>OU343222.1:223286680-223370719 GCA_910596185.1 Chrysanthemum makinoi | reverse complement strand
GGAGATCTTTTGATGAATCTCGTGGCTCTGTATCAATAGTGCATTTTGGTTTCCCGAAATGAGACTGTGGAGAGGGTCTCCTTCTTCAATACCAAAGAATTCTCAAGAGAAAGCCGATAGTTTAATGAGGGTTCCCTCAGGAGAATGAAACAAGCTTCAAGGAGAGAAACCAGGGCTAAGGTTTAGTGTGCATGTGTCACCGGGTCCATGACGCATTTTAATCTTCTCAATACCGGTAATATCTAGTGACAACCAGCTGTATATGAATTGAACCCGGTGGTTCCGTCCTAAGTTGAATAATAACTGAGGGCTATTTTTTTCACCCTTTCTTTTGCATTTCCTTTTTAATTCTTCAACTCCTTCTTTCTCCGATTCTCATTTTCTCCTTTTACAATCATACCTAAGGACTTCTAAATTCTAACTATTGGTAGTGTCCTCGGGTAGATCCTCCTATTTCTGATCATAGGACGGTTATTCCTAACCTTAATCTCCTTATAACTCCATTTCCATAAAACCATTTTCAAGAAAATCTCTCAAAGGGTTTGTAAATGAAAACATGTTTGAACCATCATGGAGTTTTATATTTTATAAATACTCCCTCCACATGTGCTTTAGAGTTTTGACCAAATCGCAGACAAAGGAGGAAAGAGTGCTTACTTTGAATTGATCGACTCCAAGATAGACATTCCCACGAGACACGGGTTATGGCATAGTTAAAGAGTTACATTGTCACCTTTTAGGTGACAACTAGCTCTAATAACTATCTTGAAGGTGTGGACAACCCAGAGGTTGTCAAACCCGCCAAGGTTCATGTCTACCAAGAGTCTAATGGTACATTCTACTCGGACAAGTCCTTTATGTAGACACGCTTACATCACTAGCTTAACTAGCTTGAAATTATTACCCGTCCCTAATAAGTATTTTCGAAGTTACCAATGCTTAAGATCTCACAATTCATGGGTTATAGTCTTTCACACTCAGAGTTCATATAGCAAAACACAACATATTTTATCATGTATTTTCTCCTCCTCAAAAATGGCATATAAAATGTTATTTTTGAAAAGTTGAGAATAAATATGACCATTTCGAAAGTTGCGGAAGAATGACCATCAGGAACAATTTGTGAACAAAGTTTAAAGTCAAGACTTCAACGAAGTTGATATAAACGGTTGAGGTTTTGAAATCATAAGGGAAAGTACTTGTTCTTTTGAGCAAAAACCTTGAAAAAAGAAAGGTTTGATAGGTTTTACTCAAAAAGTAAGATACTTTCGCCCTTTTATAAGGATCAGGGTAATCAGCGCACTACGGTCCTTTATTTACAAGTACCGGTTGTACATCAGTAATGTGTGCACAAGCCATTGACATAATAAATCAAACATCCAAAGTTATAATGAAATAAGCAGCTCAAGGGGTACCGTGTAGTCCAGATGTTGCCAGAGTGAATCGGGCGCTGAAAGCCTATGATGTTAATCTCGGGTCGCACCTCCAACATAGCTTTCCAATCTTCGAATCGATCCTTCGACATACAACCGCTCATCAATCATCGTGATGATCCCTTTACATCCCTTCTATCCCCGGAGAATTCCATCGCTAGAGACCCAATCTTTGATGTATATCCTTCAACCGATAAGCCAATCCGGCCCCTAACCAACTTCAAGGTGTGATTCCAAACTTGTGAAGATCTTCAGACGCCATCAAGCAATTTTGCGTTTGAATTTCACCTACCAAACGACGCCAAATGGTTTGTCGATGATGCATATGTAGAAAGGTTGATGCTCTGGAAGATCAAGTCATGGAGGAAGTTGACAGGTCCGATAAGATTCAACCGAAGCCGGAGATCTTCTACGCCGTCTTTGATGACTATGCCCCATGAAGATGAGCACCGACTTTGATGAATTCACGCTGTACTTCGCTTGAAAATTGTCTCATACGAACTCGCATTTGGCAAGGTACATGTCTTCACGTCGCGATAGACAAATTCTCAAAGTCACCGAGAATGCATAATCCCTTTCTTCTTGTCTCTTGACCACAATATTCTTGAGATAAGTGTAGTCCCATTTGGACGAAAGATCAACGGTTTGATGGCAACAATGTTTTTAGTAATCAACACCGCATGTTGAGACTTCCGGACCTCGCAGCTTCGTAGTAGATTCTGTTTCGCCAATGTGAATCCCATACATAGCATCACTGGCCATATCACCACGTTGTGGAGAACAAGTGATTAGCTCTTTCCTCGATGGCTAGGAAGTTTGAGTATTCGGTCACGGAATGGAAGTGTCAAGGATGTAGCGATTTTGAACCATCGCCACCGAAGAAGAAACGTCTTTGTTGAAGAAATATCCGAATGGGATCCTAGTCGATTCGGCCTGGTTTATCGTTGGTAGTGGTTTAGACCGCCGGTAATATGGAGGGTTGTGCCGCTTGTAAAGTCGATGTTTGTTTCCGGTTGAGCCAATCCATGTTATTAGACATAGCTCGAGTAATGTTTTCAAGGTGATATTCACCGATGGCACTTTCTCGAGCTATCTTTAACAGTTGAAAAGCTTCATTCTTGATTCGCCAACCTCGATTTCTCATCTTCTTTACTCGAATTTTTCTTGCAATATCTTTTGCATGCTCCAATGTATTACCATCTACCGCCTTGACCTTCAGGTAGGTGGAATTAACAAGTGTAGAAAACCATTCAAATTCCTCTGTGGTATCTTCATCTACATGATAGGGATCGCCCTTCACACTTCTTCTTCTCGCTTAGGCCTAGATGAGGGTTCGGGTTTCAGACTTTGTCGGGAGAGGCGGGTGTTGTTGGGCTCATGGTATTCTCATCATCACCACCAGAGTATACAAAGTGGTCACCGGTTTTCTGAAGTGGGGTGGTGTCTAAGAATCCTAAGGTTTATCTCAAGTAGAGGAGGATCTTTGTTGTTGCAGAGTCCTTTGTGGTGGAGGTTGCATTGAGCACGAATGGAAGATGATTCACCGACTTATTTGCGCTTAGGCTTCTTATCCTTATCTTGATCATTGTCTTCGCCTCTTGAACGCTTAGGCCTTACATGCCTCTTCATGATAACTTGAGTTGGTATTCAGAATGCTTCAATCAACTTTACTTCGTGGGAGGCAGACTGGCAGAGGCTTGACATTTGGGCTACTAGCTTGCTCACCAATTCATCATCTCAAAGATTGTAGTTTCAATGGATTGATGCTTAAATTCATTGGAGTTGATTTCATGGCTTGCTGGCTAAATGTGCAGATTCGATAAAGTTGTTCCGGTATACATCTCCTTTGTCGCTTTTGAACCACTCCATTAAGAACTTAAGTGTGTATCCTTTTATCATCTCGGCCCATGCTCCTTGAAGATCATCCTTCATAAGCTTCACATACTCCTTTCAACTTGCATCTTGTCATTCTCATCACGGTTGTACGTTAACTGTCAAGAATAAAATTTAGCTTTTGTAAAGCATGCTTTCTTTTCTAACCCGTTTGATCGCATTCTACAATTTTTATGAGTGAGAAATCCAAGATCGAGGTGGCTTCTTTAATGATTTGGATGTTGATTTGGTTGATCTTTTTGATGGTGGTGGTGAAGAATGAGAAGACGATCTCGATGATGAAGAGATGAGAGACTCGATCCTTTCGAGGTGCAGGTTTTCCTCCAGCTGAGCAGGATTGTCAGCGTAAACTTATCATAACTGCATCATCTCCTCTTTTCTTTCTTCTTCGCCTCGGCCTTTTCTTTGTCACCCTCATCTTTCTGACTTATCTTTATCGTGTTCCTCAAAGTCATGCTCAATAGTATCTTCCACCTGCTTTTGTTGTTGTTCGTGCAGTGGCACCTGCATTCCTATTCGCATTAACCGCATCGTGATCCGGTGAAGGTCAGCTGCACCACTTGACCCTCCTGGCCACCCATTTGTTCTTGAGCAAATTCTTGTGCAACGTGTTGAAGTCTAACGATTTGAACTTCTTCCTCAGATGATTTATCCAGTTGGTCTTCATCCAGCTTGAGCTTCATAAGGCACAAGTACCGAGTCTTCCTTTTCCTTGATCACCGGAGGACTAGAGGTTTAGATACCGTTGTAGTGTCATCTTTAGCGCTTCTTAGTAGAAAGTCTCTTCATCTGATGCAGATCCTCGAGTCCTCCGCTAGCTTTCTTGTGGTTCGTGCTTAGATATCGAATAGAACAGCTTCCTTGGCGGAACTGCCCTTTCTGTGGAGGATTCTGGGAACATCCTTCGACTCTCAGCTTGCGCATTCCTCCACTTCCTCTTCTCGTTTTCCCTATAGGAGTACAGAAGAATTTCATCGAGATGACCAACTTTGCCTTCTTTACCGCTACCGATACCTTTTGTATGTCTCGAAGCTTTTGATTTCATTAGTCGGGTGATAAGGTAACACAAAGACTTCGCTTGGTTGACGATTCCTTGATTCTCGATCGATAGGATGGGTTCAGTCAACATGTCGTGATTGTCAGGTCATGAGCCTCGGGAATATCGTGATGAAGTCCAAGTGCTCGATCAACAGCCACAGATCCGACATGGGAATCTTTGAGCCAAGATTTTTGAGAAATGACATCATGTCATCCCATATTAGAGCTTCATTTGATGTCCTTCTTGTTGATTAATGACCAAAATATTTGGTACCATGAGCGGATGCTCATAGCCACCGTCACGCAATTGAGACCGACTTGGTGATGATGATGTAGAGGGTTCTCCACGGTTGAGGAATGTTCTTAAGCTCCATGAGAATGCTTAGTGATAATTCCAAGCTTCATCATAGCTAATATCCATCGAATTGCGTAACCTGCTCTCTTCAAGAGTGTGGGTAGAAGTCGGTTGGCTCGATATCAGAATAAGAACACCCGTAACTGCAGTGACGGTGATTTGTTTGTGATTAACCGTCACAATGACTTTGACCTTTGATCCTTTGCATTGAATTCTGAATTGTTGTATGTAGATCTCCTGCATCAGAAGCAGAGTGTGAGAGCATGTTCCGTAGGGATGATTCTTTAGAATATCCATAAAGAATCAAGCAAGAAGATTCAGCATGTGAGGGTTTCAAAGTCAACTCGAGATTTTCTTTACAATCTTTCTGGATAGCCATTGTGAAGATATCGCAATTGTGAGAACTCTCGTGCATCCACATTCAATTGAGCAACCATGTTGTGATCTGAAATAACATTAGCCAAAAGAACCAACATATCGAAAGACATAATGTTAGTCAACGTAAGGTTTTATTGTAATTATTGAATGTACCGGTCATTGATTGTTACGAGTCCTAAGTCACTTGTATGTCCAATATTTCAATGACGCCAAACTTTCCGTGAGTTAGTTAACTTTAAGTTTTAAAGTTTATGTTATCACTTATTTTCACAAACATTATACATTTGCTTATAGTTACATTATTGGATTCGCGGATTATAATTTATTTATTTACAAGTTTGCGTGTGCACAATTCATAACGAAGGTTTGATCAAGGCTTATGCGTAGGAATGGTAGCTTATGCGTAAACATGAGAAGTATAATGCCAGAGACGCTAAGCTTATGCGTAGGATCCTTACTTACGCTGCAAGAAATATTACGCCGAGGAAAAGGGGACCTATGCGAGAGCTTACGCGCAGGTGATAAACTTTACGCCAGGATTACAAGAGTAAACCTTATGCGAGAGTCGCTTTCACGCATATCCTTCCATACGTGATACGCCGAACTTTGTAGAACCTTACTGCAGATTTCTCTTACGATAACTTTCTATGGGTAAGGTGATCCTATGCGTAGAGTATCAATGAACTTGATTCGAAGTTATACAAGTAGCAAGCCTGAAATAAAATCATCATAACATCAATTTTGACTTATACATTCAATCTTAAACAGCATCGGCATGAAAGCATGTTAAGCGCTACGCTGAGAAAGTCATACTGTAAGTCAAAACCCTAAGGTTCATAAATTACGCATATGATTTCTAACCATAGAAATAGCACCAAAGTTTTTCCGTAGTTCAAGTAGTTATGTGAGAGTGATATAACCAAGTATTAACATCCAATCCACAAGAATCAATAACACCAATTCTCAAGAACATTAAACCCTAATTCCTAATTCTTAAACAATTAGTGTTTCTGGGTTGATCTAAAGCCTAGATATCATCAATTCAACATGATATTAACATCACACAACAATCTTTTTGACCAAATACAATCACATTTGAAAACCCCAAAACCACGCGATAAACCCTAATTTCAAAGTCATCAATTGTAATTCGGGTGAGTTTTGATGATTAAACGGTATCATTGATGTATTAGAAACGCTTTGACATCGTCCTTTTAACCATAAACACAATCTTGATCATGTGTTCATACACGCCGTAGAACACAAAACAAGAGATTATTCAACGCTTTGACCGCTGGATTTATGTAAAAATAAAACCAATGTTTAAAAAACACGTTAAGATTATGAAACAACTTACAAAATGATGATCCAAAACACGGATTCATGAACGATTCTAGGCATAGGATTTTTAGTGTTAGTAATAAATGTGAAGGATAAGTTAGGTGGAGATGTTTATATTAAAATGACTTTGAGATTTTGGCAGTTTTAGTCCCTCCACCTTTTCCTTTTTCATCCAAAGCCATTTAACTTCCATTATGGTTACCAAACAAAGATTTTAAGAAAGAAACTTGACGACACTCCCCTCGACTTAAGAAAATAATGAAAGGTTATAAATTTTAGTCCGAGGAGTGTCATTGAACCAAAACTTTACCACCATTGATAAAAGAAACAACTGAATATGGTAACATGCAAGTACACTGATGTTTTTGAAACAGCATGTAGATATTTTTCTCCCCTCAACACTTGATCAAAAATACCTAATTTTGAAAGATTATAGTGTTGACGGAAGAAATGTACTTGCCATGTTGAAAGAAAGAAAAAAAATAGATAGAAGAATATTTTTGTTGTTTTATCGGATTTTATATTTTTGTATTTTGTTTTTGAAAAATATTTACAAAAGAGATTTTTGTGTTGATTGTGTTTTAAGACTGCTTAGAGGTCATCCAATTCCTTTGAGTCAAACACCTCATACCAACCGGTGGACCAACTCATTAAACCTAGCGAGGCAAGGCTTGGTGAGAAGATCGCCAATTGGTACTGCACTCCACAAAATATAATTCAACAGACTGCTCCACGTGGTCCTTGATGAAATGATATCAAGATCAATGTGCTTTGATTTCGAAAAGTCGAATCGAAGTTGCACGAGATCGCAATGGCACCGATTGTCGCAGTACATCTGTCAAATACGTAACCATAGTCTTTGAGTTGTGTTCTCATCCAAATGACTTGAGCACACACACCCATTACGGCTACATATTCGCTTCGTTGAGGACAAATGATGTACCTCGCTTCTTCGATTGCCATGACACCAGCTTTATCACCAAGAAATTGTAAAGCTCTCAAGTACTTTTTCGAATCTAAGCATCGTATGGTCAGTCTCAAAAAGTTTATTGTTCAAAACCAATCCTTCTGGATACCGATCCCCAATTAATGGTTCCCTTTATGTATCATAGGATTCTTTTAGCCTCAGAGGTGGGTTTCAGCTGGTCGCGATCGATAACGGAGCAAAGATATACAAAGAAAACAATATCGTCCGCTAGTGTTAGATACATGAGACCCAATAATACTGCAGATTTTGTAGGGTCCAATAATTTCCCATGTAAATCAGCGTCTAGCTTCTTGGTATGAGCCATTGGTGTGGCATAAGTGTCACAGTATTCATTCCAAACTTGTTTAACAATTCAAGGCATATTTGGATCGACTCAAGAAAATACCACGGGGTGATTGATGAACTTGAAGTCCTAGAAAGAACGTGAGTTCACCCATCATGGACATTTCAAAATTTATCTTCATTAGTTTTGCAAAAGCATTGAGTACTTTTTATGTAGACCCAAAATGATGTCATCCACGTAAATTGAACAATTAAGATATGTTCCCGTGATATTGTATGAAAAGAGTAGGGTCAACCTAACCTTTGGTGAAATTATTGGCAATGAGGAAAGATGATAGCTTATCGTATCATGCCCGAGGAGCTTGTTTGAGACCATACAGAGCTTTGTTCAATTTGTAGACATGGTTCGAAACGGATCAACGAATCCTTCGGGTTGGTCGACATAAACCGCTTTTAGTTGTCCATTGAGAAACGCAGCTTTGACATCCATCCGAAAGACCGCATATTCATATGAGCCGAAAGCTAGAAATATCCACAGCTCAAGACGAGCAACCGAGCAAAAGATTCTTCAAAGTCAATACTCTTCCCCGACGATAACCCTTAGCCACCGACGTGACTTATTTCGATAACGCTTCCTTCAAAGATCCAATTTGTTTTTCCAAATCCATTTGAGACCAATGACGACCTCGTTTGTCTTTCAACCAGCCCTATACTTCAAGACGCTTGAATTGGTTGAGTTCTTCTTGCATGGATTCAATCCAGCTTGTCTTTGTCATTGCTTTGATGTTTTAGGTTCGGTGGCAAGGACAAAAGTGCATAAAAATGTTCACCATCCGAAAGTGAAGACGCTGTCTCAACGATTGGTTGATTCGGGTTGCCAATAATATTTTCCAGGATGGTCTTTGTCCATCTGGCAGTGGTGGTTGAGGTATACATTGTGCGCATTTTGAGGATTCAAATGGCTTGTTGAAGATTCGCGACATCGTGCAATACTTCATTAGCAAACGTTAAAGAACGCATTGGATCAAAATCTCGCAGTGGGGGTACATCATTCGTAACATCATCGGCCGGTTCATCATTGTTGGAAGCGTTTGTTCAACTGCTGGTTGGAGTCAACTGGTGGTGCTTCTTCAACCAGTAGTTGTTGTAGCAGTGTATGTAAGAGTATTATCGTTGAGCGCCGGAAACAACGGATACACTCGAGCACGCTCATCAATATCGTCACCAACGAGGGAGCAAATAGTCTTTCCATTTGTTGACGAAAGTAAGTCGGGGCTTTGTCACCGATGATGGGGTTCGGGGAAGTTTAAGCGGTTGTGAATCGGTTCCAAGTCAGTATACTCGTAGCCATTTCCGTAAGTTCATCAAAATGAGCATGAATCGCTTCCATAACCTCCTTTGTTCGACGCATTCCAGATTCGAAACCTTTAGAATTATCACAATATCCAATAAAGACTCCAATGTCTTTGGCTTTGAGTTTCCAAAGTCATCACGATCATTATTTGGATAACAAAGGGATCCAAAGACATGAAAGTGTTTGAGATTCGCGGACAAGCTCAAAAGGTGTTTTGTTGTATGCTTTGTAATCATAGACCGGTTTTGAGTATAGCATGCAGAGATACCGCCTTCCATAAGTAATCCTGGAAGTTTAGCATTGATTAACATTGTTTGCGCCTTCCACTAACGCTCGGTTTCGCTTTCAACAACTCCGCTTTGTTCTAATGCGCGCAATAGATGTTCCATGTGAATTCCCACTTTCTCATAAAATTCATGAAGAGTTTGGTTAACAAATTCAAAGGCCTCTGTTTCGATTTGTCAACGTGTTTCAGAGTGAACTTGTATTTTCGGAGGTGATGATCATCCGTGGAGCTTGATCTTTGCTTCAAGAAAGTAGACCCAAGTCCGCGAATAGTCATCAACAATTACTAAGATGTAGCTTGCCATTGATCGCTTGCACGCCGATCGGGCCACACAAATCCATGTGAAGAAGATGAAGCACATGCCGAGAGTGTGGTTCCACCTTTGAAGGAAAATGAGCACCAGTGCTTTTGCCTTGTTCACAAGTCGAGCAAAGGTGATCTTTAGAATACCAAATCGTGGGAGTCCTTCAACTAACTTGTGTCAGCAAGGTTGGTGATGGTTTGAAAGTTTGGATGTGAGAGACGACGGTGCCATAGCCATGATTTTGTTGATGTTGCCTTTGAAAGTAAGCAAATGGGAGATGAAGCAACCATGTCTTGCATAGAGATAGTGTAAAGACTGGAATTACGCGAGCCGCATATAAGGTCGCTTCCTTGTAGATCACGAATGAAACAAGTTTTCTCCCTGAAAGCAACCTCCAAATCTCCATCACAATCGATCTATCAAAACGATTGTGACCGGGCCTTCCACATAATAACCCTCGCTAATTTCGATGTTCCCATTGATATAGTCTCCGTGAGCCCATGATAGTCGCTGTAAGTGATCATTCCCGACCGGACAAAGGCCAATGAACTTTGCAATAAAGTTTGATAACAGCTTTAAGGTTCGTCATATGCTCCGGAACATCCGCTATCAACAATCCAGAATGATCAGATCACCTGATACAATACGCATCTAATAATGGATGGAATAGAAGTAGATGGAACCCAAATGTTAGAGGGTTCCAGCGCTATAGTAGACATACACACATCAATAGCTTTAGGTATCCATTTAAATCCTAGTGTGTTATATATCCATTTCTGCCATCTCCAACTAGTATTTGCTTTAGTCTTAGTGAATGCACTAGGTGGTACTACATTCCTAGGAGGTGAAACCGAGCTACAGGGACAAAGAATGCATTTCTTAGAATCAAAGGCGGCTCACCAAGCAATGCACTTAGAAAGATTAGTAAGCCTAGAGGTATTCCGGTTCTTAGGATTCCTTAAACGAGAGATGATAGCTTTAGCAACACATTTATCATGACAATCGGAATTCATACTTTTACGACAAATAACACAAGGTGCATCGATCAATATCAAAGTACTTAAGTTTGCATTCGCTACATCACTATTTCTATTACATTTGCAAGACGCAATATCTATAGTGGAAGCAACATGAGTCTTATTCATAGTCCTAGGGTGTTCTTCTACTTTAGCATTCTTTATTGATCTTTTCTTAGGTCGCAACTTCCTATTCTTCGATGTAGTGCTCTTAGGTCGGAAGTGGACGCTTGGAAAAGACGCAACTATTCCCTCGCTTTAGAAGGAAGCACGTTAGCAACTTGTGATTTGGCAGCAGTGATTCTAGGTTCATGATTACTAAGTGTTACCGGGACTATTCTCTTAATCACGGTAGGCGGAAGTTGTTCATACTTTCCTAACATTTCTCTTAACTTAAAGATAGTGTGAATCGATCTTGATTTTCGAATCAATATTTCCAAAGAAAATGCATAACTTCTTTAGTGTGTGCAAGATAATGATCAAGTTCATTTGATGCTTCATCACGAGTCTTTTGAGTAAATCAAATATGACACCATATTCCTTTTAACTTTTACAAGTTCTTGTTCATATTTTGAGATTTGACACTTAAAAGACACGCTTTGATCATCCGCTTGCTCAATTTTTGGATCGTAAGTTTTGTCACGCAACCGGGCGATTTTGTGTTGAAAAGCAAGTTGTTGATCGTGAATATCTTTTTGACACCAATTAAGACGATGTATTGCATTTGAAAGTTCGCTTTGACAATCGCTATTTTCAACTTTAAGGACTCGACCAAGCACATTATCTGTTCTCAACATTTACGTAATCAACAAAGATCGCAGAGATATAATCAAATGCATATGACAAAGAATTCAATAACACAACATTATGGACATCGGCATAGATGACATCTTCCAAGAGTCGATCAACATCTTTTCTCAACATTTTCTTTTACGTTTAGTATTAGAAATAGATGTTTCTGTTTTCTCGAAAACGACCTTCATCAATCCAAGTTCCTTATGAAAGTCCTTTCCCAAGACAATGCACAACTTTTCAAATTTTTAACATTTGGTAAAAGATTTTTCCGAAAAATGTCTCTTTGTTCTCGCCAGAGGCGCATTGAAAATGTTGAATTTTGATTTCAGTATGATATTCTATCTCATGTTGTAAAGTTTTGAGGTCAGCCATGAAAAGGTCAAAATATCTAAGAATTTTGCATTTTCGTGTTTTGAGTTTACTTCACCGATGGAAGGTAAAGGACCATAAGTTTGTGCATAACTGTTTGGGATTAACATTAGAAGACCTGTGTTTTTATGATAATCCTTGGTGTGTTAGAAGAACCTTGGTTGAAAGTGACCGCTTTTGAATAGTT
The DNA here is from genome assembly GCA_910596185.1 of Chrysanthemum makinoi. Classification (NCBI taxonomy): domain Eukaryota; kingdom Viridiplantae; phylum Streptophyta; class Magnoliopsida; order Asterales; family Asteraceae; genus Chrysanthemum; species Chrysanthemum makinoi. The sequence continues at coordinate 223,358,700 of OU343222.1, read as the reverse complement.
AAAAGGTTTGTTGTAAACAACTATTTCTAATTTTGATCGACTCTCGCTTCTCGCATCTAATTCCTCTGACGATGATATTCAACAACACTCATAATGTAATTATCAATTTTATATTCTCGTGACCGAAACTTCTGGATTTGGTTTGAATGCTTTGTTGAAAGTTAGGTTTGTAATCGCAGAAGATTTGGTCCATATCCATTGGATTGGTTTTAAAGTAAACTTTTCAATAGTCAGGACCGACTCACCATGTTTGTAAACAACAGCTTAAAACTTTAAGTTTGTTTTTCAAGCCGATGATTTCTTCAAGATGATCATCTATTCGCTTCGTTGAATGCTTTTTGTATGCAGAGAACTGTTTTTGACAAGTTAACAACTCAGCCTTAGCTTTTGATTTTCCAAGGTGAGAGCGTTAATTTGCTTTTTATGTTCATGTTTCAGCTTGTTCTATTTCGCATAACAAAGCATTCTTCGGCTAGATCAACGATCCGCCTCTAAATATTTTCGCTGATGAGATTTGGCAAAGGCCGCCAAAACCTTTTCACGCTTTTCTTGAGTTTTAAAAAGTTGAGTTGTTTTTGTAAACATTCAAAATCCTTGGTTAACAAAGGCATTTTGCTTTTCAAGTCCTGATTAATTGCATGACATTTTTCCACTATGGTTTGTTGGTCTTGTATTAAACGAGCAAAAATCGATGAGGCAAAGTTCTAAGGCTACTCAACATGAGTCACAACATAAGGTCATCTTGATCACAAATATAACTACGGGTCTATTTGAAAATCGCCGTAATGAGATGGATCGACTCATTTTGAACATTCCGAGCCTTGCCGGATTCGAGATGTTGGCGAGATATGAGATCGAGATAAATATGGTTTGTTCGTACCAGACAAGCCATCGTTGTCATACACTAGCTCCGTGGTCACTCATGTGTAACTCATGCATATTAGCCATCAACATAACAACTGCATTGGCCCGCAAGTCCTCCATATCATCATCCGAATCAGATTTGCCATAAAGCTCGTTTTGTCTGAGAGTTCCACCAGCCTTCATCCTTAAGAGCCAAAAGAAGAGCTCTTTGTGATAAGCACCTGCCTGTCCCTGGCTTTGGGCATGCATTAGCCGTGTCCCTTCTCATTGTTGTAGCATCAAGACCATTCAACCCATTCTGAGAAATTCCCTTGTTCCACCACTTGAGCTCTATTGTTATTCCTACCCACAAAGATTAAACCCTTGACCACCGCCCATCTGGCCACCATAACCACGATTATGAACTTCAACTCGCCCATTGTTCACAACAGCTTGATTCCTTGTGTTAGATGAGGAACGAATACGATTGTTGGATTTGTTGGTATAACGGCTAAAAGCATTAGCAATCATAGCAAATCCTTGTTGCAATGCTTCAATGATCGATTCTCATTAGCTTCAATCGACGTGCTTGAGCATTGTTGTTATTGTATGGAACCAATTGAGTTTGTTGAGATTGAGGTTGTGAAGGATCATATGGTGTGATTGTAGCAGTTGGTTGAGTTGTTGGTTGAGGAGAATAACTGTTTTGAGCATATAAGGCAAGTTGTTGAGTTTGATATGTAAGGTGGAGAATTTGAGCACCGGAGAATCCTTTCCTGATCAACTTCCTTTTCATGAGGCTTCAAGTAATCATACAACAATCCATATGTAGAATGATGCATGTTCTTTTGACGGAAAAAATGACATACTTCTCCCATTCAGGACCAAGACTACTCAGGAATTTAGTATTAACCGCAATTCTTGGCATGATGATGTTGTGTTTATCCAAATCATTGATGATGTCTGAGAATTGATGATGATAAGACTAGTGTCTTCCTGTGTTCAATCATGAAGTGTTCATAAGCCAAGTAAATTTTGGATTCCAAATCCTCCCGATTGAGCCGATCCTTCCATAAGAAGATGAATATGATCCCACATTTTGCGCCTTTTGAGCATCAACACTTCGAAGAATTGGGTTAGGTAATACTAAAAGGATATATTGCATTGCAAGTCATCATCACTTCATAGTGTAGAAGTTCCTCCGCGATTTAGGCTCAAGAACAAAGAGCAATGTTGATTGTTCATCTCTTGGTGGATTAGCATTTGGATCGCCGGGTACAATGACAATAGGCATCTCAAATGGACCTTCCAAGATAACCTTCTTTAAGAACTTTCCATGTGGCTTCTTCAGATCACAAAACCTAAAGAACCTTATCACCCATTGATCAGTAGTTTCCTGAGTGAGCATTGGAGGTCTATCAAGTGATCCACCTCATGAATTGATTGTTGGTCGCTTAAAGCTTCACATATATTTGCAAACCAAGTGGGTTCCTTCATAGTGTTCCTTGATGGATGTTGATTGAAATCGCTTTGTGTGGTTGAACTTGAAGACTTGGTGGTGTTTGAACCATTTGAGGTGGTGGAATTGCTCCAAGTTGTGGAGTATGTTGTTGATTAAATTGTTGTTGATAAATTGCTTGTTGTTGATTCCATTGTTGATGTTGTGGACTTAGTTGTTGTTGACGTTGAGAATAAGTGTAAGGAAATAGTTAGAGTATGGTGGTTGTGACATGTTGAAAACTTGTGTTGGTAAAAATGGATCTTTGTAGTCGAATGAACCTTTGTTGATGAAGTGTCCTTAGGCGAAGAAATCACAAGAAACCAAGTAGCACTTATGCAAAACACCAAAGTTACGCCAGAATAATCATGTTACGCTGTGATTTTAGCTTACGCGTAAGTAGGGAAAAAGACGCTAAAGTTATGCAGACACAAAGTTAGGCGTGAGAAACTTAGGTAGGATTACCTTATGCATAAGACTAGCTTAGGCGTAAGATGAATCTTATGTGTGGATTTCTACGAAGCTTTATGCTTATGTAATTTTAGGTTTTATCCCAAGTGATCTTTTACACTATCAAAGGCAAAAGATATCCAAAGTCGACGATTTTCGTGCTTATCCAATAAGAAAACATGAGTAAACCACAAATGAAGATCAAACCAAGGATAAAGTTACGCGTAGAATTAGGGTTTTCATAACGCCAGCTTACTCGTAAAAGTGATTATGCCCAAAAATGTTTCTAAACCAGTTTTTGTGTGATGAAATAGCTTCAATAACACCAAAATGACATGAAAGTGTGAAACTTGATGATCCAAAGCACTCAAAACGGTTACGCAGGTAGTTTACACCTCATTCAAAACCAAGCTGAAAACAATGATCCACGATAAAGTTGAAACTTTTTGCCAAAAACAAGTATTTTAACACCTTAAAACATTGAAAGTACAAGAATCTTGGATTAAAAGTGTAAAAACAGTTTTTGCTAAACCAAAGAACTCGCTACCTTTACGCGTATGACCAAAACGACTTTTAAAAAGCAATAACCATTCACCCAACTAGTTGGCGATTGATACCACTGTTAGGTCACTAGTTTTACAACACAAGAAATATGAAAGAGATGAGAGGCGATTGAACAAGATTCACACACACACACACCATATACTAGGGTCAAGTAGGCGTAGAGGTAATGAAGAGAATAACATGAACAACCAACCTTCAAATGAAGGTTTACAAGGGGTATTTATAGGAGGGAAGCTAGGGCAACACTCCTAGTTCCCATCCTTTCCTTATTGGACATGGGCCTAAGCTCATGGGCCTTCTACATAAGCTTAAGGCTAATAACAAACATAAAGGCCATAATTAAGTTAACTATTACATATAAATTACTAACACTTGATTATGGTTTAGGAGTGATTCCAACATATTAACTGAAACAATCAATTCAACATTTGACATAATGAAATACATGAATTGAAAGTAAAAGAAATGATAAATCGCTAATTTTCGTTAGTGGGAGTAATTCTCCTCGAGATGGCTCCATGCTCCTCAAGATTACCTTCAGCCCCCCACTCACATTCGCGGTGGAGGAATGACGGAAATGCACTTAGGGTCAGTATTTATAGAGCCAAATTCTAGTTACGCTCTTTAATTAATAGAGTCACGCCAACCTATATATATATCCGTATAGCCGTTACAAACAGTAACACATAGAATGAGCTACGCCAGATCTTCATAAACGCTACAAAATATGATTACCGTAATCATTGGAGAGTTACGCTGCAGCTTGCCGGCGGGAACATCATTTGACTAATTAGTTACTAATCCTAAGATGGATTTACTGCATCTTCGTTGAATTGGTTTTCTCGAAATACTTTTGTTACTGGGAATGCGAGAGAGAGTTACCATACTACTGCATAGTGGGTATACTATCATATATCTTCAATAAACACTCTAAACTGGTGCTCCTTAGCTCCAATGTCTAGTCAATTCGAAGTGAAATATAGGAAAAAAGCTGTAAATCCATATAAATGATATGCACACGGCATTATCGGGGGAAATTGATACTTAATATTCAGGACTATTTGATGTTATCAGTTACATATGGATGTTTGATTTAGATTATCTCACGGATTCTATGAACTATATTCCTGTATCTTTGGAAAATCAAGCTAACCTACATGTAGGTTCATCTGAAGAAACTAATGGTGTAAAACTTCACTACTCTAAAGAAGAAGATAATGAGGAGCTTGTTGTTGTGTCTACAGCAGTCCAACATTCTGCAATTAAAGCTGAAACAAAGAAATCTTCTATTACTCCAAAGAAGAAAGAGACTGCTGCAGAGGTTCAGATACAAGAGAAAGAGGCTTCTCCTTCTGGTGATTCAGATGCTATTTTGGCCTTGCACTTGCTCAAAAGCATCTCGGGCCAGTACCTACATTTAAGGCTACCAATACTTACTCAGTTAATACTGGTAGTGCAGCTATTAATACTGACAAGCCTGATTCACCAGTACCTGAAACTAGGACTACCATTACTTACACAAGCATACTGGTAGTGATTCTATTAATTATGGGAAGCCTGATGATGATTTTGATGAATCAACAATGCTAGAACTGAACATTTTTGATAAGCCTACTGAAGGGATCTTTGATGAAGCTTCTTATGATGAAGAAGGGGTGATTACTGACATAAAAAATCTACCTATAGATATAGATGTTAGTCCGCCTACACTAGATTCACAACATTCATCCATAGTCACCTCTTAGTGATCCTAAGTCACCATCCGACTAGAAGAAAAGTGCAACAACAACTGAGCTCATATTCTTTCGCTTATACAAAAGCAGCAAAGGAACAATTACAAAGATCACCAGCACTGTTTATTCGCATGCTTCCTTTCTCAAAAAGAATCCACAAAATCACTGACAGTTCTTACGATGAAAGTTGGGTTTAAGCAATGCAAGAGGAGCTATTACAGTTTAAGCTACAAAAGGTGTGGGTTCTTGTAGATCTACCTTAAGGTATGAAATGGACACTAAATGGATCTGCAGGAACAAGAGAGATAAAAGAGGAGTGGTAGTTAGAAATAAGGCTAGATTGGTGGCCCAAGGTTACAGACAGGAGGAAGGTATTAATTACGATGAGGTTTTTGCTCCTGTAGCTCGAATTAAAGCTATCAGGTTATTTTTAGACTTTTCCTCTTATATCGGCTTCACAGTCTACCAGATGGATGTGAAGAGTGCTTTTTCTGTATGGCACTATTTATGAGGAGGTATATGTTTCTAAACCTCCTGGATTTGTGGGTTTTGCTCATCCACATAAGGTTTATAAGGTGATCAAAGCCTTATATGGTCTTCATCAAGCTCCCAGATCTTGGTATGCTACACTCTTCATATTCTTTGAGAAGCATGGATACAAACGGGGAACTATTGACAAGACCTTATTCATAAAGAAGGACAATAAGGGTATCATGCTAGTGCAGGTTTATTTAGATGATATCATATTTGGTTTTACAAAAAGGTCTTGCTGTGAAGAGTTTAAGGGCCTGATGAAGGGCTGATTTTAGATGAGTTCTATGGGTGAACTCACATTCTTCCATGGATTGCAAGTAAAACAGAAGCCGGATGAACTCTTTATTTCTCAGGATAAGTATGTTGCTAAGATGCTGAAGAAGTTTGACATTGTAAGTGTAAAGACTGCAGTAACACCAATGGAGACCAAGGTGGCATTAACAAAGGATGAGAAGTCGATGATGTGGATGTGCATTAATACAGATCCATGATAGGTTCTCTCATGTATTTAACTGCCTCTAGGCCTGATATTATGTATGCAGTTTATGTTTGTTCTCGTTTTTAGGTGACATCCAAGACTTACACCTTCATGCTGCGAAGAAAATCTTTAAATGCCTTAAGGGCAAACCCAATTTGGGCTTATGGTATCCCGAAGAATATTTTTTGACCTGGAAGCTTATTCAAATAGTGACTATGATGAGGTGTAACCTTGAGCAATCCACAAGCGGTGGTTGTGGTTCCTTGGAAAGACTATTTCATGTGAGTCTGAAAAGTAAACAATAGTGGCTATACAACTTAAGTTGAATATGTAGCTGCTGCAAATTGCTGCGGACAGGTCTTGTGGATTCAAAATCAGATGATGGATTATGGTTTTAACTTCATGAATACATTAATCCACATTGATAATGAAAGCACTATCTGTATTGTATAGAACCCAGTGTACCAGTCTAAGACTAAGCACATTGAAATAAGGCATCACTTTGTCGAGTTGCTTTGAAAAGGAGGTATTGATTAAAGGTGGAAAAGATTCTCGATAATAATGTAGGACTTATTGAACAAAACCTTGATGGACAAGATTCCAATTTACGGTGGTTAATATTGGAATGTAGTCATAAAACTACATTTAAGGGGAGGATAAATGTATAGTTTGTATCATAATTAGTAGAATTAATAGGAGTATTAATATTACTTAGAACTTGTAGTTAAATCTATTAGTTAAAACTGGTAGTTAAATATGTTAGGTTTAGAGTTAAATCTGGTAGTTAAACCTGGTAGATATAAAATTAATTCTGGTAGTCGTTTTTATTAATTTTGGTTTCCATAATTAGTTGTAGTACTTTTTCTTGGTTTTAGACTAATTTTTCTAGGAAAAACATGGATTGGAGATGATTGGAAGTTGTGCTTGTGATTTACAAGTGTATTGAGTTAATTAGGTGATGTCATCATTAGTCACGGTTGACTATTTTAAGTCTGTAGTGCAAAATAAGTTAGTTAATTCTTTGGTTGAGGAAAATTGGTTTTCTTGTTTAAATAGTATACTTGTTAATTTTTAGGCTCTTGGACGTATATATATGGATAATATTTATTTTTAATTTATATATATCCTTCATTTACTTCATCTTAATCTTTAAAGTATAAAAATCTTTTCTTAGATTAAACTCACTACCACACCCTAACCTAATACGCATTACTAGTACTTGAAATTCACTTAATATGGCTGATTAAAAGTTTGTTGATAAGCAAAATCAAGTGGGTTTTCTAAAAATTGGAGAAAACACGGGTTTGAACAGGATAGTGGATTTTTGAAGGGCTCTCTCATATAACATTATGCCCGACTCACAATCCCACTATCCATGATTCCCACAGTGGGACGTTCTTACTTGTTGCCCTACTCTGCCATAAATCTTGCTCTTTGGACTCTAGAGTTAAGAGCAACAATTGATACTTTATAGTATGCTATCACTAAAGAACTATTCAGAAGTAAACTGATTGGTGATGGTTGGGGGGATATCAATGTTGCCAAATAATGAACCTTTTTAGGGAATGGGAATATGGGGTATCCAACTGATGGAACTTTCGTTTTGGAAATGTCACTTTACACCCCATAGATTTCTTGTGCATCACATCTTCTGACATGAGTTCAAAGTGGTGGATGGTTCGGTTTGGTAGAAATATTGCTTTCTTGGTGATCTTTCTTTCCAGGGCAGGGCCCCAACTTTCAAAAATGATTTTTGATGCCATAGTTGCCAATTTGAAAACCAGAACAAATTTTTTGATGTACCCTCGCTTTCTAAAAATTATTTTGGATATTCATACTGAAACCAAACACCGCCATAGCGGCTGGCCTATTGACCAAAAGATTTTTGGAAATATGAAGGGTTTTCAAGAGTTAAGGTCATTATTGCACTACTAATGAACGGCGAATTTCTTCATTCCATCTACATCAGTTCCTTACTGGATCCGTCGCAGCCTATACCGGATCGGAAAGTCTTCTTTTAATTAAAGATGTACAACTACAACGCTTCACCTCGACTTATGAAGCGTGATGAACCACTTGTGATTCCCCAAACTATAATAATGAAATAAAGGAATATATTAGGAGCTTCCAACTCCTACTTAAGAACTAGAACCCAATTCTTTGTCTATGGATGCACTTTTCCAACTGGTTCCATCACTTACTACAGGATAAATGGTTTTGGAGAAACATTTGGAAGCCGGTAAACAAACATTGGGAACATCTGTTCTAAAGCTGGAGAAAAAGGTTAAGAAACTGGAGGGGATTGTTAAACAGAAAGGGATCCTTCTTACTGAATCAGAAGATGAAGAAGCTGAAAATTCTTCCAAACCGGGGAGAAATTTGAAGGAGGGAGAATCAATTTTTCAGACACCTACAAAGGAGAAATCTTCTGAGGATACACACATTAGTCCTCAAGGATATGAAGCAGCTAGAACTCTGGTAAAAAATCTTAGTCAGAAGAAACAACTAAAGAAGAAATTATATGCAGAGGCTGCAAGTACTGGTGAAGAAATTAATACTGGCTTCTAAGATGTTAATCCTGGTAGTGAATGCGGTGTTGGTGTTAGTTACGGGTGGAGATGAAGTAAGGGCAGTGGTGCTAAGGTTAGTACTGGTGATGATATTAAGTCTGGTGATGAAAAGATCAGTACTGGTGATGATTCTGCTCAGAGAAAAGGAAGGGGATACTTGAAGAGACTCATGAACCTGTTAAAACTAAAAGGGGATCAGAAGGAAAAGTAGTTAGCTAAAAATTGAAAACTTAGAATGAGAAAAATGAAATTTGAAGAAGCCAGACTTGCAGAACAAAAGCTTAAAGATGAAATGATTGCAAAAACTTAAAAGTACAACATGAGTTAACTAAAGCATAAAAGAAGAGAAAGTCTCAAGTTTAGGAAGCTGCTAAGTTCTACACATATGAGGATTGGGGATATTGTAAGGGCTAAGCTGGAAGTCAATAGGGACATCTTAGCTGATATTGGAAGTGATGATTATGCTCATTATTTCGTCAAATAAAAATGTGACATAAAATCATTATTTCGTGTATACTAGTGTGTCGAATTTCATGTATATGATCATGCGTAAAGCTATCTCCTGTACATCTTAGACTACCTCTAAAAGGATCTTTTGAAACCAAATTTAATCAGCTAAAACATGTGTATACATAAGTTAAAATGGGTGTGTTGATTTCATGCTGGTGAGTCGTGAGATAAAAGGGTATTGGTGTGTCATTTTATGTGTTAAATCAAAAGAGTTGTGTGCGTGTCGAATTCTTTTTGAAAGATTCAATATAGCTTGTTGTTTTAGGGTCGAGTGGGGATGAGAAAAGGTTTGCAAAATGAGTCGAATGGGAAGTTACAGATCGGGTAAAAGAATGGCTTGGGTTAGTTGTGTCTAGTATAAATGGAAACTGAAACTAAGAGGTTTAAATGAGGTGTTTTCGAGGGTGTTCGCGAGATTTATGGATACGTTGTATGGCGTGTTGAAAGTGTTTCGGGGAAATAGAGTAGGGGGTTAGGCATTATACGTGTTTATCTAGTTGTGTCGGTAAGTCGTTTGAACCGCGAGCAAGTGTGATTGTTTAACGAAATGAAGTGTGAATCAATTTGAATGGTAAAATGAGTTTTCTAAAACTGTTCGAGTAAGCCTAACATGGTTGCATGCTAAATATTTAAATATTTTCAATTTTAACCCTCATCTTTAAGAATTTGTCACATGCAGACCTTGAACTATTATGAATTGACACATTACACCTTAGACTATCATAATAATATTTTTGAGTTTTTAATGTTTTCTTACTTGTCGCAATAAAACCTAAACTTTGATAAGTTACATTTTAAACCCTTATGATAAGTTATTATATTTAACTCTAAATTGACTAATTAAGGATATCAACCCTAAAGCTACTAATTTGGGAAACTTAATACTAAAGGGTTACTATTTCGGTAAAAGTTACTAAATAGAGGAACTTGTAATTGTAATAGAAACTTACTAATTATGGAAACCTGTTAATTTTGGAAAGTTTCTAAAAATAGAATGAAACCCTCATATGAACAATGATGAATATGTAATAGTTTTTCTAAGACTTAAACCATTGTTATGTAGATCCGAGAAGGAGGGGTTAGCTTATTCTTTGTGTTTTCGGGTGTTTAATTTGTTGTGCTAAGATACAAATATTCTATCCCTTTTCAGTAGGGATTTCTCATGACTTTCTGATCCTCGATTTTGTTTCGTTTATGATATTCCATTGCTATGATTCCTTTTCTATGATCCTTTTGATGTGATTTCTGATATGATCCTTTGATATGATTCAGTTCAGTATTTGACATGATTGATTTTATATAATTATGATTGCTCTTGTATTGACCAGCTTCTGTATCTGTATCCCTATCCATAGAGGTACTATAGCCATGTCATCGAGGCACCGGTGGCATGACACTATCTTGGCGTTGTGATTATTCCCCGACATTCCCATTATGTTATGTATGTATGTGATCACTTTGGCCATTATGATATGTATGTATACATGTCATGAGCAGGGTACATATATGATATGTTTTGTTAGGGAATTTGTATGGATGCATCTTAGGGAATTTGTATCTGTATCTGTATCTGGTGATTGGTCGGTGTGTTCCTACACCCCATCATACTCTGGTACATCGTGAGCTAGCTACTCCATGTATAACTTTGGATTTGACGGTATATGATTTGTGATATGTATTGTGATGTGATTATTTAGCCTATTCATGTGGCATGCTTAGGCATCTGGAAAATGCACTCTGATCCTAATTTGTTTGATATTTGTTATGCGCTCTGTTTCAGTACTTGTCTCATATGCGTTTCGTATTCTGTTTCGTCTGACATGTTCTCAGAAGGATCTTTTCCTTTCTTTGTGTTGACATAATTTGATCCATTTCTCATTTTTATTATATTGTTATTGTATTATTTATATCTGTTCAGAGGCTTTTTAAGCTCAACCGCACTTTCTTTTCTCCGCGAGTGTATTTTAGCGAGATGCCGATTGAGAGTCGAGAGTAGGAGCGGTTAGAGACTGACCCTAGAGTTACCCTATTCTTGCGGACTTATGATTTTATACTTTTGTATTTTGATTTTATGTTTCTTCATTTGTTATTGTAATATTTTGGGTTTGTATTTCGAAGTCTTGGTTTCATGACTTGGTTTTTATTTTGTAAGTCTTCAGCTTGCATGTATGTTCTGATTTAACCCCATAATGTGACACTCGGACCCTTGTCGTGTTAGGGTGTTACAATTATGGTATTAGAGCTGAGGTTTCTTCTTGTTGACCTTAGGAATGACCTGTGGGGAATTTGGTAGACATTAGGTTGCTTCCGTGACGCTTACTTCTTTCGTTATGTTACGGTTTTTTTTCTTACCGTTTACTCACACTCTTTTGGCTCTTTTGATTTGTTTTGTCATTTAGATGGTGACTACGAGGCGTACGGAGGATTTTAGTGCTGACCAGGCTTTCCATGATGCAGTCAACGAGCGGGTTCAGACTCTTCTTCCTGAACTGGCTCATCGCATTACTCAGGATGTTCAGTGCGACATAGCTAGTGGATCAGGCAGTGGTGGTGGTGTTAACCCACCTGTGACTATACACACTTGGCTTGAAAGGTTTTGCAAGTAGCAGCCCCAGTCCTTTAGCTCCGCTACTACTCTAGTGGATGCAGAGAACTTGATAGCTCATATCGAGAAAATCTTCAAGGTGATGGGTGTTGACGATGAGGACAAAGCAAGCGTCACCAATTACAAATTTGAAGGACATGCACTGAACTGGTGGAAGGCGTATAAGCATGCCAAGGGTGGAGATACTTTCATGGCTAGTCTTACTTCGACACAGTTCCACGAGATCTTCTATTTCCAGTACTTTCCTCAGTCTGAGAAGGAAAAATACGAGAGAGAGTTCCACAACATTACTTAGTTTGATCGGGAGTCGAGTTCAGAGTTTATGGGCAGGTTTTTCTGTTTTGCTGGATTTTTGGGTAATAAGGCTGGTTCACCTGAGGAGCAGGCGAGGAAGTTTCATTGGGCTCTTCGTAAGGATCATCTTAATGGCATAGTTAATATGAGGTTCGAGGACGTGGCTCGGGTTGCGGATGCTGCCCGCAACATTGAGATCCTTTGGGAGAGAGACAGTCATGGGGTGAAAAGGAACCGTGATGGGGACCAGGTTCGACCAACTCAGGGACATCAGCGAGGTAATGAATCTCGGGGGAATGGCAACCGGGGAAATGACAAGAGAGGCTATGATAGGTCAAGCCGCGACCAGCAGACTCAGGATTATCAGGGCAACATGTATTCGGGTTCTTATTATCAGCGGGGTGATGGGGACCGAGATGAGGTTCGCACTTGTAGAGATTGTGGGAAGCTTCACCTAGGCAGACCGTGCTACAAGACTATCGGAACATGTTACAGATGTGTATCTTTAGAGCATAAATTTCATGACTGTCCCAAGAAGATCGACAATGGGATGAAGTTCTGCCCAACTACTAAGGGCGAGTGTTTGCTATGCTCACATATTAGATAGCGAGAACTTTCAGTATCGTCATGGGAAATGCTTTTCACGTTTGCTCATACTATTTTTACTTTATTTGTTACTGGTACAACATTTTGGTGGTTTCTTATTCCTTTGCTTAATAAATTGACATTCCTATTTCGTTATTAGTTTGTGCATCATCCCTTGCCTATGAGGAATCTTGTGATTATTTTCCGTTATGTATTGCCAATTCGTTCCCTTATAAATGTGTGATCTTGATTTTGATTTTATTTTGAGTACATCATTTACCATGGTTCTCAATCCAATAAACCAAAACTGTAATGATCTAATGTTAGTCAAAGAGCCTGAGACTGTTAGATAGTTATTCGTATTCCTTTTTGATTCAGTACGTATTCATTCGATTTTCTTACTTCAATTTCGAGGATGAAATTTTCTTTTGGAGGGGAAGAATTATAATAACCTGAAATACGAGTCGACATTCGAACGTTGGGATACGAATATAATACAAGATTTAAACTGTATGTTATATATATATACCTCAAGTATGAAATATGCAACTTAAGTATATATGAATTTCATATCACACCCTTTGTTCATTTTGAGCATTACATGTTATGCTAGCCAGCAAGAGGCCGGATATATTTATTTTGTGTACACTACATCAAAAGTTAATACGTAAGAAAAACCCAATGTATTTTACAACTGTACACACATTGTAGATGGATAGTACGAAATTTAAAATTTAAGTTGAGAGAGATTTGGGAATCCAAATATCTCAAAAGACTCGGCCTCATTTCCAGCTTATTATCACATTCGTTTCTCACTTTAACCAACCATACATCACATTATTTCTCACACATAAAACCCTAAGGATAAAACAAGAAACGGAATCATAGAAGTTGGTGATCAGGTTCGTGGGTAAGCAAGCACTAGTGATTGTTTATGTGATATTTCCTTGATCGTGGATGTGATTATATTCGAAGAAGGATTTTGTTTTGGTTCGAAAGGGTTTAGGTTGTGGTTCTTGTGTTCTCGTTTCGTTAATAGCATCATCCAAAAGTATCCCATCTTCTCGTTGACACACTAATATATGATCTATAATCTAAAGGTAAAACAAGTAAGGTGAACTAAATAATCAGGTCTTTGTATCATTTGTTGGCTATGTTAAAAATTGAATAAGAATACCACAAGAAAACGTCACATAAAATCATGATTTCGTGTATATTAGTGTGTGTCAAATTGCATGTATATGATCATGTGTAAAGCTATCTCTTGTACATGTTAGAATAGCTCTAAGAGGCTCTTTTGAAACAAAATTTAATCAGCTAAAACATGTGTATACTTAAATTAAAATGGGTGTGTTGATTTCATGCTGGTGAGTCGTGGGTTAAAAGGTTATTGGTGTGTCATTTCATGTGCGAAATCAAAAGAGTTGTGTGTGTGTCAAATGCTTTTTGAAAGAGTCAATATAGCTTGGTGTTTTGGAGTTGAGTGGGGCTGAGAAAAGGTTTGCAAAACGAGTCGAATGGAAAGTTACGGATCGGGTAAAAGAATGTCACACCCCCAAATTACCTGTTTTGCAGCGGAATGGAATTCCTGGGGATTGACTGTCATAGCATCACAATCACAGTTATATTGAACGACCTAAAGTGTCGTTTGGAAAATACATCGTTTGATTTAATAAAACAATCGGAGTTTACAAAGTAGGTCCCAAATGAAAATCAACTTGTGCGGAAATAAGTTTGTTACAATTCAACGATGTTTTAAAGTATGTAAAACCCAAGTGAGACGCGTCGTCACCACGACTCCATGATGTGTCCAAATGCATGCCATGAAGTGTATGCCTTAGATACCTGAGATAATACATGCTAAAAGTGTCAACACAAAGGTTGAGTGAGTTCATAGAGTTTGAGTTGAAATGTAAAGCCTTTCAAAATCGCTTATGCAAAAGAACGCATTGTAAATCGCTGAAATGTAAAGACTTTCAAAATCGATTATGTAGCAAAGGCATTGTAAATCCACTCAGCCAAGTCCCCATACAAAACTTGCAACCCTGGTGTTCACAACCCAACGCCGAATATGCATAGTTTATGTTCTGCGTAAATCGTCAAATGAATTCACTATAGTGCATGGCTCAATGTATCGAAATCGTTTATGCAGCAAAGGCATTGTGAATCCACTCGCCCAAGTCCCGCCCATACAAAACTTGCAACCTGTGTGTTCACAACCCATTGCCGAAATGTGTATAGTTTAAGTTCAAGCCCACATCGTCAAATGAATTCACAATAGTACCTAACTCGAAAAAACCATAGGTTTAATTAATTCGCTTGAACACAATCATCGTAGTGTGAGTTAAATTGTTTCACACTCATCGTTAAAAACAACATCGTATTTATTTCACTAAGTTCATGACACCAAAGCGAAACATCGCACCAATAAAAATTGGTAATCATCGTTTCATCGCCGCCCTAATAGGTAATTTGCCAATTTACCTTAATGATTCCAATATAGTGCGCTCGATTTCCCCTAAATGGGTCAATAGGAGCGGGAGTGTTAATTCCAATAGGCCTATTCACTATACTCGGCCACCCGCAAGTGACTCATGGTTCATGATGTAGGGACTTCGAACATGGCAAATACTTAGTGACAATAAAACATCGGATATATAGCATACAGTTCAAAGCATTTGTGTTCAATTAAAAATGTAGCATGTATCTCCCCAAGAGTTTGTAAAAGCTTAAAAGAGTAAAAGTGGGGCTATGAACTCACGGTAATCCTTAAATGTTTAAAGTAACTATGAAAGTAAATGAAAACAGTTTGAGCATGTATCTCCCCCAAAAGTAGTATAAAAACAATTAAAAGTAGGGGCCATGAAAACTCACGGTAATTCATATAAGTTAAAGTACTTGTGAAAGTAAATGAAAACAGTTGAGCATGTATCTCCCCCAAAAGTAGTATAAAAACAATTAAAAGTGGGCTATGAAAACTCACTTGGTGGAATGATGCTAAGACAAAAGTGAGTACACCGAGATGTAGTGTGATACGTAAATCTTGACCTATGATGAATGATATGACATGTAATGAGTTGCAATGTAATGTTATGCATGCATTTCGTATGTTATTTATACCATTTGCGAAGTTTTGAAAATATTACTTGTCGTCGAAAAATACTCGCTTTGACGCCTTGACCCTTCAAAAATGACTTTACAAGTTTTACGTCAAAATGTCATCCTACAATGGTTTTATAATGATTTATGGTGAAATTATCACTTTTCGTCAAAACAATGTCGCCGAAAATTTATAAAAGTAACAAAAATGGCTCGAAAAACTAGTCGTAACGTACGTCGATCGTTAGAGATCGAACTCGACGGTTTTGGAAAGTTTGTATCGATATTTAGAAGTTTCAGTTCAGGAGTTTTCATAGAGGTCTCAACATAAAGATAATAGTGGTTAAATATGGTGATTTTAGTTACCGTAACACTTATCTCGTAAAAATAATATAGTTTTTCAAAAAAAATAATAGTTACGGCAAGTTTATGAAAACGTGTATATCTTAGTCGCTTTCAAACCGCTTTCTACGCATTATACCCCTTAGCTTCAGATCAAAGTATACTAATATATTTTTGATAAGTCGAAATAATTTGTAAAGCTTAGGACTCGCTTTTGACTCGACAAACTAAAAATAGTATGCTGAAATTTCTGAAAATATATATTTCGATCGTCAAACTTGTAAAAATCCATAACTTCTTCTTCGTTATAACTCCGCTTTAATCCGTTCAACGCCACGGATTCGTTTTAAAGTATATTTTCTAAATACCAAGGCCAAAAATTCGTACCTACTGTCGGATTTTCCAGAAAAACAAAATAAGGACAGACCACTTTTAATACTTGTCGAAAATAGTTTTTCTCGGACAAAACCTATTCTAATCCCTTCAAATCAACTCCAAAGCTAATCTAATCCTACCATACACCTTCTTAGGGTGTCATGGGTTCCTAGACATCATCAAGACCAATATATAACAAGGGATATTTATAGGATGACCATATATATATATACTCTAAAATCATGTAAAAATGGTATAAATCACATATCATGCATACTTGCTCCAAAAATGAAAAGATGAATATGAAATGATAAGGAAACATGAAAATGAAAGAAATATGCTTACAAATGAAAATGATGAGGTGAAAGTAACAAGGTAAACTTAAACACTCTTGGTTTTTATTTCAAAACCTTATAAAGAGTATAAACTAGATTGTTTATGACACTTGAGCTAGCAAAATTTTGATCCCTTGAAACCTTTGATGTAGAACCGGTTTGATGAAGGAGAAACAAGAGAGAAACTTGCTTACACTTGAAAAATAATTGTAGTGAATGAGAAAAACAATAATGTAGCAAGACTTTAAGTATTGTGTAAAGACATAAAAATCAAAGACCATGCATCAATTTAATGCTATCCCTCCAAGGACCGATTTTGGGGCTTCTTGTCTCTCAAAGATATTTTTTTTTTTTAAAATGTATAAACTTGAGTATATTTGTGTAATTATAAGGAAAAAGTGTAAGTATTGAGTAATTAAATGAATCTTGTAAGGTAAATGGAAATTTTTGGTACAAGTAAGTTTTTAATAGGTCAAAATAGAATGTAATAAAAATTGTAAAAATACATTCCTTGTGAAAATTGAGTGATAAAATAATTATCGATAATTTTAAGAAACACGTCGTAATAATTTAACTTTAACGATTTATGTACCAAATAAATTCAAAACACTAGGAAAACTAAAAATATAGTTTTTATGAACTAAATGTAAGTATAAAAATACATCGGGATCATTTTTGAAAGTAACGGGTTAAATATTCAAAATAATAACTCACGCGATAACGATTATTAAATATAAAAATTACGCGTTGAATGTGAAATGAAATGTCATGAATGAACTAATGAGATGCAAATGATGTCAATGAAATGTAGACTAATCTTAGTCCATATGAAATGTTCGTGATGATATGATCATGAATTCGCCGCTAAACCATAAAGGTTACGCGAATTTGAAACAAGTAAACCAAGTTTACTATAAATGTTGAAA
This sequence comes from Chrysanthemum makinoi, assembly GCA_910596185.1. Taxonomy (NCBI): domain Eukaryota; kingdom Viridiplantae; phylum Streptophyta; class Magnoliopsida; order Asterales; family Asteraceae; genus Chrysanthemum; species Chrysanthemum makinoi. The sequence goes on along the minus strand of OU343222.1, from coordinate 223,340,959 downwards.
TAGTGAAGCATGAATTGTTTTGAAAATGACCAAAATTGAGAATTGTGACATTCTTCCCATGTCGAGGAATCACGCCCGTGATTCAATCGATGATACTATGGTTCGAACCTCACAACAGTTCTAAAAAGTTTATGCTCGTATATGGTCTAAATGATTATGTCAATGCTCATGCATATGAGTTACTCGTCCCACAAGATACATTCCCAGGCTATCGTGAGCAATTTCCATCCTAAATACATGCTTTCTTATGATTAGGCTCGATGAGACAAGCTTTCCCATTCTCAAGCAAAATTTTTAAAAGACTTTTTTTTGGTAACCGATTTTTGCTTAATCCCACAACTCATCAAACAAGAACTGCCATACGATTAGGCTAAATCGGTTTAGGTAACGACTTGTTTCTAGCTCGATCTTGGCAACTCATCAAACAAGAACTGCCACTGGATCAAACCGAAACAAGTGGTTTGAAGAAAATCTTTTGAAAATTTGGCTTGATTACGGAATAGCTTACACATATGAGACTACTACTCCCTTCATTGCATGATTCTTCCCGAATTAGACATAGGTGATCAGGCTATGTATAATTTAGGAGTAACTATGCAATGCTTGAACTAATCGACTCATATGATGTTTGGTGTTGAGTCATAAGTCCGCATGTATAAAGAATGTGCACTTATAATGATATGATGAGATGCTATGATGATGTGGTTATAGTCTAGGGTCAATGATGCAACCTAGTTCTCTATAACCGAAGCTCGATGCCAACTGTCACACCCCCAAATTACCTGTTTTGCAAATGAATGGAATTCCTCGGGATTGACCGTCATAGCATCACAATCACAGTATATTGAACGACCTAAAGTGTCGTTTGGAAAATACATCGCTTGATTTAATAAAACAATCAGAGTTTACAAAGTAGGTCCCAAATGAAAATCAACTTGTGCGGAAATAAGTTTGTTACAATTCAACGATGTTTTAAAGTATGTAAAACCCAAGTAAGACGCGTCGTCACCACGACTCCATGATGTGTCCAAATGCATGCCATGAAGTGTATGCCTTAGATACCAGAGATAAAACATGCTAAAAGTGTCAACACAAAGGTTGAGTGAGTTCATAGAGTTTGAGTTGAAATGTAAAGCCTTTCAAAATCGTTTATGCGGCAGAACGGCATTGTAAATCGTTGAAATGTAAAGACTTTCAAAATCGCTTATGTAGCAAAGGCATTGTAAATCCACTCAGTTCCAAGTCCCGCCCATACAAAACTTGCAACTTGTGTGTTCACAACCCAACGCCGAGAATATGCATAGTTTATGTTCAAGCAGAAATTGTCAAATGAATTCACATAATAGTGCATGGCTCAATGTATCGAATCGTTATGCAGAAAGGCATTGAATCCACTCCGCCCAAGTCCCGCCCATACAAAACTTGCAACCTGTGTGTTCACAACCCATTGCCGAAATGTGTATAGTTTAAGTTCAAGCCCACATCGTCAAATGAATTCACAATAGTACCTAACTCGACGTAAAACCATAGGTTTAATTAATTCGCTTGAACACAATCATCGTAGTGTGAGTTAAATTGTTTCACACTCATCGTTAAAAACAACATCGTATTTATTTCACTAAGTTCATGACACCAAAGCGTAAACATCGCACCAATAAAAATTGGTAATCATCGCTTCATCGCCGCCCTAATAGGTAATTTGCCAATTTACCTTAATGATTCAAATATAGTGCTCGATTTCCTAAATGGGTCAATAGGAGCGGGAGTGTTAATTCCAATAGGCCTATTCACTATACGCTGGCACCCGCAAGTGACTAATGGTTCATGATGTAGGACTTCAACATGGCAAATACTTAGTGACAATAAAACATCGGATATATAGCATACAGTTCAAAGCATTTGTGTTCAATTAAAAATGTAGCATGTATCTCCCCCAAGAGTTTGTAAAACAGTTAAAAGAGTAAAAGTGGGGCTATGAACTCACGGTAATCCTTAAATGTTTAAAGTAACTATGAAAGTAAATGAAAACAGTTTGAGCATGTATCTCCCCCAAAAGTAGTATAAAAACAATTAAAAGTGGGGCTATGAAAACTCACGGTAATTCATATAAGTTAAAGTACTTGTGAAAGTAAATGAAAACAATTGAGCATGTATCTCCCCCAAAAGTAGTATAAAAACAATTAAAAGCAGGGGCTATGAAAACTCACTTGGTGGAATGATGCGAAGACAAAAGTGAGTACACCGAGATGTAGTGTGATACGTAATTCTTGACCTATGATGAATGATATGACATGTAATGAGTTGCAATGTAATGTTATGCATGCATTTCGTATGTTATTTATACCATTTGCGAGTTTTGAAAATATTACTTGTCGTCGAAAAATACTCGTTTGACGCCTTGACCCTTCAAAAATGACTTTACAAGTTTTTACGTCAAAATGTCATCCTACAATGGTTTTATAATGATTTATAGTGAAATTATCACTTTTCGTCGTAAAACAATGTCGTCGGAAAATTTATAAAAGTAACAAAAATGGCTCCGAAAAACTAGTCGTAAAACGGGTACGCCGATCGTTAGAGAACTTAACTCGACGGTTTTGGAAAGTTTGTATCGATATTTAGAAGTTTCAGTTCAGGAGTTTTCGTCATAGAGGTCTCGAACATAAAGATAATAGGGGTTAAATATGGTGATTTTAGTTACCGTAACACTTATCTCGTAAAAATAATATAGTTTTTCTAAAAAATAATAGTTACGGCAAGTTTATGAAAACGTGTATATCTTAGTCGCTTTCAAACCGCTTTCTACGTATTATACGCCCTTAGCTTCGTATCAAAGTATACTAATATATTTTTGATAAGTCGAAATAATTTGTAAAGCTTAGGACTCGCTTTTGACTCGTACAAAATAATAATAGTATGCTGAAATTTCAGAAAAAATATATATTTCGTCGTCAAACTTGTAAAATCCATAACTTCTTCGTTATAACTCCGCTTTAATCCGTTCAAACGGCCACGGATTCGTTTTAAAGTATATTTTCTAAATACCAAGGCCAAAAATTCGTACCTACTGTCGGATTTTCCAGAAAAACAAAATAAGGACAGACCACTTTTAATACTTGTCGAAAATAGTTTTTCTCGGACAAAACCTATTCTAATCCCTTCAAATCAACTCCAAAGCTAATCTAATCCTACCATACACCTTCTTAGGGTGTCATGGGTTCCTAGACATCATCAAGACCAATATATAACAAGGGGATATTTATAGGATGACCAAATATGTATATATACTCTAAAATCATGAAAAAAAAAATGGTATAAATCACATATCATGCATACTTGCTCCAAAAATGAAAAGATGAATATGAAATGATAAGGAAACATGAAAATGAAAGAAATATGCTTACAAATGAAAATGATGAGGTGAAAGTAACAAGGTAAACTTAAACACTCTTGGTTTTTATTTCAAAACCTTATAAAGAGTATAAACTAGATTGTTTATGACACTTGAGCTAGCAAAATTTTGATCCCTTGAAACCTTTGATGTAGAACCGGTTTGATGAAGGAGAAACAAGAGAGAAACTTGCTTACACTTGAAAAATAATTGTAGTGAATGAGAAAAACAATAATGTAGCAAGACTTTAAGTATTGTGTAAAGACATAAAAATCAAAGACCATGCATCAATTTAATGCTATCCCTCCAAGGACCGGATTTTGGGGCTTCTTTGTCTCTCAAAGATATTTTTTTTTTTTAAAATGTATAAACTTGAGTATATTTGTGTAATTATAAGGAAAAAGTGTAAGTATTGAGTAATTAAATGAATCTTGTAAGGTAAATGGAAATTTTTGGTACAAGTAAGTTTTTAATAGGTCAAAATAGAATGTAATAAAAATTGTAAAAATACATTCCTTGTGAAAATTGAGTGATAAAATAATTATCGAGTAATTTTTAAGAAACACGTCGTAATAATTTAACTTTAACGATTTATGTACCAAATAAATTCAAAACACTAGGAAAACTAAAAATATAGTTTTTATGAACTAATGTAAGTATAAAAATACATCGGATCATTTTGAAAGTAATGGATTAAATATTCAAAATAATAACTCACGCGATAACGATTATTAAATATAAAAATTACGCGTTGAATGTGAAATGAAATGTCATGAATGAACTAATGAGATGCAAATGATGTCAATGGAATGTAGACTAATCTTAGTCCATATGAAATGTTCGTGATGATATGATCATGAATTCGCCGCTAAACCATAAAGGTTACGCATTTGGAAACAAGTAAACCAAGTTTACTATAAATGTTGAAATAGTGAAGCATGAATTGTTTTGAGAAATGACCAAAAATTGAGAATTGTGACATTCTTCCCATGTCGAGGAATCACGTCCCCTCGTGATTCAATCGATGATACTATGGTTCGAACCTCGACAACAGTTCTAAAAGTTTATGCTCGTGTATGGTCTAAATGATTATGTCAATGCTCATGCATATGAGTTACTCGTCCCACAAGATACATTCCCTGCTATCGTGAGCAATTCCCATCCTAAATACATGCTTTCTTATGATTAGGCTTGATGAGACAAGCTTTCCCATTCTCAAGCAAAATTTTAAAAGACTTTTGGTAACCGATTTTTGCTTAATCCCACAACTCATCAAACAAGAACTGTCATACGATTAGGCTAAATCGGTTTAGGTAACGACTTGTTTCTAGCTCGATCTTTGCAACTCATCAAACAAGAACTGCCACCGGATCAAACTGAAACAAGTGGTTTGAAGAAAATCTTTTGAAAATTTGGCTTGATTACGAATAGTTTACACATATGAGACTATTACTCACCCCTTCATTGCATGATTCTTCCCATTAGACATAGGTGATCGTGCTATGTATAATTTAGGAGTAACTATGCAATGCTTGAACTAATCAACTCATATGATGTTTGGTGTTGAGTCATAAGTCCGCATGTATAAAGAATGTGCACTTATAATGATATGATGAGATGCTATGATGATGTGGTTATAGTCTAGGGTCAATGATGCAACCTAGTTCTCTATAACCAAGCTCGATGCCAATCACACACCCCAAATTACCTGCTTTGCACGAATGGAATTCCTGGAGATTGACTGTCATAGCATCACAATCACAGATATATTGAACGACCTAAAGTGTCGTTTGGAAAATACATCGTTTGATTTAATAAAACAATCAGAGTTTACAAAGTAGGTCCCAAATGAAAATCAACTTGTGCGGAAATAAGTTTGTTACAATTCAACGATGTTTTAAAGTATGTAAAACCCAAGTAAGACGCGTCGTCACCACGACTCCATGATGTGTCCAAATGCATGCCATGAAGTGTATGCCTTAGATACCTGAGATAAAACATGCTAAAAGTGTCAACACAAAGGTTGAGTGAGTTCATAGAGTTTGAGTTGAAATGTAAAGCCTTTCAAAATCGTTTATGCAAGCAAACGGCATTGTAAATCGTTGAAATGTAAAGACTTTCAAAATCCTTTATGTAGCAAAGGCATTGTAAATCCACTCAGTTCCAAGTCCCGCCCATACAAAACTTGCAACCTGTGTGTTCACAACCCACGGCCAGAATATGCATAGTTTATGTTCAAGCAGAAATCGTCAAATGAATTCACATAATAGTGCATGGCTCAATGTATCGAATCGCTATGCAAAGAAAGGCATTGTGAATCCACTCCGCCCAAGTCCATACAAAACTTGCAACCTGTGTGTTCACAACCCATTGCCGAAATGTGTATAGTTTAAGTTCAAGCCCACATCGTCAAATGAATTCACAATAGTACCTAACTCGACGAAAACCATAGGTTTAATTAATTCGCTTGAACACAATCATCGTAGTGTGAGTTAAATTGTTTCACACTCATCGTTAAAAACAACATCGTATTTATTTCACTAAGTTCATGACACCAAAGCGTAAACATCGCACCAATAAAAATTGGTAATCATCGTTTAATCGCCGCCCTAATAGGTAATTTGCCAATTTACCTTAATGATTCAAATATAGTGCTCTCGATTTCCCCTAAATGGGTCAATAGGAGCGGGAGTGTTAATTCCAATAGGCCTATTCACTATACTCAAATAAGTGACTAATGGTGAATGATGTAGGGACTTCGAACATGGCAAATACTTAGTGACAATAAAACATCGGATATATAGCATACAGTTCAAAGCATTTGTGTTCAATTAAAAATGTAGCATGTATCTCCCCCAAGAGTTTGTAAAACAGTTAAAAGAGTAAAAGTGGGGCTATGAACTCACGGTAATCCTTAAATGTTTAAAGTAACTATGAAAGTAAATGAAAACAGTTTGAGCATGTATCTCCCCCAAAAGTAGTATAAAAACAATTAAAAGTGGGGCTATGAAAACTCACGGTAATTCATATAAGTTAAAGTACTTGTGAAATTAAATGAAAACAGTTTGAGCATGTATCTCCCCCAAAAGTAGTATAAAACAATTAAAAGTGGGCTATGAAAACTCACTTGGTGGAATGATGCTAAGACAAAAGTGAGTACACCGAGATGTAGTGTGATACGTAATTCTTGACCTATGATGAATGATATGACATGTAATGAGTTGCAATGTAATGTTATGCATGCATTTCGTATGTTATTTATACCATTTGCGAGTTTTGAAAATATTACTTGTCGTCGAAAAATACTTTCGTTGACGCGTCTTGACCCTTCAAAAATGACTTTACAAGTTTTACGTCAAAATGTCATCCTACAATGGTTTTATAATGATTTATAGTGAAATTATCACTTTTCGTCGAAAACAATGTATGAGTCGGAAAATTTATAAAAGTAACAAAAATGGCTTCAAAACTAGTCGTTAAACGGATGTACGCCGATCGTTAGAGAACGAACTCGACGGTTTTGGAAAGTTTGTATCGATATTTAGAAGTTTCAGTTCAGGAGTTTTTGTCATAGAGGTCTCGAACATAAAGATAATAGGGGTTAAATATGGTGATTTTAGTTACCGTAACACTTATCTCTTAAAAATAATATAGTTTTTCTAAAAATAATAGTTACGGCAAGTTTATGAAAACGTGTATATCTTAGTCGTTTCAAATCCGTTTTCTACGTATTATACGTCCTTAGCTTCGTATCAAAGTATACTAATATATTTTTGATAAGTCGAAATAATTTGTAAAGCTTAGGACTCGTTTCTGACTCGTACAAACTAAAAATAGTATGCTGAAATTTCTGAAAAATATATATTTCGTCGTCAAACTTGTAAAATCCATAACTTCTTCGTTATAACTCCGTTTTAATCCGTTCAAGCGGCCACGGATTCGTTTTAAAGTATATTTTCTAAATACCAAGGCCAAAATTTCACACCTACTGTCGGATTTTCCAGAAAAACAAATTAAGGACAGACCACTTTTATATACTTGTCGAAAATAGTTTTCTCGACAAAACCTATTCTAATTCCTTCAAATCAACTCCAAAGCTAATCTAATCCTACCATACACCTTCTTAGGGTGTCATGGGTTCCTAGACATCATCAAGACCAATATATAACAAGGGGATATTTATAGGATGACCAAATATGTATATATACTCTAAAATCATGAAAAAAATGGTATAAATCACATATCATGCATACTTGCTCCAAAAATGAAAAGATGAATATGAAATGATAAGGAAACATGAAAATGAAAGAAATATGCTTACAAATGAAAATGATGAGGTGAAAGTAACAAGGTAAACTTAAACACTCTTGGTTTTTATTTCAAAACCTTATAAAGAGTATAAACTAGATTGTTTATGACACTTGAGCTAGCAAAATTTTGATCCCTTGAAACCTTTGATGTAGAACCGGTTTGATGAAGGAGAAACAAGAGAGAAACTTTTGCTTACACTTGAAAAATAATTGTAGTGAATGAGAAAAACAATAATGTAGCAAGACTTTAAGTATTGTGTAAAGACATAAAAATCAAAGACCATGCATCAATTTAATGCTATCCCTCCAAGGACCGGATTTTTGGGGCTTCTTGTCTCTCAAAGATATTTTTTTTTTTAAATGTATAAACTTGAGTATATTTGTGTAATTATAAGGAAAAAGTGTAAGTATTGAGTAATTAAATGAATCTTGTAAGGTAAATGGAAATTTTTGGTACAAGTAAGTTTTTAATAGGTCAAAATAGAATGTAATAAAATTGTAAAATACATTCCTTGTGAAAATTGGTGATAAAATAATTATCGTATAATTTTTAAACACGCCGTAATAATTTAACTTTAACGATTTATGTACCAAATAAATTCAAAACACTAGGAAAACTAAAAATATAGTTTTTATGAACTAATGTAAGTATAAAAATACATCGGGATTATTTTTGAAAGTAACGGGTTAAATATTCAAAATAATAACTCACGCGATAACGATTATTAAATATAAAAATTACGCGTTGAATGTGAAATGAAATGTCATGAATGAACTAATGAGATGCAAATGATGTCAATGGAATGTAGACTAATCTTAGTCCATATGAAATGTTCGTGATGATATGATCATGAATTCGCCGCTAAACCATAAAGGTTACGCGAATTTGAAACAAGTAAACCAAGTTTACTATAAATGTTGAAATAGTGAAGCATGAATTGTTTTGAGAAATGACCAAAAATTGAGAATTGTGACAAAGAATGGCTTGGGTTAGTTGTGTCTAGTATAAATGGAAACCGAAACTAAGAGGGCTCGTTGGTTTAAACTTTGCATAGTAATATAAAGGTTTAAATGAGGTGTTTTCGAGGGTGTTCACGGGATTTATGGGTACGTTGTACGGCGTGTTGAAAGTGTTTCAGGGAAATAGAGTCGGGGGTTAATCATTATACGTGTTTATCTAGTCGTGTTGGTAAGTCGTTTGAACTGCGAGCAAGTGTGATTGTTTAACGAAATGAAGTGTGAATCAAGTTGAATGGTAAAATGAGTTTCTAAAACTGTACGAGTAAGCCTAACATGGTTGCATGCTAAATATTTAAATATTTTCACTTTTAACCCTCATCTTAAAGAATTTGTCACATGCAGACCTTGAACTATTATGAATTGACACATTACACCTTAGACTATCATAATTATATTATTGAGTTTTAAATGTTTAGTTACTTGTCACAATAAACCCTAAACTTTTATAAGTTTTTAAATCCTAAATTATGATAAGTTGTTATATTTAACTCTAAATTTACTAATTAAGGATATGAACCCTAAAGCTACTATTTTAGGATACTTAATACTAAAGGGTTACTATTTCGGTAAAAGTTACTAAATACTGCAACTTCCTAAAAATAAAAACTTACTAATTATGGAAACCTGTTAAATATGGAAAGTTTCTAAAAATAGAATGAAACCTCATATGAACAATGATGAATATGAAATAGTTTTTCTAAAACTTAAACCATTGTTATGTAGATCCGTGAAGGAGGGGTTACCTTAATCTTTATGTTTTCGGGTGCTTATTTGCTGTGCTAAGGTATAGATATTCTATCCCTTTTCAGTAGAGATTTCTTGTAACACCCCCAAAGATCAACATTAGAGCGGAAGGCTAATTGGGGTGTTACTTGACGGATCACAGTCAATAATTATAGAAAACGAGTCAAAAAGAGACGTTTTAATAAAAGTAGTTATCATTCAGGAAAAACTCATAGTTTGTAAAAAAATATTTCCAAATTGTTTTTGGTGTGTTAGGAATTGGAAATTCCATAGTGAAGTGTCGGTGACCCCAACTATAGTCTAGCATATGTTAGCTCGTAGACATATCGTTATTTAGTAGTTTATTAGTTAGTCTATTAGTTTAGAGTATCACCGTGGAGGAAGGACGGGCCTTTACCCACTGTATGCCTGATCCACAGTCCGACAGAAGGACGTTTATTTGTAACTATAAATACCTCTTCCATCCTTGGAAAAAGTGGTGCTTCTTAATCTAACCTTTTCCTTTTTTTTTACTTTCTCTCTCTAAGAACACCCTCTATATTCTTTCTATCTCAAAATATGGTTTACTTGATATTTCACCATCCTAGACCACCCGAATCATCAAACAACATAACAGTATGATCCTAACAATTGGCATCAGAGCCCAGGTTGTGTTGTTTTTATTGATTTGGGTCATTTGTGGCACAATTTTGGTACTTTTTATGTTGCGGTTTTCTTGTTAGCGGTTTGTATAGTTTTGTTTGATGCGGTTTGACATGGTTCTTATGATGTTGTGATGCGTCTTGTATAATGTTTGTTGATGTTTGATTATGTGTGGTTGTTAAGCTGTTTTTAAACAGATTGGACTTGGTTTTGAGCAGTTTTAAAGTATTGATGAATCTGGTTCGAAAAGCTTGAGTTGATTTTTAAGTTGATGTTTAAATCTGTTGGTAGTTGATAAAACGTTCTTAACTGTTTTTGTTCTTTGAATCTGCTGGTGATACTATTACAAATTCTTCTTTTAAATTGTTCGTTAATGCAGTTTAGATCGGTTCTTCACTACGTTTTGGTCAACTACGATGCCGTTTGTGCTTCGATGCAGTTTGTGCTTAAATGTGGTTTGTGCAGATGTCTAGATTCAACGTATGGCGATTTGCGCTTGGATGCAGTTTGTGCTTAAATGCGGTTTGTGGAAATGTCCAAATTCAACCTATGTTATGCGGTTTGATCCTTCAAAATATGGGGTTTGTGCCTTTAAGATGCGTTTTGATGTCTGAACTATGCGGTTTGAGTGTTAAAAGTGGTTTGACTCAACTGTAAGAAGCGGTTTGGTCCTAATATGCGGTTTGTCAAAAAATGGTTCTGCGTTTTGACCAGTAAACTAAGCGGTTTGTTAACTGTCCAAATTCAATGAATATGCGGTGTGACTCAAGTTCGTTTTGACCCAAAAAGTCAACGGCATTTTGACTGTCAACTGGATGCGGTATGGTATATGTCAAGAAGCGGTTTGCTATAAGTCTTAAGCGGTTTGACAAACAGAAAGAGGTTTGGTTGTGCAGTTTGGACAGAAACGCTTGTGGTTTGATAAAGAATCATGGAAAGCGTTTTGATGTTACAAAATGCGTTTTTGATGTAAGCTACCAGATGTGTTTAATGTAAACTACATGACGCGTTTGATTACATGGTATATATGAAGGTCGATCTACAACCATGATATACAAACTTGATAGTCAAGATGCGATTTGATGTAAACTAGAAGATGAAGAACAATAACAATGAACAACAACATCAAAATCACACAACAACAGTGCAAATCACTTATCAACTACAACAACAACTAGACTATCAAACATCAGTCTACAATTATCATAATCATCTACAAATATCATCCATAATGGCCATATCATTAACCCAACATCACAGTCTAGAACAACAATCATCCCAAATTCAATCTCATGATCAACAAACGAGAACCCTATGAGACTACATCAAACTTTATCATTAATCCCATGATCTCAGATCTTTTTAAAGACCTTATGAGTGAATCACACATTCCATCATTGATCTTTTTGAAGACTTGATTCTCTTATTGTACGAATCAGGAAAGAAAAGAAATAAGCAAATATGCTTTGTCTTTGATTCAAGCTCAATAAATTAAAGGAATCCAAGCCTCAACTCAAAGCATACATCGAAAGAAAAAAGAAGTGTGATCTTAGAATTTAGATGCGTGTATTTCTAAAGATTTGAAGACCTTCAATAGATCTTAAACACGAAACTCATATCATCATAGATCCCACATGACTCAACTCAAACATATATCGAAAGGGTCTACTTCATATGATATCCGAATCATTTGAAAAAGGAGATAACAAGGGTATTATTCCTTTATCTTGATTCGTTCAAAAAGGTAAAATAATCATCACATCTCATGGTCGAAGTAGCAAAATCAAATGATCTCAGATTCTTCGTGGTTAAATGATTTCTCAGTTACCTTTTCAGATCTAAACAACCACAAAGGGAATCATCAATGATCAAAATTGATGAATCCTAGCTTCATGTTTCTTTTCGAATTCAATGAAATAAACTTAACAAAGCTGTTAATTTATTCCATTATTTAGTTAAAATACCTCTAACATAATCAAAAACAATGATATAATTATCTACCTTGAATTGTTGGTTTGATATCATGGCTATGATGATGACCCTTAAGCCATCCCTGTAGCGAGGTCAATAAGGAATGAATGATTTATGTGCTTGCCTGTCAATGACCCTTGTTGTGGTATCAATCAAGATAAGGTGATGATGAAAGAACTATTCTTTTAAACGTTTACATTGATCTGATTATATTATTGAGGCGTTGGAGATTGAAAGGGTATAATGGGAGGCGGATGCAAAATTAGTATAGATTATTTAGGGTTTGTAAGAGTGATTTTAGGGTAAATGGTGGATTTATTAAGTGTGTGTTTTATATCCCTGATAATTAGGGTTGTGTGCGCTTTCAATGAATCAGATATGATTTTTTCTTAGGCCCAAGATTGATTATGGACCGTTCTTAATATTTTTACTTAGTATGGATATTGGAAATGGACATTGAAAGTGGGCTTGTAGAGGTCTTAAGATTGGTATATGGGTAACCAGATTTAAGACAAGATCAGGTTGATTTCTTTGTGGACCAGGTCGTGGGATAAGTAATTATGTGGGCCGAACGGATTATGATTGTAAATGGGCCGAGTCTTAAGAAGAGGAGTGGGCTCGGGTATGGATTATGGATTAGTGATATTTGGCCCGTGACATGTAATGAGGTTTACTAGGAATATGATCTCACTTTGTTGGGCCGTGTGGTACATCCGGATTTTGGATCAATGAAATTTGAATTAGGCCATGTGATATTGTAATATTAGTATGAGGTTTGATTGGATCCGACTTATTGTGACCATGAATTGGACCGGGTGGGATTTTATTTGGATCACATGTTGTGTTAAATGATTCACGTCATTGGACCGGGCTTATGTAATATATGTGATGGATTGATTTTGATGTTGGATCGGATGGATTATTGGATAGGCTTCAAAGTTGCGATTGGGCTTCTCAAAATTGGATTGTTTTTATGAGATTTGATAATATGTGATTTTATGTGATTTTTCAAGATTTGGACAATATGAGACGTATTGAAGAGATTTGATAATGAGATTTGAGATATGAGATTTAATGATGAGATTTGTTGAAGATATTTGTCAATAAGATTTGGGGTGATATGAGGCTTGATACTTTGGTTTATGCATTTTTCACGAAGGGTATTTTGTCTCGGCTTGAATTGTTTTTGGAACTAGGTTGACTACGGGGTTGTTTGTGTTCGGTATTTCTTACTTGGGTTTGAAGTGAAGTTTTCCGAGCGCGTTTACTTATTTCGTCTTCTTTCTTTCTACCCTTCCGCGAAGATGACTTGTTTGGGCATTTATTGAGTGTGATAAATACTTGGCTATCTAGTTACTTTTGTGATTCTTTCTCGCTTAACCCACAACGTAACTATCACTTCGGTGTCTCACGCAGTTGAGGATACGTCAAGAGGTTTTGTACATTGGGTAGACCGTTTCTTTTTCACAAGGATTAGTACAAGTTTAAGTAACAAATCTCGTAAATTCTACTTCATGTTCAAGTTTGGTATATCGGGTTTACTTCACCAAATGGTCATAGAAATAGCCGACTGAATTCGTGAATGATGTGTTTACTAAAGTGTTTATTGGATGATATGTGATCAACAATTCTCATGGAATATTTGACACCATTGTATGTTAATGATACTTAACAGTCTAAGCAAAATCTTTTAAGAATCTTCAACGTCATACATGATTTTTCAAGATGTGCGCTTATGACAAGAACTTCTCGGGCAAATAGTCGTACACGTTAATGATGTTTCCGAAAGTTCGAAACCATCATGGGGGAGAAACGTGTACTTTGATGTTATATGGTCAACCTCCAGGGGAAAGTAGTGTATACTACTCTACTTGGTATGGTTTGTGAAGTATTCTATATATGGGAGAAGAATTGTTGATGATGAAGAAGAATCGTTAATGAACCGCTGCATGTTCCCCTAAAACAGATATTCACCGAAACCAAATTTGTCATAAAACATTCAAGATGAAATTGATTACGGTTTAATCTTGATTTTGTAAAATCCCGTGAAAGAATCTATTTCTTGGTTTAAAACATCGATTTGTAAAATCACATAACAATGAAAACATCCCGGTAAAAGTAACGTGCATTTCCGGATCTATCTCTCGGTTTATTCTTGGTTTTGTATAATCCCGCGAAAGAAACTATTTCTTGGGTTAAACCATAGAATTGTAAAATCCCCGTGATGATAGAACCATCCTGGAGAAAATGAAGTGTATTTCTGGATCTTATCTGATGCTGGTGCTACAGTTTCTACTTCGAAGAAGGGATAAAGGGTGTAATTCATGAATTGAGTGATTGTTTGGATATTCTTCAAGGCAGTTTGGTTATTACAAGGTTTTACGGGGTTATGTGCTTTTAACCATGGTCGGAATGAAACCATTATCATTGTTCACTTAAAACGTCAAAGGAGGCTAGATTTGAGCTTTTAACCAGAAGATGTGACAACGGCGTTAATTAATTATTTTTTATTTGAGGTTCTAGTATCTGAAGGTATCGGGGATGGTTGGATGAAGATTCTTCGAGATCCTTGTTCGAGCTTTTAACATTTTCAAAAACGAAGACTTGGAAATCTAGTTATTTTTTGGTAATTTTTCTTTTTCTTTTTACCACCACAAAATAACTATCACTTTAAGGAGTTACGTTGTAGTGCTCAGTGTCACTTTGAATTGTGGATTTTCAAGAGGTGATGTACGTCTTATACTCGATGGTTGGTTGGATGAAGAGTATAGAGAACTTAGGGATTCAAAGTGGCATGAAATCTCGGCATCACTCTTTGTTTTATGTGTGAAAATTTAAGTCACGAGTTTGGGTTAATTTACTTTAGGGTCAAATTCATTATATTGGGTTTTCTCTATCAGTTGTCATGACAAAGAGCCTACTGAATGATAATGGGGTTGATAACAAGTTTGCCAAGAGTAGTAGAAAAGAGAGAGATTATGACGTTTGAACACAACAGTTCAAGCCTCGTACCTCAAAGAAAAGAAAAGTGTACGTTTTAGTGCGCTTTATCTTTTAAAGAAGAGAAATCTTCTTATTAATGACCATTCTCGTCAACATGCTTCATGTTTTTCCATGAGCGCTCAGTGATCAAGTGAACCAAAATACTGCTGATTGTTCTCTTATTCCACTTGCTCAATTATAATGGCGATGGCGACATCATATGCAATTTTTGCGGTGGAGAAGTGTGAATAGACAACATTTGGAAGATATTTACTTGTTTAATCAAGAATGGCAACTCCGTATG
This sequence comes from Chrysanthemum makinoi, assembly GCA_910596185.1. NCBI lineage: Eukaryota > Viridiplantae > Streptophyta > Magnoliopsida > Asterales > Asteraceae > Chrysanthemum > Chrysanthemum makinoi. The sequence continues at coordinate 223,325,595 of OU343222.1, read as the reverse complement.
CAATTATTGAAGGGGAGAAGAAGTGTGATAATTATGCGTGATTGAGTTATATATGAGAATAAATGGTCATATAGCTCCAAACTCATGTAAGAATCGAGCTTCTTCTTATCGGGTCATCTTCACACGGAGTTTCTTCTATGAGCCGTTGGTTGACATCTTTACATGGACTGATATGAGTAATGATAAAGTGCTTCCAGTTAATGCTTTACGTACACATCATCATGATGATTCCGATCTATCAGAATCATCAGGGGAGAGTGAATGTGTACCCTAAGGTTTCACAACAAGTTCACCTGATTGGGTTTAATGTCTTATGAATCGATTTGTATCGAAGATTGGTTGATTCTGTATCACTTCGTTTTCCACCTTCACCTATCTCGGGGAACAAATTGAAGATTATCAGTGTTCTTACTCGCGAGTTTGGTGTTACCATTTCATGTGTCCGTTGCGGGCTGATTGCTGATCTCCTTGATGAAAATATTTATGTTCTTGTTTGATTGGGAGGGATTTTATTTAAGGGGATTTTCAATATGTAAGTTAATTGGGATGCATTTGGTGAGATAAAGATGTTGACTTTATATTCCCCAAACATATAATCTTGAAGAAGGTCGAGTCTACAGTCGGTTCTACATTTTATGATGCATGTTAGAAGACTAAAGACGAGTTGCATTTAAAGATTGCATTCATCATAAAGATTTTTAGTTTAGGGGAGAGCACTAATTGGGGGAGAGTGAAATGTCAGATTTAATCCCTGATTAGATTTGCTCACATTGTTCCTCAGCAAGTTGATTCTCACAAGACTTCAAATGGTCTTCTCAAAAGATTTCTAGTACATGGGCTTATAATGTGTTGTTGATTTTGAAGTATCAAAACCAGCAAGGGGGAATGAGACACACATCTAAACGCTGGTAAAATTGATGAACTTAATACTTCTAAGTGATTGAAGATATCTCGGGAAGACAAATGTCATTACCGCATAGAAACTCAAGGATTGACTCATGGCGTTTAGTGTTCTTATTCCAACTATGTGGGGGAAGAGATGGAAAAGTTAGTTTCTGGTGATAAAAGAGGTACACCAGTGTGTGATGATTTCGATGTTATCGTAATCATCAGGGAGAGAGATTGTGTACATTGGGGATGCATAGCTGTTTCACTTGAGAGCTTAATTGGTGATTCAGTGATAATCACTTATTCCGGAGTTGACATCTGCAGAGATAATCAGTGATTTAGCCTGCTACTTCAATGTTACCGGTTATTCTCCATAGAAAGGAGATTTGGGTACTTCGGGTTCTTGAGCATTATACACGATCATCAGGGAAGATAAATATGAACATTGGGGAGGTGTTTTCAGTTATTCCGGGCATGATGTGTATTCGGGAGAGTTCTTGAGCATTATACAAAGAGACTGACTGCATCAATTCAACTACTTTGGGGAATTGTTCTCTTGACACCTTTTGGAATGGATCGCTTCAGACTTCAGTGGAAAAGGAATTTGAGAAGAGTTATTCAAATGTGGGATGATACGTTGCTATTCTTCTATCTTGATGATATAACCCCGGACGTAGAATCGATGATCTTTCTTAAAAGGAGCAGCAAACTCGATGATATTGTGTGCTCCTCTATGCACCTAGCTAAGGCAAGCTTGAAAGAGAGCTTAGAATCTGCACAAAAAGAAGATTTTTGGTTTGGGGGGAAGATGCCAAAGTATCACTTTCAGAAGGTTTAATTTCTCTCAATTCAGGAGCCTCGAAAGCTTTGGTGGTGAAAGTTTAAGAGATGACGATTTCTATCTTCTTCAACGGGGTTGTTCGATTTCCTTATCTCGGTACTCGTATCATCATCTTCTTAAACTATATCATCTACTCTATCTTTGAAAATATTTATTAAAAACCAAAATACAAAAATATAAAACCAACAAAAAGAAAATAGAAAAATATAAAACCTACACAACCCATAAAAATCAGAAAATTTGAAAAATACCAAAAAAAATGTTTTCTCAAGACATGTCTTCTTGTATCGATAACATCTACGGTCTTAGACATGTCATTTAACAATGGCACGAGACCATAGATGAAGTTCGAGTAGGAGGTGTAAATATTTCTTTTCAAAACATGTCTAAAAATTATGGCTTGCAGTTATTTCAGACTGTAACCCGTGCTTAAACAATGGTTTGCTATTATTTCAGATGACAACCCGCTCTTCAAAAGAAGGATAGTGCTGCGCTAAACCAATTTTCAAATATATCGAGCACTTATCCTAAAACAAAATGAGGAAAGCATGTCGTCAAAAGGATTGCTGTTCCTACTCAAATGTTTTTCTTTCTAAAATTCTTCAGAAAAATATTTGTTTCAAAAATGGTGGTAAATGAGTTGCTTGAAAATCAATCAGTATCAGAGTTTTCATAAATTTGCAAACTCAATCAATGACTTCAGCATTTTTTTTAAAACTTTTGTAACATATTGGTTTTCACAAACACATAATCAAACACACAATATGGGGCGTATGAAATAGAGTATAGAGAGAGAAAGCGGAAGACATTTGGGAACTTTAGTGAGACAAAGAAAAATGAATTATGAAAACTCCAACCCTTTGCCTTGCTAGGCTAAGGGTATTTATAGGTTTTTACAAGACACGCCTCCTACGGGCTGTGGATCAGGCATACAGTGGGTAAAGACCCGTCCGTCCTCCACGGTGTTACTTAACAAACTACTTACTAACACTAAATGACTATGACTACGAACTTTCTAACGAATACATATACTTGAGGTGACCGACTCTTTAACTACTTGATTTTCTAAATCCTAACAATCTCCCCCTATTACATTTTGGTGTTCTTGGATTCTTGATTAAGTTCTTTGCTCTGTAGCCCGTAGCCTTTGATTCTTCATGTTCTGAATGTTTTGATCATAATGGGGAGGTCTTTAACTGATCCACGTGATGTTGAGTTTTGAGCCAGCTTTGAGATCATCAGCCATAGTAAATCTCTGACTCATCCTTTTTGTGTAGCCATTATGTGAAGTTTTGACTTTTGGACCGACATGCTCACATTTTGGATCATGATATCTTCTCATCAGAGTTGCAGAAGCTTTTATTGATTCATGATATTTGCAGTAGCGTAGCAGAAGCATGGAGTGAAAATATCAGAGTCACTTGACGAAGATATGCACTTATCATGATTTCTTTGAAAAGAACATGTTGTGTGAGCATGCGGCTATGGATTAACTCCTCAATTCTGAACAGCTGCAACCGTCGGGTGTCCGTGTAAACAACAGTTAGCAATAAAGCGCACGAAAAGTGTCTTGGATTACCTTCGTTGAATAGGTTGCAAGAACCATGGTTCCCTGTTAATCAGTACAAGTACTGCCTGTGATAAGATATGATTCTGAATAATTTCTTTGACAGGGTTTCCCAGCTGCTCTAGCTGTTTTCACATCGAAACATCTCAAAGAAGACAACTTGGAGTGAGTGAACCAGCGAATTGAGATTCACCAATTGATGAAAAATGATTTGAAAACAATCGTGTATTCGTTAACAGAAAGAGTTTTGAAATACAACGAAGGTTGTATGAAAAACATCAATTTTCAATCATAAATACCCTTTTTTGTTTTTGAAAACATAATACAGAGTCGATGTGCTAGAGAAAAAAGTTTTTGAGCACAATGACTAATTTTTCAAAGGTATCCGTCAATCCATTTCCTGTACCAAGGTTGATTCAAGAATGAATCTCCCCATTGTTTCTATCCAGTGGTCACAAGTTTGATCTTTCGAGAAGATCTCGCATGTCACCCACCAAGAGCTTATTTGATGTTGGCTCTAGAAGGATTTCCATCTTCATTGTGAATATTTTAACATATCACTCGGATGTTCTGGCAATATCACAAGGATAATGCGTAGGACTCTTAAAATTTATTCTCACATTCCACATTGTGTGAAACTGTGAGTCTTCATTAATTGTGTCCTTATGAGATTTATTGATGATCTCTTGGCTCTAGACTCAATAGTGCACTTTGGTTTCCTATGCCAGAGATTAGGGAGAGGGTCTCCTTCTTCAATATCAACAATCTCTAAGAGAAAGTCGATAGCTTATGTAGGTTCCCCGTGAGAATGAAACAAGTCCTTTTAATAGGAACTTGAGTAGCTTGGGAAGTTTTAGGGGAGTGCATCACTGGGTCCATGATGTCTTGTCTTCAATACTGGTGTTAACTTGGTAACAGCCAGTAGTATATGAATTGAACATGGTTTCTGCCCTAAGGTTGAATTAATGGAGGGTTATTTCTTTTCACCCTTTTCACATTCAATTATTTTTCATTCTTCAACCCCTTCAGTTCTTACCAAGACTTCATAACTAGAACCTTGTTGGGTTTATTCCAGTACTAGCTCTGTCTTAGTCCGCACTTTTCCCAATTCTCACTTTTCTCCTTTTTTCATCATACCTAAGGACTTCTACACTATCTAGTGGATTGTCCCTGGGTATAACCCTCAGGCTCTGGTAGGATTGTAGGAACGAATACCTAACCAAACCATCCTTATATCTCCATGCATAAAATAAATTTGTCGGTCTTTTGGTATTGTACATTCCGCCTCGAAACCAATTGAAAACCATTTGAAAATCAATCAAGACACTTGTAATATAAAATCAAAGCATTTTGTACCTTAATTTTTTTTGATATTTTAGAAATGCTCCCCCTCAACATGTGCTTCAAGTATTAGAAATTATTTTAGCACATTGAGGAAAGAGGACTTTTGAACCCTTAGATTGAGAGTGAAAGATTTAATCTTTGATTATCATTTTCTAAAATGATCATCATCACTTCCCGATCAAATCTAGTATTTTAAATACTTTGGATAAATATTTTTGGGATGGATGAGGTTTTCTTTTGATTGCTCCCCCTCAATATATGCATCGAGGTTCGAAAGAGTTTTGCACATATTAGAGGGAACCTGCACTTTGAGACAAATCAATCACAATTCAATCACTTTTGGTTTAACATACATGCTCCCCCTCAATTCCTGAAATCGTTTGGCATACGTAGGGAGGAGATCTTGTTATTATATTTCTAAACCATTTATCAAATTATCAGTTTAAATCCAATTTAAATCACAAATTCTCCCCCGATCACAATTTTCAAACCCTTTGATATTTGTGATGTCTATTGATTTAAATTGATTTTGAAAGCTTTTAGAGGAGAAGATGTTGCTTGTTTTTAAAACATTTAACTGATAAGGATCAGATTTGAGACTCTAAACTCCAATAATCAAACATGCTTAGGTATCTTATGAAAACACAACATCATTAACCTTGGTTTGGTTCCAATTTGTACAAAAATTGTTCTTTTGATTTTCCGAAAGAAGACCTTGCTCATTTTTGTGCAAGTTGTTTGAAAAATAACATTTTTGTTTTGATTGAAATCATTCTCCCCCTCAATCAATGACCAAAGTTGTTGATTGATGTAGGTTTAACTGACCAGGTTTTAATATATATAAGTCTCGTTATACCTATGGTCTACCCTAATGCACTAAGTGTAGTGTAGTATTTGGAAAAAACCGAGTTCGTCCCAAGAGCTATGTGTGTGGATTAATACTAAGTCTCGGTGTCACAGATTTTAATATGATTTCGATAAGGAATTAACTAATTAAAGAAAATAAAGGCAAAGGATGTGATCAATAGAGGAGAGTGGTGCTAAGCTAGTTACTCATCCTAACTAGCAATGTTTACGTCTAATTACTTCCAATTACTTCAGGTGGGGTCAAAGTCGAGAGGAAATCATTTGGTCAGTTCGTCCTAACCTATCAGCAAAGAGCCACCACTGGAGAAGTCAGGTGTCCCCTCATAAGTCCAGTTGTTCTTGGTCCCCTAAGCCAAGTCATTAAGTTCCGCTACATGCTAGACTTATAATAGTGAGTGCCTGGGCGCTAGCAACTTAAACACTCACCCCCTAATTCTTAAGTTCATCCAAACGGTAGGTGATCAGTTGGTCAAATCACACATGTAGAAAGGGTCATCACCAAACGGTAGGTGATCAGTTGGTCAAATGATATCATCAACATAAATTTGAACATGAATTAAGTGTTTGCCTGACTTTCTGGTGAACAATGTAGGATTAAATGCTCCTTTGTTGATTCCATTAGTAAATAGAAACTTTGAAAATGTATCATACCATGCTCTTTGAGCTTGCTTCAAACCGTAGAGGGACTTCTTCGAGCGGTAGACATGTGTAGGATGCTCTGGATTCACAAAACCCTTGCCTTTACATCTTTGAGATCTCCATTCAGAAATGCAGTCTTGACATCCATTTGATAAACCACCATGTTCTTGCTAGCAGCATTAGCCAGGAAGATTCTGATAGCCTCAATTCGTGCAACCAGAGCAAATGATTCCTCAAAGTCAATACCCTCCTCTTGTCGGTATCCTTTAGCCACTACCCTTGCCTTGTTCTTCAGAACATCACCGTGATCATCAAGATTTAGTTTAAAGATCCACTTAAGAGCAATGATCATAGCACAATCTGGAGTAGGTACAAATTCTCATACATCAAGACGATCAAACTCATGGATTTCTTCTTGCATAGCAATAAACCAGCTGTCCTCAGACATTGTTGTTTTGACATCTTTAGGTTCGATCTTTGATAATACAGAATTGAAGAAGCACCATACTGCATCTGTGGCAAGTTGTTTACGAGTGGATACCGGGCGAGACGGATTCCCAATAATTTTTTCCAATGGATGATCATGTATCCATTTTCGGAGATTTTTATGTGGTTAATGATAGGGAACTGGTGTATCAGAATCTGGATCCTATGATGAAGACGGTTCAGGTGTTGGTTCAGGGGAAAATATATTTTCCAACCATGCATCTTCTATAGTGGCAAAGGGGGTTAACTCCATCAGAGTATGCAGTAACATTTCCATGATGTACACTCGAGGATTGAGGATTTAAGGATGATGATGAGTGATCTGCAGCAGGCGCTTCTTGAGATAGAGAAACAAAAATCGATGGGTTATCTACGTTGATTGGATTAGGAGTCGCCACGGTTGATGGTGTAGAATGATCATTATCAAGAGGTTCATTGTATTCATCAAACATCGGATCAAACAGTTTCTTCAAATCTTCTCCTGATGGAGGTACATATGGAGCTGTAGGTAAGGGATTCTGTACAAGAGAAGAACTAATGGGACTACTTAATGAATGTTGAAATGCAGATCAAGAACTAGATTATACATGAGCCATTTGCTCAGATAACTCATCGAACATGATGTGAATAGTTTCCATGATATCTCGGGTTCTTTTATTGTAGATTTGGTAACCCTTCCAGTTCGGTGCATAACCAACAAAAACTCTGATGTCCGCTTTAGCTCTTAACTTTCCTAAGTCTTAAACATCATTCGTTGGGTAGCATAAAGCACCGAATACACGAAGGAAAGAGAGATCTGGCTTTCGGTTGTGGACAAGTTCGTACGGAGTTTTTCCATGAGTGGTGTGAATAAGGGAACAGTTTTGGGTGTAGCATGCAGTGGCAATGGCTTCTGCCCATAGAAACATTGGAACCTTTGAGTATATCAGCATCGCCCTTACAGCTTCGACAAGAGTTCGATTTCGTCTTTCAACTACACCGTTCTGTTGAGGAGTACGTGGGACACTTCTTTGATGGCTGATTCCAATGCTTTTGTAGAACTGGCTTAGTTCTTTGTTTACAAACTCAGTTTCATTGTCTGTTCGGATAATCCTGACAGTTTTATTAAGTTGAACCTCTAGTTGTTTAATAAGTTTGATGATGACATTTGTAGTTTCATCCTTTGACCTCAAACACTTGACCCAAGTAAACCGAGAATAGTCATCAACCACGACTAGCACATATTTCTTCCCGTTTATGGTTTGCACTCTCATGGGTCCGCACAAATCCATATGAAGAGTTTGAAGAACTTCCATAATTGAGTTTTGGTCCGCTCCAAACCGTCAAGTTTAATCACTCAAGCCGACCACTTGTGAATGACCGACCGTAACAAACTTAAAACAGTCTGGAAACGAATGCAATGAAGATCAGGGGAGTATAGTGTTTCCCCGGGTCGTTATGTCCCAGCGAGCTATGCAATGGATTATCGAACGTATAGTGATCGGGAGATTTGAACGGAAAAGAAGTTTGTGAATTATTATAACTACAGAAAAAGGACATAAACTACAAGGGCTAAAATGCAAATTAAAGGAAATTAAAAAGATAAAAAATATTAAATAAACGCTATCACTATATTTAAAATGATGAACGTTTAAAACTTAAAACTTAAAACTTACGTTTAAATAAAAATTACGTAAACGTACAAAATAAAAAGTGAGATCTAAGAAATAAAAATCCTAAAAATATGAAAATGACATTTTTACAATCCTAATGATAAAAGAAAAGTTATAGAAAAAGAAAATTATTTTTATAACAATTATTCTATTTATTATTAATTTAAAACTATTTTTAACTATTAAATAATAACTTAAAAAGAAAGAAAATATGAAATAAGGCTTGAAAAATAAAATTATGAATTGAAAAAGTCTAAAATATCAAAAGAGAATTTTTAAAACTATTTTTGTATTTTTCTGATTATTTTTCTATTTTTTATGAATTTTAAACTATTAAAAACTAATTAAATTATTTAAAAATACAAATTTAACTAAGAAAAATATGGAAAAATATTTTTTTGGCTTTTTATATTTATCTAAACTTAAGAAAAATGAAAAATTATTTTTTTGGACTTTTTCTGATTTAATTAGATTAAAAGCTATTTAAAAAGTGCTAAAAATTGATTTTAATGCAGAAAAATAGCAAACAGGCTAGGAAAAATCTGAAAAATTCAAGATAACTCTAAAATAATATACTGAATCTAGGAAAAATAGAAAAACATGGGCTTGTGTGTGAGATTATGAAACTGATGTGCCAAGTGCTTATAAATAAGCACTTGGATAAGCTAAAAGCACACCAAAAGGTACCAAACCAAAGGAGAAGCTCTAATATGCTAAAGTAACCAACATGCAACAAGAAACAACAAGCTAAACCCTCTGGATCACAAGCTCAACAGATTTGGTGTAATTGAGATGATAAGCCAAAACAGTAAAAGGGTTGTCTACTTTAAGCTAGAATATAAGCACCTAAATAAGCTGGAAACAGGAAAACAGAAATTGGAACTTGGAGAAGACCTGGGTGAGAGTGTTTAAACCAAATTACAGACCTAGACTAGCTCAAATGAGACTTGTGCAAGGTCTGCAAAAGCTGCACAAGCCCTGTGCAGCCTCAGTACCCTGCACAGGGCACATAAGCCTTCATTCACAAGCTTGTTTGAGAGTTCTAAAAAATTGGCAAAATTCCATAAAAATGATAATAAGAAACAAGACCAGGTGAACTTTTTAAACCTACAATTTTCATTGAAATTGGCTCAGAAATGAGCTCATGAAAAATCTTCCTAGATGGGCTCAAACTGAGATTTTGCATTTTGACTTTTTGAGACAGAAATGGAATGTTGACTATTATGAACTTTGGACCTAGATTAATGGATTGATTATGCTATTTAATGATAAAACAACACTGATGCAAGCTAGTTTTAAGAATTTTGAATACAAAACAAGACTTGGATTTTCTAAAAATTCAACAGTAAAGCTCTTAGGACAGATTCATTGAGATTTTGACCATAACAGTTCTAAGGTGCAAAGTGTTGACAGATATAACTCTAATTAACCTAAATGTACCTAAAACAAATAAGCTTACCTACTCCACAATCCTCTAGCTCAGATTTCAAGATCAATCCAAACACCCCTTTAGTAACTCTAACAAGCAACTTAATCACTCTAATCCTATAACTACTGAAGCAGACAATGAAATGAGCAGAAAACTAAGATCTTAAAACTACAATAAGATCAGATCAAGCATACAACACCATATAAAATGACCATAAAAAGGAGTGCATAATATGACAGATTTGAGCCAAAAACTTACAAGAAGTCCAGCTGAGTTTTATCATCATAACAGAACCAAATCAACTATTTCTAACCCAAATCCAAGCTTAGCATTACATAAATCCAAATCCAACACTGCTTAACCAAAATTTCCTCTTGGTTGACTTTTGTTGACCATCAACACATTTACTTGAAATTGAAATGTAAGCTTATAAAAAGCTTAAAAGGAGTTTAGACAAGCTTATTAAAGCTTCAAATAAGCCACTAACAACTTGGACCATGGAATTTGAAACTGAGAAATTTAAACAGTTAACCACAAAATTGAAACTTATATGAAAGCTTAGATTGATACTCAAAAGTGACTTACAAAGGTTTGTAAACTTGAAAGTGATACAATGAAACTGAAATTACACCATTTTAATTTAAACTAAAACAATAATAAAAAAAACGACATAAGTAAATTTTTTATAAACTAACTACTCCTCTACTCTTGCTTCTCTCTCTTTTTATACATCCAAAAGCACTCCCACGTGTCTCTGAGCAAATCCCAGCAATAAAATGGGCCATTGGATTACTTGGAATCCATCTTGGCCGTTTGATGGTTTTGGCGCCAAATTTCGGTTTATACCAACTGGAGGTTGAGTGTTTGGGTAGAAGTGCATTAAATGCACTTTGGCTTTGAGTGTGAGGTGGAGGGTAGGATAGGGAGATGATGGTGGAGGAGGGGAGGCGCAGGTGCATGCGTGCACAGGGTGATGATGGGAGGTGGGTAACCCGTGAGGCGGTATTATTTTGAAACCATGGGTGGGTTTGTTTCGGGTCATGGATTTGGACCGGGTAAACGGATTGGGCCAAGGGGGTTTGGTTTGGGCTTGGATATATTAATAGGGTCCGGTTGGTTTGTGCAAATAATAACATAGGGACCAAAAATGTAAAGCTCTAATTCCCAGGGACCAAACATGTAAATTATGAAGATTGAGTCAAAGGGTTGGTCTTGCCAAACTTTAATAGACCAAGGTCTAGTTTTGACACTTTTGAAATTTCCAAGGACTAATTTTGACCATTTTTGGATTTTCAGGGACTAAACTGTAATTTCTCAAATATTTTATATTTTTCACCAAAGGACTAAATTTGACAAGTTATGATTTAAAAAGGACCTTTGGTGATTTTTCTTTTGAAATAAGGACTCAGGGACTATTTCTGACAATTTTAGAAACTTGGGGGTGAAATCGCTAATTATGCAAACTTTGCCCATTTTTCATCTGTTTTTAAACATTTTGCATCTGAAACGTATAAAATGCAATTTTGGAATATTTTCAGTATTTTGATGCATTTCTGAGCATTTTTAAACGTTTTGCAGTTCAGATTTGACTAAAAATGATGAGTATTTACACACTCATCAATCCCCCACACTAAACTATTGCTAGTCCCTAGCAATCTTTTGAGAAAACTTAATGGATTTCATCTCTTTACCAAAAGCCATCACTTTTGGAGTAGCCAAATGTTTCAGTTCAAGTAAGAACCTTGGTACACTGATAACCAAATGATTTTGAGCAAATCATAAGCTGTATAACGGATTTGATGTGTCTTTACCAAGCCGTTACTCTCCTGGACTAGCCAACTCTTGATAAATTATCGAATTATCTTTGGTGAACTGAATACCAATTATGGATTTTCCACTGCCTTTACCACAAGCCATAAACTTGCGGGCTAGCCAACTCTTCACTTTTAAGGATATGGTGAGCTGAATACCATACAATTTTGGGCAAATTGCAAGCCATATAAACGGATTTGAGAAATCTTTACCAAGAGCCGTTTGCTCCTGGATTAGCCAATCCTTTAGTTTATTAGACAAGGTGGACTGATAACCAAATGAGTAAGTGTAAAACACTTACTCCAAAAAAAATTTTGGCCAAAACGGGAATCGGGTGGATAATACATATGATAAAATTCGTGAGAATCCCCCCCACACTTAGAAATGAATATTGCCCTCAATATTCAAAGTACCGGCGGTTATGCCGAAACAAAGAACGTAAAAGGGAAATACTACGGCCATTATTTAGAAAGAAGATTTTTTAGAGAACATGTGGGGCAACCCCCCCACACTAGGGTGGTAGAAAATAGAAAGAAGTCAGAAATATGGGTGAAAACCCATATTGTGTGCTACTGTTTTTGATTTCCGAGTCGCTAGCTTGACTCGACCCCGAATTAATTGGTTCATGGGGAAGCAAAGTGGAAGAAAAAATCTCCATCGGACTTTCATTCAAGATGTTTGGACAAACATTTGAAGCACGTAAAAGTTCCACACCGATGAGATATACATAGAACCGGCTCAAAAGATGATGAATGAAAATGCCGGGGTCAAAGATAGTGTCTTCACTCCCGAAGGAGTGAAGAAGAGAGGAAGTCACCGAGTAGGTGAAGAAAAGAAGGAAGATCATGATAACAATCATAACTAGATCTTCTTCCTCGGGATTAAGTGCAATTGCACTTATTTGGATTTTATTGGTTGAGCTCTTTGGGTTGGAAGGCCTCTCGGTTGGGAGGGTGGGAAGATTTGTCATAACTATGCAAATTGAGATTTTCTCCTCCCGATCATGATTTTTGCCATCCAAGCAATCATACTCCAGCGGAGATATGATATGAGAGAGTTCACCGGAGAACTCCTCGTGAAGAGAATCATTCACATGATGTGAATTTGTGAACTCTTGTTCCATTGTGGCTCATCACTATCCTCGATCCGGAGTATCAAAGAGTGGGTTCCCAGAAATTGAAGTGAATTCAGAGTCGAATTCAAATAGAGGATTGGTGAAAGTAGCTTTGAATGTTTCGGGAACAAAGTGATCAACATTCTCTATTGGACTGTTGGGATAAGAAGTGAGTGAACGACATTATCAATGAGACTTTCGCCTCCCGATCGCCTTCAAATCAAAGAGTGGATTGATGTGAGTGAGTTCACCGGAGAAACCTCAAGAAGGGGATCAGATCAGCATTGTGGAAGTGATGCTTCAACGTACTCGATGTCTCCATATGAAGCACAATCTTCGCTAAGATCAGAGAAAGTTTCAAAATGATCTTGAAAACACTCAAGAGGGGAAAGAAAATCACACATATGGTCAAAAGTTCCTTGTGACTCTCTCGGGATTGGGACAAGGTTCTCAACACTAGACTTTATGAATTCTTCCGATTCCTTTCGTGAACAGTGTCAAGATGCTCATCCCCCATGTTCAGAGAGTTGAGGGAGCTTTGGGTGTGATAGCAGTAGACTGAGGGAGTTTAGAAGGACTAGCATACATATGTTTAATACTTTCCATTTGTTCTTCTGCTAGTAATTCCATCATAGTCTTTTCTCCCGATTGTTCATGGAAGGAATCTCAACCTGATGAACTTGATGAACCATTATAAAATGGTAGGATATCAAGGATATCTTCATCATCATCGTCATCGTGAATGAACGGAATCGAGAGCTAGATTTGGCCGATTTTTCTTTTGCAATTGATTCCCTAATAGATTGTTCAAAGGCAATTTGGGAATCTAATTTAGCAGCCTGCTCTTCAGCTAACAATTCTTCCATGGATTTTGGATTATCTTGGGAATGTTTACATTCCTTCAAATCTTTCACTAAATCTAAAAGATCAAGGAGAATATTTTGAGGAAGTGGATCAGGCTGAGGTGGTGCCTGATCCATTTGGTACTGTAGAGGTTGGTCATGATACGAAGAGTCGTAATTGTTACAAGGAAATAGATTCCTTGTTTGACAATCAGAGCTAAAGTGAGGACCTCCACAATACTCACAACAGTGAAACTGATGTGGCTGTGAGTCATATGTGTTGTAGTCATAATTGTCATCAGGAACCTGCCATAGTATTGTTCCCGATTGACAATCAACCGGAGTGTGAACCACCCACAAAGACAACTACCACAAAGAAAACTCTGAGTCTCACAAGCGTGAGCTGATGGAATAAATCAGTTGGTTATGGTAGGAATAAGTATCTTGGTTATGATTGACCCGTTCCGACTCCACCATGCTACAATTGGGGCAATTGCCACCATTATAAGGACCACCACACCATTGACAACCAAGAGGGTGAGGATAAGACATAGAAAGAATCAAATGTTTTCGAGAGGGTAGGGATGAAGAATCAAAGATGGTAGGGTAAAGATGAATATTTTAGGGATTTTTGAAAAACATTTTGCAAAAACAAAGAATGAAAATCTTTTTGGGATTTTGATTTTTAAAAGAAAATATAAATACATACAGATGGTATAAACAAAGAGTGAGTATCCAAATCACTAATCTGCTAGACGTAAGATAATCAAGACAAATGCTCCAGCAATGCGCCGCTAAAATTTGGTCCGCTCCAACCGCAAGTTTAATCACTCGCCGAATTCACTTGTGAATGACCGACCGTGAACAAACTTAAAATTGAAACGAATGCAATGAAGATCGGAGTATAGTGTTTCCCCGGTCGTTATGTCCCAATGAAGCTATGAATGGATTATCGAACGATAGTGATCGGAGATTTGAACTAAAGAAGTTTGTGAATTATTATAACTACGTAAAAGGACATAAACTACAAGGGCTAAAATGCAAATTAAAGGAAATTAAAAAGATAAAAATATTAAATAAACGCTATCACTATATTTAAAATGATGAACGTTTAAAACTTAAAACTAAAACTTCTTACGCTTTAAATAAAAATTACGTAAACGCATAAAAATAAAAGTGAGATCTAAGAAATAAAAATCCTAAAAATATGAAAATGACATTTTTACAATTCTAATGATAAAAGAAAAGTTATAGAAAAAGAAAATTATTTTTATAACAATTATTCTATTTATTATTAATTTAAAACTATTTTTAACTATTAAATAATAACTTAAAATGAAAGAAAATATGAAATAAGGCTTGAAAAATAAAATTATGAATTGAAAAAGTCTAAAATATCAAAATAGAATTTTTAAAACTATTTTTGTATTTTTCTGATTATTTTTCTATTTTTTATGAATTTTAAACTATTAAAAACTAATTAAATTATTTAAAAATACAAATTTAACTAAGAAAATATGGAAAAATATTTTTTTGGCTTTTTATATTTATCTTAACTTAAGAAAAATGAAAAATATTTTTTGGACTTTTCTGATTTAATTAGATTAAAAGCTATTTAAAAAAGTGCTAAAAATTGATTTTAATGCGTAAAAATAGCAAACAGTAGGAAAATCTGAAAATTCAAGATAACTCTAAAATAATATAATCAATCTAGGAAAAATAGAAAACATGGGCTTGTGTGTGAGATTATGAAACTGATGTGCCAAGTGCTTATAAATAAGCACTTGGATAAGCTAAAAGCACACCAAAAGGTACCAAACCAAAGGAGAAGCTCTAATATGCTAAAGTAACCAACATGCAACAAGAAACAACAAGCTAAACCCTCTAGATCACAAGCTCAACAGATTTGGTGTAATTGAGATGATAAGCCAAAAAAGAAAAGGGTTGTCACTCTTTAAGCTAGAATATAAGCACCTAAATAAGCTGGAAACAGGAAAACAGAAATTGGAACTTGGAGAAGACCTGGGTGAGAGTGTTTAAACCAAATTACAGACCTAGACAAGCTCAAATGAGACTTGCAAGGTCTCGTAAAAGTCGCACAAGCCCTCGTAGTGCAAGACCAAGAGGCAGGCACATAAGCCTTCATTCACAAGCTTGTTTGAGAGTTCTAAAAAATTGGCAAAATTCCATAAAAATGATAATAAGAAACAAGACCAGGTGAACTTTTTAAACCTACAATTTTCATTGAAATTGGCTCAAATAGCTCGTGAAAAATCTTCCTAGATGGGCTCAAACTCGAGATTTTGCATTTTGACTTTTGAGATGAAATGGAATGTTGACTATTATGAACTTTGGACCTAGATTAATGGATTGATTATGCTATTTAATGATAAAACAACACTGATGCAAGCTAGTTTTAAGAATTTTGAATACAAAACAAGACTTGGATTTTCTAAAAATTCAAATAAAAGCTCTTAGACAGATTCATTGAGATTTTGACCATAACAAGTTTAAGGTGCAAAGTGTTGACAGATATAACTCTAATTAACTTAAATGTACCTAAAACAAATAAGCTTACCCACTCCACAATCCTCTAGCTCAGATTTCAAGATCAATCCAAACACCCCTTTAGTAACTCTAACAAGCAACTTAATCACTCTAATCCTATAACTACTGAAGCAGACAATGAAATGAGCAGAAAACTAAGATCTTAAAACTACAATAAGATCAGATCAAGCATACAACACCATCTAAAATGACCATAAAAAGGAGTGCATAATATGACAGATTTGAGCCAAAAACTTACAAGAAGTCCATTGAGTTTTATCATCATAACAGAACCAAATCAACTATTTCTAACCCAAATCCAAGCTTAGCATTACATAAATCCAAATCCAACACTGCTTAACCAAAATTTCCTCTTGGTTGACTTTTGTTGACCATCACATTTACTTGAATTGAAAATGTAAGCTTATAAAAAGCTTAAAAGGAGTTTAGACAAGCTTATTAAAGCTTCAAATAAGCCACTAACAACTTGGACCATGGAATTTGAAACCGAAATTTCAACAGCTAACCACAAAATTGAAACTTATATGAAAGCTTAGATTGATACTCAAAAGTGACTTACAAAGGTTTGTAAACTTGAAAGTGATACAATGAAACTGAAATTACACCATTTTAATTTAAACTAAAACAATAATAAAAAAAACGACATAAGTAAATTTTTTATAAACTAACTACTTCTACTCTTGCTCTCTCTCTTTTATACATCCAAAAGCACCCACGTGGTCTCTCGAAAGCAAATCCCAGACAAAAATGGGCCATTGGATTACTTGAATCCATCTTGGCGCTTGATGGTTTTGGCGCCAAATTTCGTTTATACCAACCGAGGTTGAGTGTTTGGGTAGAAGTGCATTAAATGCACTTTGGCTTTGGGTGTGAGGTGGAGGGTAGGATAGGGAGATGATGGTGGAGGAGGGGGAGGCGCCATGGCACGCGCAAGTGATGATGGGAGCGGGTAACCCAGGCTGTATTATTTTGAAACCATGGGTGGGTTTGTTTCGGGTTTGAACCGGGTAAACGGATTGGGCCAAGGGGTTTGGTTGGGCTTGATATATTAATAGGGTCCTTGGTTTGTGTAATAATAACATAGGGACCAAAAATGTAAAGCTCTAATTCCTGTGGACCAAACATGTAAATTATGAAGATTGAGTCAAAGGGTTGGTCTTGCCAAACTTTAATAGACCAAGGTCTAATTTTGACACTTTTGAAATTTCCAAGGACTAATTTTGACCATTTTTGATTTTCGTGACTAAACTGTAATTTCTCAAATATTTTATATTTTTCACCAAAGGACTAAATTTGACAAGTTATGATTTAAAAAGGACCTTTGGTGATTTTTCTTTGAAATAAGGACTGGGGACTATTTCTCGACAATTTTAGAAACTTGGGATGAAACTCTAATTATGCAAACTTTGCTCATTTTTTCATCTGTTTTTAAACATTTTGCATCTGAACCGTATAAAATGCAATTTTGGAATATTTTCAGTGTTTTGATGCATTTCTGAGCATTTTTAAACGTTTTGCAGTTCAGATTTGACTAAAAATGATGAGTATTTACACACTCATCAAGTTTGTAGGTTTGGGTTTATGGGCGTATTTTTTGCTTTTTCCCAATTGGCATGCTGAACAAAGATGATCTTTCTCATACTTTAATATGGGCAAGCCTCTAACGAGGTCCTTTCTAGAAAGATCATTTATGGTCCCGAAGTTCAAGTGATTGAGACGATGATGCCATAACCATGACTTTGTTTTCGAGGCCTTTGGCAACAAGCAGATTGGAGAAGACTTCATCATGTCTTCGATAGAGATGGTGTAAAGATTAGTTCCACATGTTCCCTTTAAAAGTGCAACACCATCAAGTTCTCTAACGAAGCAAGTATGTTTTCTAAAGGCAACTTGTAGATCAGAGTCACAAAATTGACCAACAGAGAACCAATTATAACCAAGACCTTCAACATAATAAACCCTAGAAATTACACTGTCACTAAAAACATAATCTCCGTAACTCATAATTGCTCCAAAGTGGTCGCCCGAATCAATAAAGGCCGATGAATTTACTCTAATGGTTCATGAGCAAGAAGTTTCTCCCATATGCTTGGAAATACTGAGTCCAAATACCACAGAACAATTTGTACGACCTGCAGTTGAACACAGACAAGTATGGATGACTGGATAATTTGGACCCCCATGCTAGAATGGGTTCCACTTGGTTAGTAAACGAGATTGGAACACCCACATCAGAAGCAGAATCAATGATATTATTAGAGGTAGATGCAGGACTAGTAGTGACAGTAGATCTATTCAAAGTGTGTTCACTTCTTAAAGATATGATTCTACTAGTGGGCATCCATTTCCTAATGGGCATTGATCTAGATAATTTAGGGCATAATTCATTTAGATTGAATTTACGACCAGTAGGTATCCATTGATAACCTGCATTACTAAATTTTCTTCCTGTTGGTTTCCAATTTTTTTTAACCTTTTTTCACCTTGGTTTTCTGACATCCTTAACATGTTTAGAAATTCTACCAGCTTTGACTGGAGACTTAGCAAAATATTTTAATTCATTCACAGCACATTCATGATAAGTACCAGAAACCAAACATTCATTACTTGTTTTGTAAATCGTAGCAGAATTCGAATTAATTATAGTACGCTTATAGCTAATACTAGAATCAACACGATTCGTCTTATTAAACTCAAACTTATTGTTCCTAGGGTGGTCTTCTACTTTCTTCCCTTCATCACTCTTAGCTTGCGAGGTCCTATCTTGCTTTGTATTGCCTGGAGGCTTTGACCTGCTTGCCTTAATGTCACGGATTACTCCTGTAGAGGGAACGATGGGAACATTAGTTGGTTTCACTACTTTCTGCATTCCTGGTCTAGAAGTTCTAGGATTTGAAGTACTAGGAGACACATCAAAGGTCAGTTGCTTGAATTTCGACATGGAACAAGGCATATCAAGGGTCACATGCTTGACTTTGGGCATAGAGCAAGGCATAACGACTCTATCTTTCTTAGTACCAGATTTAGGACATACAGTTATTAGGCATTCTAAAAGTTCCTGAGATCGTTTGGCATATAAGCATGCATCCCTAATCGCACTATCAAGTGGTTTCTCTATCTTATCCTCTTCAACAATCTCACGGAGACATTCTAGACTATCCTTAAGGTACGAAAAATATGTTTGACATGCAAGTTCATTGTTTCTAAAATGAGGGGGAATATACTTCACAGTCATAGCATACTTAGTACAGCATAACCTTTGGTGCAAGAATCTCACAACTAGTGATTGGCATTTTCCCTTTACCGACTTCTTGATTCTTAATTTCATTTTGCAAAGAAGTTACATGTTCGTTGTTCTTGTCACGAGTGACTTTAATTGATTCATATAACTTTTTGAAATGCAATTTAACCTTTTCATTTTCTGCTAGAAAGCGCTCATTTTCATGTTGTAATGCATTAATGATGTTTTGAAAATGAAAATTCTGAGAATTTTGAGAATCTAAAGGAGGAGGTATATGGGAGCCAGTCATTTCATTATTATCTCCCTTTAATTGGGAAATTTGGGCTTTCAACCTTTTGATCGTGGTTACTAGGGTAACGCCGGTATTGAATACAAGACGTCATGGACCCAGTGATGCACTCCACTAAACTTCCCAAGCTACTCAAGTTCCTCTTGAAAGGACTTGTTTCATTATCACGGGGAACCTACATTATCTATCAACTTTCTCTTAGAGATTGTTGATATTGAAGAAGGAGACCCTCTCCCTAGTCTCCGATTAGGAAACCAAATGTGCACTATTGAGTATAGAGCTAAGAGATCGTCCACAAAATCTCATTAGAACACAAAGTTAATTAAGACTTGCTGTTTCACACAATGTGGAAATTAAGTATATATTGAGAGTCCTACTCATTATCCTTGTGGTATTGCCAAAACATCCGAGTGATATGTAAAATATTCACGATGAAGATGGAAATCCTTTTAGAGCCAACATCAAACAAGCTCTTGGTGGGTGACATGTGAGATCTTTCCAAAAGATCAAACTTGTGAAAACTGGATAGAAACAATGGGGCCATTCACTCTTGAATCAACCTTGGTCCAGGAAATGAATTTGAAGAATGCTTTTGAAAAACCGTTCGATGTGCAAATCTTCCTTTCTCTAACACATCGAATGTGTATTCATGTTTCAAATATAAAAAGTATTTCTGATTGAAAATTGATCTTTCTCATAAAACCTTTGTCGTATTGCAAAACTCTTTCTTCAAGCAATACGCGATTGTTTTTCAAATCAATATTTCATCAATCAGTGAATATCAATTACTGTTCACTCACTCCGTTGTCTACTCTTTAGGAAGCTCCTACTTGAGAACGGCTTGATCAAGCTGTGAAACCCTGTCTAGGAGATTCTTCAAAATTCTACCTGATCACATGGAGTATTTATACTGATCAATTGGGAACCGTGGTTCTTGAAACTGTATTCAACGAAAGTGAACAAAGACACTTTCGTTTGTTTTAGTGCTAAGTGTTGTTTGCAGGAACATCGGACGGTTGCAGCTGATCAGAATTGAGGAGTCAATCTATAACTGCATGCTCACAGTACACATACTTATTGAAGAAATCATGACAAGTGCTTATCTATATAACCTGGCTCTAAATATTTACATAATATGTTTCTACCACGCTATTGCAAATATCATGAAACAGCAAAGCTTCCACTACTCTGATGAAAAGATGTCATGATCCAGAAAGTATGAGCATGTCGGTCCAAAAGTCACAACTTCACATGAAGGCGATACAACAATGGGTGATCCAAGATTTGTTGTGGCTGATGATCTCTAACCCTGCTCAAAGAATCACCTACTCGTGGATCGACAAAGACCTCCACTAAAACTACAAAGCATGGACTTTGAAGAATCGTTGCTAAAATACAAAGATTGCGTAACTTAAAGAATTGAAGTCTACGAGCTCAGAATCAAGACAAAATAGAATGCTAGGATTCAAAATGTAAATCATGGAGTGACCTCTCCTTAGAGATTGTTAGGAATTAGAAATTCCATAGTGAAGTTTCAGTCACCCCAACTATAGTCTAGCATATGTTAGCTCGTAGACATATCGTTATTTAGTAGTTTATTAGTTAGTTTATTAGTTTAGAGTAACACCGTGGAGGAAGGACGGGTCTTTACCCACTGTATGCCTGATCCACAGTCCGACAAAAGGACGTTTAGTTGTAACTATAAATACCTCTTCCATCCTTGGAAGAGGTGGTGCTTCTTAATCTAACATTTTCTTTTTTGTTTTACTTTCTTTCTCTAAGAACACCCTCTCTACTCTTTCTATCTCTAAACATGACTTACTTGATCTTTCACCATCCTAGACCACCCGAATCCTCAAACAACATAAAGTATGATCCTAACATGATGGTACACAAAAGATAAATCATGAGTTTGTAGAAAATAATAACGTTATATTTACGCCACAGTAAAAAGGTATCGCATTGCCCGCTCCGTGCCATATAGATGATCTTCAATTATTACCTGAGATAACATGCTTAAAAGGTGAACAAAAATGTTGAGTGAATCCATAGGTTTAAGGTTAATCAGTTGAACATAAGAACATGATAATTGTAAACTAACAACTTATCATAAAGAAAATCACAGATTATTATGCGCTAAGCTCATGCAACCAATACTCAACCGCA
The DNA here is from genome assembly GCA_910596185.1 of Chrysanthemum makinoi. Classification (NCBI taxonomy): domain Eukaryota; kingdom Viridiplantae; phylum Streptophyta; class Magnoliopsida; order Asterales; family Asteraceae; genus Chrysanthemum; species Chrysanthemum makinoi. The sequence goes on along the minus strand of OU343222.1, from coordinate 223,303,850 downwards.
TACAATCGAATTACCGTGTAATGAATAGTTTTCCCCCAAGGAGGTAATAGCCAATTACCTAATGTAATTCAAATATGGTGCACCCCAGTTATTTCTGATAACCAAGACGGGGTTGTTACTCCCCATAGTACTATTTACGATATTTGCGTTCACTCGCAAGTGACTAATGGTTCATGATGCAGGGTCTTCGGCTAATAACTAGGCAATACCAATAATCAAGTAGCGTAACGTTATAGAAACCTTGTGTTCTAGTTTAGAGCATGTATCTCCTCGCAGGTTTGTAAATATAAGTAAAAGCGAGACTATGAACTCACCTTAGTGGTAGTGATAAAGCACAAAGTGATCAAGTTCGATATAGCAAAGGGCTCCAACCCAAAACCTAAGAACGAGATGGCAAGTATCGAATAGTGATAAACCTTGGTTCACCTAACAAATGATAGAGTATTGAATATACAATTCAATAGAGCATTGAATATATCATTCAATAGAGCATATATTAGCGTTGATTTTACTTGTGTGGATAGTGCTTAAAGTTCAAGTTCAAAAGTTGTGCTATATCGACTTAGTTTGATATTCTTCAAAAGTTCACACTTATACATAAGTGAAATGTTGCACGTTGTTGATTTGTGAAAATAACCATGTTGCCAAGAGTTTGGTTTATTTAATTTTAAGGTGTGTCGATATCGATTGATGTTTTCATATAATTATATACTTTTAGTTAAATATCGATGTAATAATTCTCGTTATAAAATTTAGGTCATCAAAATACTGCTTTTATGAACTCATATAGGTTTATAAGTTTTCTAAACATTTTTCCAAATTTACACTTTTTACCCTCAAGTTATAAAATGTATGATTTTGGCCCTTATATTTTGGAAGAATGACAATTTATACCCAAATATTTTTATTTAGTATAAACAAGTGTCGAGTGAAATTACTAATTCAACATACGCGACATATGATTCCTAAAAATGTGTATACAACTTTAAAATATTCACAAGTTACTTTTATTAAGTTATGGTCGATTCCTCATGGTGTTTCAACATATTATACGAGTGATATAAACGTTAGAATGAGAAATGAAATGAAAGTAAGTTGGAAGGACTTACAACACCCTAGAGGGTGGTGATGTGATTCGAAAGAAAAGCGAATGAAAGTGACCAAAAGGACTCTCAAACGTGACCAAGATGATTTCTTGCTCTCTTTATACCCAAACCAAGTAATCAAAACCCTTTTTGTTCTCCCTTTTCTTGCCCCGATCATCCACAGTGGAACGAGTATGAGAATGTTTGTGTGAGAAGTGAGTTTTGATATGTGAGTGTTTGTGAGTGCTTAAAGTGTTCAAGAAAGTGCTTTAGAGGTTGGTTATATAGAGGAGAGCAAGTATGGCTCTTTTAATATTTTATGTAAGTTCTTACATGGTTTCAAGAAAGAAAAGAGTTTGTGTGTTGGGTCTTCGAGCATGCATAAAACCGCACCATAGGTGGGCATGGTATTAGTCTAGTCTTGTCAATATAAGCATGGGGGAACATTAAAACCTTTGGGTAATGTGGTCAAATGTAACTCAAAGTGGGATTAGGGTATTATTTAATTTAGTTTAGGGTGGCTTGTAGTGTCTTTTGTCTCCCTTGTTTAACTCACACACGCAACAAAACATTTGGTCAAGTGGGATGTTTTTGTTTTGTTTTGTGTACTCGTTGTTACCACGATACTGAAAGAAAGATGTACCAATAAAACTTTGTGCTAAATTTTGTGTTTCAAACTATTAGGAGGGTGCCGGGCAAAGAGTAAACGGGCTAGACCCAAATGGTTTTGTAAAGGTGTTGGGTTGGATCAGGTTGAACACACGAGCCCAAGAAGTTAATATAAGGTTTGGATCAGGTTGGGCTTAGAGGCCCTGAAGATAAAAAAAAAATTTAAAATTAATTAAATGTTTATTATATATTTAGAATATATATATATATATATATATATATATATATATATATATATATATATATATCAAATGAGGAAATGATATTATCGAGGTCGAGGAAACTTTGACCGGGTCAAAAATGTCCGATTTGAGCTTTGAAGTCAAAAGTTACGATGCACATGCCAAATGATATGAAAAATTGATATTAAGAAAATTTTATGGTTCTAAGATCCGTGCTTTATTCAAGATTAGGTAGTTAATGACATTTGAAATTTTCCGAGAGCTTACAGTACCTACCCCTTAAGAGAACCGCGTCCTGCTGTTTAACTCGCAGAGGTTGTTGTGGGTGATTCGATGAACCGGTGAGGATATTTAATACGCATTACATCCTCGTGCTCCCAGGTAAATTCAGCACCTCTTTTCTTATGCTTCCATCAAACTTTGATGATAGGAATGCGGCTTTGCTTTAGTCTCTTGACTTCCCTGTCCATGATCTCAATAGTTTCTTCTATGAAGCTAAGTTTGTCATTGAGCTGAATGTCCTTTAGAGGAACAACAAGGGTTTCATCGGATATGCATTTCTTAAGGTTAGACACATGAAAAGTCTTATGTACCCGACTGAGCTCTTCCGGAATCTCGAGCTTATACGCCACTGGACCAACTATTTTCATAATTTTGAATGGTCCTACATATCGGGGTTTGAGTTTTCCTCTTTTTCCAAATCTGACCATTCCTTTCCAAGGAGATACCTTTAGCATAACTCTGTCTCCTACTTGTAATTCCATGGGTTTTCTTCTGACATCAAAGATAGCTCTTTTGTCTATCTCTTGATGCTTGTAGACGTTTCTTGATTTGCATTATCTTCTCAGTTGTTTCTTGAACAATTTCAGGGCCAGTAAGTTGTACTTCTCCAACTTCTGCCAACAGATGGGTGATCAACATTTTCTTCCATAGAGCGCTTCGAATGGAGCTGCTTTGATGCTGGCGTGGTAACTGTTATTGTAAGAAAACTCTGCCAGAGATAAGTGCTTATCCCATCCTTTTCCAAAATCGATCACGCATGCTCTCAGCATGTCTTCCAGGGTTTGGATTGTCCTTTCACTTTGTCCACCTGTTTAAGGATGGTAAGCGGTACTCATATCCAATTGGGTACTAATAGCTTGTTGAAGTGTTTGCCTAAATCTGTGTGAATCGCCTATCACGATCAGATATGATAGAAATTGGTACCCCGTAGTGAGAAACAATCTCCTCCAGATACAACCAAGCAAGTGTACTCATCTCGTTGGTTTCTTTGATAGGCAAGAAATGAGCTGATTTGGTGAGAGGGTCAACAATGACCCATATGGTGTCAAAACCATTTGAAGTTTTCAACAGTTTAGTGATGAAGTCCATGGTGATCCTTTCCCATTTCCAAACGGGAATTTCTGGTTGAGTTAACAATCCTGATGGTTTCTCAAGTTCTCCTTGACTCTAGAGCATGTTAGACATTTTCCAAAGATACTCCGTGATATCGGCCTTCATGTTTGGCCACCAATATAGAAGTTTAAGATCTTGGTACATTTTGTTAGGACCGGGATGGATGGAGTACTTAGATTTATGAGATTCATGCATGATGAACTCACGGATACCTCCGTAAAGTGGAATCCGACTTCTATGCTTGAAACACAGTGTTCCATCTTATCTCTTCACAAATCCATTTTCATTCTCCCATGCGGCTTTCCGTGATGGTAGTGGATCTCAGTCTCATTGTCACTGAGCAATTCTAGCCATCGGCGTTGTCGGATGTTCAGTTCCTTTTGATCCAAGATGTGTTGAAGGCTTTCATGATCAATGTACACTATACATTTGGTTCTATACAAATAGTGTCTCCATAACTTTAGAGCAAAAACAACTGCTCCTCGGTTCTAGATCGCGGAGTGGTATAATTTTTCTCATGATTCTTGATGTAACACCCCAACCCGATAAGGGTAGAGGTATTATAAAATGGTGTCATATCAAAGCATACATAATGAACATAATAAAGCAGTTAAGTCTTAAATAAATAACCAAAGGAAATCCGACCAACACGGCTTAAACGTTACATAAGTTCATCAAAAGAAGAAGGAATAAAACCAAGACATAAATAAGCATAATCCGAGTCTAAAGTAATGTCAACATAATCAAGCAGAACTAAGATGACTAGAGCCATAGATCCACATAACCGCTCATCACTCAAACCCATAGCTAAGATCCCAACTTCTAGCTTAATTACTCCCGCGATGGAAAGAAAACGGGCTGCTTAAAAAGCCCAAAGGAACAGATATATATATAAAAAAACGAATAATCGAAGGGTAAGTAATGAGGATATCATAATCATAAGGTGCAATGGAAATATCATAAGGCATATCAAAGGATAATAAGAGAAAGGAAATGAAAGGTCAGTCATATACCACGAGCCCATATCATATCAAACATAGATCATATCATATCATATCAATGTATTCGGAGGGGTGACCTCGGAATACCAAATATAATGGAGGGGAGACCTCAAGTAACAATGGAGTGATCAACTCCCAGAAATGTGAAGACGCGGATTGCACCCGACATCATTCACCATATATGACTCATCGACCCGACATCTTCCTCCGCGTCTCTCCAAAGGTCTCCATCGACACATCTCCATCAATCACACCACACTCGAACCTGCTATGACTATCGCGACTTCCACCACCCAATCCCGCTAATGATCCACTACAAGTTGTCACTATCACTGATCCCGGCTACTCCACCGCCTAACCACTCGTGCCTCACCTCCTCCTGTTAAAACAACTGAGGAATTGGTTGAAGAGGCCATGTTACGCATTGCAACTATTGAGAAACCTTTTCCTATAGCTGTCAACAATCTTGATAGTCGTGTCAAGAAACTGGAGAATCTTAATCTCGATGAAGTCGTAACGAAGGCAATAGAGGCAGATTTTAAAGATGCTGTTGAATGGGAAATGAAGGTTCCATTACTTCAGCGATTCAAATATTTTCCGATCTCTGACATGATCGCCTCTAAAGAATGTATGAGGGGTGAGAGCACTTGCACAACATTACACATAAGAAATTATACGAGCCACTCGAGGAATCTATGAGGCATGATGATTATGAGAAGTTTGTACGTATGTCTCGGAAAGGGAGGCTAAGAAAAGAAGATCGGCCCATGGATTCAAAAGATATGTTTGGGGCTCCAAAGTCACCACCACCACCTCCTGTGGTGGGTGGCACATCCGAGTTGGAGGATCTCCTGAACAACCACTTCTCACAAGGCAAGCCCACCTTCACCACCAACAACAACTCAAAACAAACCGTACCAAGTGGTCAAAGATCTCAAAGATGTCTACTGATGGACCATCTTCGACTCCCGGTTTACACCAACCATCCCCACAATTCCTAAGAGCAAATAATAAATGAATAGTATTTCGTTGCTTAAGAGTCTAAATCAAGATGATGACGCTCTACCAAGCACATCCCCAATGTTACGTAAGAAGAAGATTGGTTGGATGCTTATATTGAGGGAAAACGATCAAACGCCTAGAGCTACACCTTTAAAGGATGTTACTCAAAGTTGGCTTACCCAAGATAAACCTCAAACTCCTAAGCCTTCATGGTTCATTCCCGAACCGATTCAACAAACCTTAAAATAATTGGGCTTCAACAATTATTTCCAACTATGAAGCACCAGCAGAAGATTCTCTTCTTCACTTCATGTGGGATATGGGAAGCTTTATAAAGTGGTTTTGTGAGAAGAACGAAATTACATCAATCACTCCTTAAGATCTTGAAGGCCCGCCGTTTGAAATAGTTAAAGTCTTCCACTTGATGTTAATCACTTCAATATCGATGGAGGAATGCTATAGAATGCCGAATGATCAAGTCGTAAGGAGTAGATCAATAGGTTTGATGTGAACAAACCTCTTCCTCTCTCGCGGGAACTCCGATATATGACCATTCAGTCAGAGTTCTTCTTCAACCATGATCTGGAGTATCTATGTGGTCGCACTTCTGAAAGAAGACCATCTTTATCGATTTTAAAGATGAAAGCTGCTACCTACACTTATCAAGGTCTCGAATAGATGGTTCCGGATCAATTATGGGCAGACAAAGAGCAACAGTATGACATTTCCGCCTCATATGGCATTTCATTGTGGTTCAAGAAGAAACAATTTTACATCGACAAACATAGTGCGAAGAGTCGAGTCATTTCATCCGTGTCACAGATTCTAAGTGTTATATAGAGATCTTCTCAATCTACCGTATGATTACCCTAAGAAGATTGTTCTTCAAGAGCAGACTTGAAAGAGCACATTATAGAAGAAAACACTTCAAACATCCATGCCAAATGACTTTGAAGATCTCTATCTTCTCAACCTCCAAGGACACCTTGACCATCTTCCTGCCGTTAGAAGAAGGCTCTCTACCAAGGGTCAATCTCTGATCGAGGCTTGGTCATTCGACAAAGAGTTGGGGATTTTCAATTAATAGAAAGTTACCGCACTAGGGTCAATCTTACAAGACCACAATGGGAAGCCAAAGGACATGAATATCACTAATATATAGTGATTGACACCCCCAGCAGTCATACCCTTCAATGATGATACTGGTCAAGAATGTTAATGAGATTTGTGAGTTATACAAATTCATGATGGTACAACGATGGTCGAAGAAGAATTGAACTCCAGAGTGAAAGAAATCAAAGTTGATATGAAGCCTGGGAACAAAAACGAAATTCAATGTAGATGAGGATTTGAAGAGGTATGAAGATTTCATTTCTCGCGATCTAAGATTGAAGACTAGAATGATCTATCGCAGCCTTGAAAGCTTTGTGGGTGGTAGACTTCATGTGCGTCACTATGTCGCTTCAAAGAACTGAATGAAGACATCTTCCCAAGTAGCTTTGTACTTTTTGTTGTGTTTAATGGGTATGTAATATGAATAAAGGTACGTAATAGTGTTAGGTTATGATAGGGTTTCCCCTTTTTTCTCAAAAAAGGGAACCTCGGTATTTTTCCACTCGTGATCTTATAAAACCGGACACATTTTTCTCCAACAAATGTTTTGTTTCATACATATTTAAAATCACTTGAGATCCAAAATCTCAAAGGATTTGAAATTTTTGATCGGGGAGAAAATGATATTAATATGAAAGATATTAAAAATAACCATTTTTGTCTCAAAGTGCATACTGCTCTCTAATATGTGCTAAACTCTTTTGAATCTCAAGCATATATTATAAGCATTTCACAAATACAAATCTTCAAGGTACAAAGATTTCCATGTTTTAACATAATGAACCTTCATGGTGTGTTAAATGGTTTCTAAATATTTGGCAACGGATGTACTTCAAAAGATCTTTACCTATGTGATAAAATGATTTAAAATATCCAAAGCACATATTGAGGGAGAATCTACCAAGAATTCAAATGGCTTTTTCTACGTAAATTGTGATCAAGAAATTATTTCAAAGAACTCTTGCCTCCATGTGCTAAAAAATTTCAAAATCATATGCACATGTTGAGGGGGAGCATTTCTAAATGATCAAAACTATTAAGTTACAAAATGCTTTGACCTCGTATCACAAGTACCTTGATTCTTTTTCCAAATGATTTTTTAATTGGTTTCGAGAAGGAAAGAACAATACCAAAAGACCGACCAATTTATTTTATGCATGGTGTTATAAGGATGGTTAGGTTAGGTATTCGTTCCCACAATCCACCAGAACCGGAGGGATCTACCCAGGGACAATCCACTAGATAGTGTAGAGTCCTTAGGTATGATGAAAAAAGGAGAAAAGTGAGGTATGGGAAGCGTGCGGACTGAGATAGAGATAGAACTGGAATAAACCCAACAAGGTTCTAGTTATGAAGTCTCGGTAAGCAATGAAGGGGTTGAAGAATGAAAAATAATTGAATGTGAAAAGGGTGAAAATAAATAGCCCTCCGATAATTCAACCTTAGCATATCGGGTTCAATTCATATGCTATGGGTGGTTACTAAGGTATCACGGTATTGAAGACAAGACGCATGGACCCAGCGACGACCGCACTACAACTTCCCAAGCTACTCAAGTTCCTCTTAATAGGACTTGTTTCATTCTTACGGGGAACCACATCATCTATCACTTTCTTAGTTTGTTGATATTGAAGAAGGAGACTCTCCTAGTCTCCACATAGGAACCAAATATGCACAGTTGAGTCTAGAGCCATGAGATCATCATATAAATCTCTTTTACACCATCAATGAAGACTCTCTGTTTTACACAATGTGGAAAAGAGAGATTATATCTGAGTCCTACCCATTATCCTTGTGGTATTGCCGAACATCTGAAGTGATATGCTAACATATTCACAATGAAGATGAAAAGCCTTCTAGAGCCAACATCAAACAAGCTCCTGGGGTATGAGATCTATCCAATAGATCAACCATGTGACAAACGAATAGAAACAATGGGGCTTATCTTTTGAATCAATCCTGGTTCAGTTATGGATTTACGGATACCTTTGAAAAACCGCTTGTTGTGCTTAAAACCGCTTTCTTTAGCACATCGATCGATATTTCAAGAAATAAAAGGTGTTTATGATTGATAATTGATGTTCATTAAAACCTTCAAGTATTGCAAAAACAATTTCTATTGGCGATATACGATTGTTTCTCAAATCTCTTTCATCAATCATGAATCTTAATTCGCCTGGTTCACTCAATCGTGTTGTCTTCTTTGAGATGTTCCATTGAGAACAGCTTAGATGCCAAAACCCTCATAAGAAATTCTTCTGACCACTAGCACTTGTAATCGATAACCGAGGAACCGTGGGTCGTGTACCTCAATCCAACGAAGTGATCAAAGACACTTTCGCACTTTATTGCTAACCGTATGTGCACGCTCAACCGGGACGTAATGAAACGGTCAATCCATAGCCGCATGCTCACACAACACATTCATTTCTAAAGAAATCATGATTAAGTGCATCAATGACTCGGTATTTTCACTCCATGCTTCGCTACGCCGCCAATATCATGAATCAATGAAAGCTTCCGCTACTGATGAAAAGAAATCATGATCCATGTGAATGATGGTCCAATTGTCACAACATATATGCCGCAACATAACAATGGGTGATACTGAGATTAAATATGGCTGATTATCTCTATTAAAGCTCAAAGGTCATCAAAGTGGATCAGCTCTATAACCTCCACGAAAGATATATTGTAGTTGAACAATGATGAAATCACCACGGAAGCACAATGTTTGATTGCTTTGATGTATTTAAGCCCACGAGCTCAAGCTCAAGAAACAATAGACTACAAGTGCAAATTGTAATTCATGGGGTGACTTCCTTAGGGGAGATTGTTAGGAATGGGAAATTCTATAGTGAAGTATTGGTCACCCTTAATGTAATCTAGCTTAAGTTAGCTCGTAGACATATCGTTTAGTATGTTATTTGTTAATAAGTTATTAGCGTAGCTTAGACTAGTGCAACACGTGGAGGAAGAAGGGTCTTTACCCATTGTATGCCCTGATCCACACCCGTAGGAGGGCGTGACTCTTTGTATAAATAGCCCGCTCCTCACAAGGTAGAGGGTTGGATGTTCATTTGGAATCTAACCTTTCATGTGTTTTCTCTCACTAGAACATTTCCCTTTCTCTCTCTAAAACTTATATACGCCTCACTTGGTTGTGCTTTGATGTGATTATGAAATCCTATATCTTACACTAAGGTAATTGGGGTGATTTCAAGTAAAGATGCAAAGGTAGCAGATACAAAACTTTTATCGGCTCTAGAATCAAACAAGATTTTTGCAGAATGATTGTTAAGTGAAAATGTACCTGTTAGGACATCATGGTTCAATGGAACATATCCATCCTCACAAACTCTTGCACACGCGATTGTTATTTTGAGCGTCATTCCTATTTGGGCACTGGTTCTTGAAATGACCCTATTCTCCACCTCCATAACAACTTACATTTTCCAACAAAGATGTTGTTTCCATTTGTAGGGTTTTGGTAATTCCTACCCTAATGACCAACCTTGTTGCATTTCTCTGCGACTTACAGTGCATGCTCCAAAATGGTGCAACATCCATTGCACATGGGATGAGGTCCGCATATCCCTACCAGTAGTTGGTAGCAAAAGATCGCTCTTGCGGCTTTGTCTTAATGTTCTGTTGATGGTGGTTCCTGGTTCTCATGGTACTAATTGTTGTTGTTGTGGCTTTTGTTGTTTCGGTTGTTGTTGTTGAATTGAGATGAGTTTTGGGCGATGAGGATTTGGGTTCATGTTCCTTCTGGTCATCAAATTTCCTTTTGTTGTTATTTGAGTTCTGCAAGGGTTCCAAGCTTCGTAATTGGTTCCATGAGACGGTGTGATACAAAGGACAACTCTATAGTCTTTGGGTTAGAAGCGATGACATCTCCTTCAATACTTTGGGGTAAACCCTCGATGAGATTTTCCAAAAGCTTGTCATTTGTGGAAGACATGTTCGACACATGGCTCTTAGATCGTAATCTTTGAAGTACGCCTTAAGATCATTACCCTTAGCAAATGATGGTAGAATGCATCCCTAGTTTCTTGATCTCGTTTTGACACATCGCTTTCATCATTAGTAGCTTCAGATCGCACTTAAAATCCTACAAGCTTCTTCCATACCAATCGATTGTGCATGAGCTTTCCACCATGACAATGCATCTTCTAGCAAAGTTCTAGTTGCAAACTTGACTTTGCAATCAATCAGGTACCGCTAGGAGGAATACGCTTCTCATCTTTTAAACCAATGAAGAAGACCAATAGCACCTTAAGTTCCTAAAGGTAGGCTTGCAGGCCTATGAATCCTTTGTAGCTACATTTGTGCGCTACGTGAGACTCACTTTGGTTGGTCTAATTTTCAGTTTCATTAGAATTTGCAACCTCAATGACACCTGCTGCTTTAGTAATGCGTTCCACAATGCTGGCAACCTCAGCCTCACGTGCAGCCTCAGCTTCAAGTGCAGCTTTAGCTTCTCAAGCAACTTCAGCTTCTCATGCAATCTCAGCTTCTCATGCAGCAGCTTTGTCTTCACGTGCTGCTTGAGAAACACATTCATCTTCAGACGCGTGGTTTCACTTTTATCACCAAGCATGTTTATGATATGGCTAATACTAACTATCACGACTATCTGCTACAATAAATGTTGGAGTTATGGTAGCAGATGAGGCGGCTTTCTTCTTGACCATTTTCTAAAATTACCAAGAGATAAACACTGCATTTAGAATCATCCATAATAATACAGGTGATTACATATTATAAATATCATAATAGTCAAGATCACCACTTTAAATCAATGGAATGAAATCGTTATAAGCGGGAATAAGTCAATCATGATTTTTCACAACAAAATCATAACATATATGAGAATATAATAATCGACTCGGTTTATATAACCGATGAATGATAAAATCACAACACACAAGAATATAAGAATACAACTACTTATATCATAGATAAACATTAGTACATAGCTGATGCAGGATTTCTGAACTACATCCTACTCTACATAAGTACATAGCTGATGCAGGATTTCCGACCAGGATTTAATATTTATATTTTCTCGTCTACCTAAGGTCTACCTAATGCACTAATGAGCGGTGAACTCGGTCGTGCATAGTATAGAAGGTGGTAAAGCCGATGTCATTCCCAAGATCTATGTAGATGAAGATCCTATTAAGTCTAAGTGTCACTTGTTTTAACTGGTTTGAAGAAGAAATGATTAATATAAGAAATAAAATACGTAAAGTAAATAGAGGTTGTGATCAATAGAGAGAAAGTGTGCTAACCTATTTATTCATCCTATCGTGCAATGTCTATGTTTTATTACTTCCAATTGATTCAAGTGGGGGTTTAAGTCGCTAAAACAACATTTGGTCAATTCATCCTAACCTATCAACAAAGGCTCCTACCCCGCCGTGCAGTCAAACCCCTTGGGAAGTCGAGGGTCTTAAGTTACCTTAGCCAAGTCATTAAGTACCCTACATGCAAGATTCAAAATAATGAGTGCCCGGGCACTAGCATCTTAGACGACACCAAAGATTGATCGCTTCATCACCTAGACACACTTTATGACTAAAAGGTAGGATAAGACATGGGAAATATATGGTGTAAAATAAAAATAACAAAAGAAATAGTCTTAGCCTATAACCAAGTTGTCACCGCCCACCGTCCATCCAAAGTTCAAGCTTTAAGGTGAAGAAATCGGATCATGATATAACAAGTAGATGTGTCATTACGGACGCCATGATAGGCACACACCGCTCTCCAAGTGTTACGCACACTACCAACTCAATTCTTTAAATGTAATCAAGTGGCCTCCTCGATGCTTAATATCTGATGAGCTCCTATCATAGTGTTTATAATATTGCACTTAACAATTAACAATAAACTACTTCTTTTTTTTCCGAATCATCATTTTTTTTTCATAACTAAAAACAAAACATCCCCTCACTTGAGATGAACATAATAAGAATATAGGGGGTCTTCAATGATCTTCAAATATAAGTGTTTGACAAATGTCTGATTTCTGACCCACTCTACTTGAACCTTGAACTTTGGGCAAATAATGACTTCCTTATCACAATTTAAGACTACACGGTAGCCTAAGGTGAATGGGTGTAACAAAACAAACACAAAGGGTAAATGAAAGGAAAGCTCTAAGGGTGTATCTAGGGTATCTTGCACTAAAGTGCGAAAGTAAAAAAAGGGTTTAACATGGGGGTTGAAAATTCGTGACTAATTGATAGACACATAAAAATAGGCTATTTGGGTGATAATCCTAAAAAAAGCCTCTCAAACCGATTATTCAATATACATTAAGCAAACTAAACATATCGCCGCTTATGGTCTCAAATGATGCAAAGGCCAAGTTCTAAAGTTTACAAGCTACCGGCACACTCATAATTTGGTGGATTAGGGTAAATAAATAGAAATGCATAAGGCTAATCTCACCATAAAATATTGAGGGTTATAATGTGCTAGGCTAAGGTCTAATCTAGTTAAGTTAAGAAAAACATGTCAAAATTTTAAAATGTCATAATTTTCCAAAATAAACTAGAAAAACAAGGGCAAATAAGTTCAAGTAATAATTCTACTCCCCGCCCCCCACTTGAGATTTACAAAGTCCCTTTGTACTAAACTTTAAATAAAGGTGAAGAGAAAGTAGAATTAGAGCGAGAACTTCCTTGAAATTTTCTCCTAAAAGAAGGAAGGCCCACAAGAAAATCGCCTTCAAGTAAGCATTTGAGCAAACTTCAACCCTAAATCACAACTAACCAACAAGAATAATTCTAAAAATAAAAAAGCAAAAATAAACAAAATAAATCTAACTCACATTCATAGGAATCACGGTTGCATTTAGCTTATGCAACAAGCCTTTTAAACCACTTGGTGTCCCAAGTGGACGAGTGTAGTCTCGTGAGGGCTTACAAGGAACATACCTACAAAGTTCATTTAAAACTAATACAAGGTTATTGTGTTAATACAGAAAATTTTAAATCAAGAAGAATTACTACGGGCGAACCATAGGAGTTACGCCGTAATTGTGGTTAAACCTGGAAATCAGCTACTAAGGAGCTGTTAAGGCATAGCCATATATGGAGATTACGCCGTAATGGTTGATAACCTGTTGAGATTCAGCTACTGAGGAGATATTACGGCGTAACCATAAGGATAGTTACACGAATTCATGACAGACATAACAGTCCCCGATTTAGTCACTGTGAGTTCGTCTCCAATTCCTGCAAAAATGTTAAAAACACAAAACCTAACAAATAAAAAGAGACAAAAAGGAAAGGGATAATTTTGTCTCCTCGAAGAGCACTTTTCTTTATTACCGAGTCCTTAAGTTAGACTCAAATCCATGGGGCTTAAAAGTGATTATTCGTCATGTCGTGGATGAAGCATTCTCCACGTTGTATCCACTCAACTCTGCTTCATCCTTTTATATCCATCCCCAACTTTAGACACCCTTCAGTAAAATTTTCTTATCATCTGTGCGAAAGCTTAACCCCATTAACTTTATCCTCCTCGCTTATTTCCATAAGTGGTTGGACGTGGCTTAACTGCTTCTTGGTCCATTTTTTGAAATTCGGAACGGTTCTTGGCATTTTAAAGATAGTTTTGTCATTTCCAATTTTTAACCAAACAATCCCTTTCTCAAGATCCCATCTAATCCAGATATATTTATGAAAGGCTTTCCCAAAATTACACCTGGGAGTACATCCTCTACAAATTCACTAATGTCATCTAATACTACTAAGTTCCGCCAAAAGGTGTGCATCCCGATGAAGACATGAACATTAGTTGCGATACCAAGGAAATTATTCCCTTTATATTCCAACTCTTTGAAATGCAATTTAACCTTTTCATTTTCTCGCTAGAAAGGCTTCATGTTGTAATGCATTAATGATGTTTTAAAGATGAAAATTCTGAGAATTTTGAGAATCTAAAGGAGGAGGTAAATGGGAGCCAGTCATTTCATTATTATCTCCCTTTAATTGGGAAATTTGGGCTTTCAACCTTTTGATCGTGTTGCAATCGAGCTCGACTGCTCATCTCATTTATTTAATTCAAACATTGTATCAAATTCCAGAGCATCAAGATGTCTTGGAATTCAAGGTTTTAACATTTTCCTTGAGATGTTGATATTTTAATTACAAAGCAAGATATTCAACATCCATTTAGAATATTGTCCTGACCATGTTATCATGATCATCCTTTTCGATTTTATCATGCAATTTTGAATTCGTTGTTTCAAGCTAAATGACACGATCATGGGATACTTTCAAGGCAAATGTATAATTCATGAAATTGAGAAGGCATAGAATAATTGTAGTCAGTAGTAGAACACATCTTGAGCAATACAACTAGATATCAAATTATCGTTAAAATGTGAAGATTCTTCCTCTCAATCTCATTGGTCTTAAGCTCACATTCATTTATTCTTACCTCGCTTTCCATTTCATTAAACACCTTTTTCATTTCTTTAATCTCTGTATCTATGCCCTTTGAAGACCTGCCAAATTGTTCTTTTAGTTGTTTAAAGAAAGGCTTGACCTCAGTTGAATAACACTCTTTAGTTTGCTCAAAACCCCTTTTCCCCTTCAAGAATCCCTGGTGTGATTCTCTTACACGCTTTTCTCAAAATCAACAAATAATTGATAAACTACATATAGGCCGATTAAGGTCTTGCTTTGAGTGGGAAGAGTTCTAGGCACTAAATGCATAGATGTATTTGGGGGATACACAAAGGCCTGAGGTATTTCCTACAAGGAGGATTCTTCTCAATAAGATTATCAATTTTTTGCTTATCCAAATCTTTCTTCCAACACTTGCCTCGGGGTCAATTGAGTTTGAGGTTTAAACTTATCCAAGGCAATCCAATTTTCCTTAGTGTAATCATGGGATTTAAGCGTTATATTATTCTTTATACACCAAGGATCTTTTAGTTTCTTTGCCATTTTTCTTCGAGGCATCTTCTAATTTTCTATCCTCAAGGCCCCCGATACATGATGTTGTTTGTCTAGGCTTAAGGATCACATGTCCATCATATATTACCTTTTGAACAGCTTTTGCTTTCTTACCAACCTCGATTGGGTTCCTTTTACTAGATTAGTATTGTGCTCATTGCTTAACACTCTCATGCTTATAGATCAAGTGAGCAAATTCAATGGTATTCCCTTGTATGCATGTTTGTTTTCAAGTTTGTTTTTCAAAGATTTTCGGTTGGAAAAGTCATTTAAAAGTTTTGATTCCTTAGCATTAAATTCTTGTTTACGCACTTTTACATTTTCATGAAGTTCTTGCTTTTGCTTAACAGTTTTATGAAGCTTTTCTTGTAAGGAGTTTAACTCTTGTTTTAACATTTCTTCCCTAAAATTACTTTTTGTAATAACTATAATGCATTTGGTTATCCATCTCCTCGCCACGGGTAGTCAATTCAAATTTAGCACTGCTCATATATGGCAACTTGTTCCTTATAGGCATTTAGTTCAAAGTTTATGGAATCATCGAGCATATGCGCAGTATTCATCAAAAATATAGTCATCATTGACTGCAGAAGATGCATCACTTGGTACAATTTCACCTTCATCTTGTTTCACATATTGATCATATGGGACAACATTGCTATTACCCATATTTTCAATATTTGATTCAATAACTTTAGTTGATTGTACTTTGTCGTGAATCTTTTGCCCATCTATCTCATCGTATAGTTTTAATACCTCTGATATGATCGATTCCATGGAGGGACTGCCCATATGAAGGAACCTTTGGAGAAACCATTGGTGAGATACTAGCCATAAAGATGGTCTGTAGCTTGGTTCATCATCAACATCCGAAGTCAAATGCATCATAGTCCTCAACTTGAAATGCATTGGGATTTTTCTCGACACATACCCGTGACGGGCTGTTCATCCACATCAGATCATAAGTTTTGGCATCTAGGAATAGCAATTCTTCCTCATTCAATACAACTCCACTATCTTGAGCTTGCACTTAGGCATTTTGTCCTCGTACTCATTTTGTGGACGCTTTGGAAGAGTGTAGTTCCTTGCGATGTGTCCTTCTCCACCATAGTTGTAGCACTTGATTGGCTTTCCTTGCCCTAGGCCATGTTCCTTCCACCTATACCCAAAGATTCCTATAACCAAAGACCAACCCCAACATTTCCTTTCTCATTATGGAAGATAAGTACCTCCTTTCCCTGCGACGCTTTTGTACAACTACCCTTCCATCTTTAACCAGTAGTATGATTGTGAAGGTTAGAAGCAATTCTGAGATGATTGTTGGTATGTGGGGTAAATTTCAGGTTTTGCTTAACCATTAGAGCTAGTTGATTGACAAGTTGTTCCATGAATGAGTCTCAAGGCTTATAACTTGATCTGGAATGAGTTTGTGATTACCATCCTCAGAGAGGTATGACTTTTGATGCTTTGGTGGTTATTCCCACATTAGTGTAAAATGCGCTTGAACTATTTGAAGAACTTGCATCACCAGACTGGTATTAAACTTTCCATAACCATTCGCTTAAATGCAAAGATACTTCGTGATTTTGGAGCAAATAAGCATACATTGCTCGTAATTGATGTTCCTCAATCCTTTGTTCGGGCTTTGACCTGTAGGTGACAAATTTGTGCCATTCTGGATCTGTTGTTCTACAACTTTGAATTGAGTCGATATTTGGCATTGTTATTTTGATATTCCTCAT
>OU343222.1:223166058-223286580 GCA_910596185.1 Chrysanthemum makinoi | reverse complement strand
CTAAGCGTTAAATAAAGGTGAAAGTCTGCAATTAGGCGAAGAACTTCCACGGTACACTCCTAAAGAAGGAAGGCCCACGGTGCGCTTGAGTTTAGCATTTGAGCAAACTTCAATCCACTGAAATCACAACTAACCAACAAGAATAATTCTAAAATATAAAGCAAAAATAAACAAAAATAAATCTAACTTCACGTTCACTTAGGAATCACGGTTGCATTTAGCTTATGCAACAAGTTTTAAACCACTTGGTGTCCCAAATTGGGCGAGTGTAGTCTCGTGAGGGCTTACAAGGAACATACCTACAAAGTTCATTTAAAACTAATACAAGGTTATTGTGTTAATACAGGAAAATTTTAAACTGCAGGAAGAATTACGGCGTAACCATAAGGAGGAGTTACGCCGTGGTGTGGTTAAACCTGGAAATCAGCTACTAAGGAGCTGTTAAGGCATAGCCATATATGGAGATTACGCCGTAATGGTTGATAACCTGTTGAGATTCAGCTACTGAGGAGATATTACGGCGTAACCATAAGGATAAGTTACGCTGTAACTTCATGACAGGACATAACAGGTCCCCGTTTTAGTCACTGTGAGTTCGTCTCCAATTCCCGCAAAAATGTTAAAAACACAAAACCTAACAAATAAAAAGAGACAAAAAGGAAAGGGATAATTTGGGTTGTCTCCCGAAAGAGCACTTTTCTTTATTACCGAGTCCTTAAGTTAGACTCAAATCCATGGGGCTTAAAAGTGATTATTCGTCATGTCGTGGATGAAGCATTCTCCACGTTGTATCCACTCAATCAGTGCTTCATCCTTTTTATATCCATCCCCCAACTTTAGACACCCTTAGAAAATTTTCTTATCATCTGGTGCGAGTGCTTAACCCCATTAACTTTATCCTCCTCGCTTATTTCCAGAAGTGATCGGGCGTGGCTTAAATGCTTCTTTGTCCATTTTTTGAAATTTGGAACGGTTCTTGGCATTTTAAAGATAGTTTTGTCATTGCCAATTTTTAACCAAACAATCCCTTTCTCAGCATCCCCATCTAATCCAGATATATTTATGAAAGGCTTTCCCAAAATTACACCTGGGAGTACATCCTCTACAAATTCACTAATGTCATCTAATACTACGAAGTCTGCCAAAAAGGTGTGCATCCCGATGAAGACATGAACATTAGTTGCGATACCAAGGAAATTATTCCCTTTATATTCCAACTCTTTGAAATGCAATTTAACCTTTTCATTTTCTGCTAGAAAGCGCTCAGTTTCATGTTGTAATGCATTAATGATGTTTTGAAGATGAAAATTCTGAGAATTTTGAGAATCTAAAGGAGGAGGTATATGGGAGCCAGTCATTTCATTATTATCTCCCTTTAATTGGGAAATTTGGGCTTTCAACCTTTTGATCGTGTTGCACTGAGCTCGAATCTGTTCATCTCATTTATTTAATTCAAACATTGTATCAAATTCAGGAGCATCAGAAGATGTCTTGGAATTCAAGGTTTTAACATTTTCCTTGAGATGTTGATATTTTAATTACAAAGCAAGATATTCAACATCCAATTTAGAATATTGTCTGACCATGTTATCATGATCATCCATTTCAATTTTATCATGCAATTTTGAATTCGTTGTTTCAAGCTAAATGACACGATCATGGGATACTTTCAAGGCAACAGATAATTCATGAAATTGAGAAGCAGTAATAGAATAATTTGTAACAGTGTAGAACACATCTTGAGCAATACAACTAGATATCAAATTATCGTTAAAATGTGAAGATTCTTCCTCTCAATCTCATTGGTCTTAAGCTCACATTCATTTATTCTTACCTCGTTTTCCATTTCATTAAACACCTTTTTCATTTCTTTAATCTCTGTATCTATGCCCTTTTGAAGACTGTCAAATTGTTCTTTTAGTTGTTTAA
Organism: Chrysanthemum makinoi; assembly: GCA_910596185.1. Classification (NCBI taxonomy): domain Eukaryota; kingdom Viridiplantae; phylum Streptophyta; class Magnoliopsida; order Asterales; family Asteraceae; genus Chrysanthemum; species Chrysanthemum makinoi. The sequence continues at coordinate 223,284,651 of OU343222.1, read as the reverse complement.
AGAAAGGCTTGACCTCAGTTGAATAACACTCTTTAGTTTGCTCAAAACCCCTTTCCCCTTCAGTAATCCCTGTGGGTGTGATTCTCTTCTTACACGTTTTCTCAAAATCAACAAATAATTGATAAACTACATATAGGCTGATTAAGGTCTTGCTTTGAGTGGGAAGAGTTCTGGGCACTAAATGCATAGTTGTATTTGGGGGATACACAGTGGCCGGAGGCAATTTCCTACAAGGAGGATTCTTCTCAATAAGATTATCGACTTTTTGTTTATCCAAATCTTTCTTCCAGAACACTTGCTCAGGGGTCAATTGAGTTTGAGGTTTAAACTTATCCAAGGCAATCCAATTTTCCTTAGTGTAATCATGGGATTTAAGCGTTATATTATTCTTTATACACCAAGGATCTTTTAGTTTCTTTGCCATTTTTTCTTTCGAGGCATCTTCTAATTTTCTATCCTCTTCAGTGCCCTCGATACATGATGTTGTTTGTCTAGGCTTAAGGATCACATGTCCATCATATATTACCTTTTGAACAGCTTTTGCTTTCTTACCAACCTCAGGATTGGGTTCCTTTACTAGATTAGTATTGTGCTCATTGCTTAACACTCTATGCTTATAGATCAAGTGAGCAGTCTGAATGGTATTCCCTTGTACGTACAGTTTGTTTTCAAGTTTGTTTTTCAAAGATTTTCGGTTGGAAAAGTCATTTAAAAGTTTTGATTCCTTAGCATTAAATTCTTGTTTAAGCACTTTTACATTTTCATGAAGTTCTTGCTTTTGCTTAACAGTTTTATGAAGCTTTTCTTGTAAGGAGTTTAACTCTTGTTTTAACATTTCTTCCCTAAAATTACTTTTTGTAATAACTATACGTATTTGGTTATCCATCTCCTGCTCACGGGTAGTCAATTCAAATTTAGCACGCTGTTCATATATGGCAACTTGTTCCTTATAGGCATTTAGTTCAAAGTTTATGGAATCATCAGGAGCATATGCAGTGTATTCATCAAAAATATAGTCATCATTGACTGTAGAAGATGCATCACTTGGTACAATTTCACTTTCATCTTGTTTCACATATTGATCATATGGGACAACATTGCTATTACCCATATTTTCAATATTTGATTCAATAACTTTAGTTGATTGTACTTTGTCGTGAATCTTTTGCCCATCTATCTCATCGTATAGTTTTAATACCTCTGATATGATCGATTCCATGGAGGGACTGGCCTGTTATGGTGAAGGAACCTTTGGAGAAACCATTGGTGAGATACTAGCCATAAAGATGGTCTGTGCAGTTGGTTCATCATCAACATCCGAGTCAAATGCATCATAGTCTGCAACTTGAAATGCATTGGGATTTTTCTGACACATACCCTGCACTGGCTGTTCATCCACATCAGCATCATAAGTTTTGGCATTTCCCTCAGCTAGGAATAGCAATTCTTCCTCATTCAATACAACTCCACTATCTTGAGCTTGCACCAGTAGCATTTTGTCCCTGAAGTACTCTGCATTTTGTGGACGTTTTGGAAGAGTGTAGTTCCTTGCGATGTGTCCTTCTCCACCATAGTTGTAGCACTTGATTGGCTTTCCTTGCCCTAGGCCATGTTCCTTCCACCTATACCAGCATTCCTATAACCAGCACCAACCCCAACATTTCCTTTCTCATTATGTGGAAGATAAGCATTCTGCCTTCCCTGCACGTTTTGTACAACTACCCTTCCATCTTTAACCGTAGCATGATTGTGAAGGTTAGAAGCAATTCTGAGATGATTGTTGGTATGTGGGGTAAATTTCAGGTTTTGCTTAACCATTAGAGCTAGTTGATTGACAAGTTGTTCCATGAATGAGTCTGAAGGCTTATAACTTGGATCTGGAATGAGTTTGTGATTACCATCCTCAGTAGGTATGACTTTTGATGCTTTGGTGGTTATTCCCACATTAGTGTAAAATGCAGTTGAATCATTTGAAGAACTTGCATCACCAGTACTGGTATTAAACTTTTCCATAACCATTCGTTTAAATGCAGCATACTTCGCATTTTGGAGCAAATAAGCATACAATTGCTCGTAATTGATGTTCCTCAATCCTTTGTTCAGTTTGACTGTAGTGACAAATTTGTGCCATTCGGGATTCATGTTGTTCACAAACTTTGAATTGAGCTGGATATTTGGCATTGTTATTTTGATATTCCTCATATCATTTACAAGCTTGTGGAATCTCGCATAATATTCAGTAACACTTTCCCCTGGTTTCATTTCAAAGTTCTCAAAGTCATCATAAAGCTGAGACTCCCTGTCTTCTTTAGTCAGTTCTGGACCAGAGAGAAGCATCTTAACATTATCCCATACTGCCTTAGCTTCAGTGTTGTGATTGATCAGCTTGTAAATGTCCTTAGGTAAACCTTGAAGTATAACATTTGAAGCTCTGATGTCTGCATCATATCTCTTTTTCTCCTTATCATCAAGCTCATCATACATCTTTGGTCTATCCAATACCAATAAAACTAAACTATCAGCAGCGGTTTCAAGGATATCTCTAGTAGTTTCAATTTGATATGGTCCTTCATCAATTGACTTAAGTATGTTAACCCCATTTTCCTTTCCTAAGCAATACAGTCTGATTCTTTGAGCCCAAAAGTCATAATTGGTTCTATCCAGCATGGGAGGACGAGTATCGGATCGTCCAGCTTGAACGCCATCAACAACGGAAGAAGTGATCGTAGACATGATTACAGATTCCACGGGATTTTACTACTCTTTGATTAAACCAGGAAATAGATTCTTTCACGGGATTTTACTAAATCAAGAGAAAACCGTAAAAACGTATTACAAAGAAATGATAAGTCTCAATAAACAAGTCGCACCCTTGACAAACCGATTCAGTCAAATCGTACCCTTGACAAACCGCTTCAGTCAAATCGCACCCTTGATAAACCGCTTCACTCAAATCGCACCCTTGACAAACCGCTTAACGTCGAATCGCTTCCTATTCAAATCGCTTAAGTGTCAAAAACGCTTAAGTGTCAAGTCGCTTGATTAACAAATCGCTTAAGAGACAAATCGCTTAAGTTGACAAAACGCTTAACAGACAAAATGCATAACACACAAAACACTTATATTGACAAATTGCTTAGTACACAAGTACACCCACTACTTTCACCACTTTGTCCTTTCTTGTCGTTTTGTCTCAATAGGCAAGCCGCTTAAAAGTAGAGACAAACCGCTTAAAAATAGTGACAAATCGCTTCCCAGAAACACACTCCGAGAGACAGACCGCTTGATTGGGCTGTCAAACCGCTTCAAAGAAAACCTATTCGAGGGACAAACCGTATCATAGAAACATTAAAAAAACTAAACTTTTCTATCTAAAAACAATCCAACCGCGATAATTCAAGCCTTCCAAACCAAAACCTAAACATTTATAATGATTCTAAACACAAAAGTACTATCAAAATTCAAACTTTAACACTAGAAATGATCCAAACAGTGAAATCTACTCTAAACTCATTCAAACCCATAAACCTTATGAAAACCGCTAGAAATCCAAGAACATGAAAGATGAATGATCAAACCATGGCTCTGATACCATTTGTAACATATTGGTTTTCACAAACACATAATATGGGGCGTATGAAATAGAGTCTAGAGAGAGAAAGTGGAAGAGAGTTGGGAACTTTAGTGAGACAAAGAAAAATGAATTATGAAAGCTCCAACCCTTTGCCTTGCTAGGCAAAGGGTATTTGTAGGTTTTTACAAGACATGCCACCTACGGGCTGTGGATCTGGAATACAGTGGGTAAAGAACCATCCGTCCTCCACGGTGTTACTTAACAAACTACTTACTAACACTAAATGACTATGACTACGAGCTTTCTAACGGATACATATACTTGAGGTGACCGACTCTTTAACTACAGGATTTTCTAAATCCTAACAACTTTTCAGAAAATGGTTAATTGATAGAGGGGGAGAATGTTTTCAAATTTATATCATCTAACGGGCTTATATAATCATCCTATGTGCTTAACAGAAAAAGATACTTGCCTATGTTGAATGACTAGGAATCTAGGATATGATTGTTAGGATTAGATGACTATAGTTTTGATAAACACATTATTCCCATACTTTACATGATCTGATTGATATGTTGGATTGAATTTTATTAGTCGATTGTTTTTTGGGTGTTGTCGACCACCATATATATGTATGTGTCCACTAACGTATGCAGATATCATGGTTTATAAGAATGTTCCCACACAAGAAGATGATTTAATGCTGAAAGGAAAGGGTAACTATATCTTGGGTCAACAAAAGAAGAAACGGAGCTTAATTGGATCTCTATGGAAAGTTGGCATGATAGATGTAACGTCAGAGGTCTCACTGCATCAGCAGATGGTTTTCTTTCATCCTCTCAGCAACAACAGAAGCAACTTGTAATTCTTATCCACCTAACGTATCTTTGTGCAGGACAAGTAGTGGATGATACCATTTTTCAAAATTTTTGAAAATATTGTTTTGAAAATGGAAAAATATTGTTTTGAAAATAAATTGTACTCAAATTTTGGAAATCAACCGGACTTCATTTTGTCAAAACTAAAGTCACTCAATCAATGACTACGGTCATCGATTGAGGGGGAGAGTGATTTCAAATTAAATATTTTCAAACAATATACCATCAAACGAATCAGAGTCTGTTTGTACAATATAAAGTGGTGATTTAAAGATTTAATGTTATGTCATGGTATGATTCTTCTTTTGAATCAAGATCCTTCAAAAATGAATTTTTTTATGTTCTTGTTTGATTGTGAAAATTTTTCTTTTACTTAAATATCTCTTAAAATTATCATACCTAACACTAACAATCTTCATTGTCAAAAACTTTTCATTATCAGTCATTTTCTATATTAAATCAAGCCACGTCTTTCCCCAAACTTTTCTAAATGATTTAAATCAATTGGGATCACAAATCTGAAATGGTTTGAAATTTTTGATCGGGGGAGAGATCGTGATTTAAATCTCAAATCTGTTTTAATGGTGATTGTTTCAAAAGTACATTCCTTCATGTGCCAAATGATTTCAAATACATAATGCACATGATTGAGGAGGAGCATTTAACCAAAAACCAGAAGAGTATTTAAACCTGGCCACATTTTCTCCCAAGTTTTCTAAACCTTATTAAATCACTTGGGATCCAAAATCTCAAATGATTTGATATTTTTGATTAGGGGAGAACTTGTGATTTAATTATGAAATCTGATAAAATGTGATCGTTTGATTCAATTGTGCAGGCTGCTCTTCCATATGTGCTAAACGCTTTCGAATCTCGAAGCACATAGTGAGGGGGAGCATTTCAAAAGAATATAAACTATCAAGGTACAAAGAATTCTATGTTTCAACCTAAGGTACCTTGATTGATTTTTTAAATGGTTTCTTAATGGCTTGAGTGATCATGAAAGTTCTTCAAAGAAATCTTTCCTCTATGAGCTAAATGATTTCAAACAACCAACACACATTTTGAGGGGGAGAATTTACCAAAACAAATCAAATGGCTTTTTCCATGGAAATTGTGATCAAGAATATATTTCAAATAACTCTTTCCTCCATGTGCTAAACAATTTCAAAATCATATGCACATGTTGAGGGGGAGCCTTTCTAAATGATCAAAAACAATTAAGGTAAAAAATGTTTTGATATTATATCACAAGTACCTTGATTGATTTTCCAAATGATTTTCAATTGGTTTCAAGAAGGAAAGAACTATACCAAAAGACCGACCACTTTAATTTATGCATTGAAGTTATAAGGATGGTAAGGTTAGGTATTAGTTCCCACGATCCCGCCTGAATTGAAGGGATCTACCCAGGGATAATTTACTTGATAGTGTAGAAGTCCTTAGGTATGATGAAAAAGGAGAAAAGTGAGAAATGGGAAGAGTGCGGACTGAGATAGAGTTAGAACTGGAATAAACCTGAGAAGGTTCTAGTAATGAAGTCTCGGTAAGCAATGAAGGGGTTGAAGAATGAAAAAGAAATGAATGTGAAAAGGGTGAAAAGAAATAGCCCTCCAATAATTCAACCTTAGGGCAGAAACAGGGTTCAATACATATGCTACTGGTGGTTACTAGGGTAACACCGGTATTGAATACAAGACGTCATGGACCCAGTGATGCACTCCACTAAACTTCCCAAGCTACTCAAGTTCCTCTTGAAAGGACTTGTTTCATTATCACGGGGAACCTACATTATCTATCAACTTTCTCTTAGAGATTGTTGATATTGAAGAAGGAGACCCTCTCCCTAGTCTTCGATTAGGAAACCAAATGTGCACTATTGAGTATAGAGCTAAGAGATCATCCACAAAATCTCATTAGAACACAAAGTTAATTAAGACTTGCTGTTTCACACAATGTGGAAATTAAGTATATATTGAGAGTCCTACTCATTATCCTTGTGGTATTGCCAAAACATCCGAGTGATATGTAAAATATTCACGATGAAGATGGAAATCCTTTTAGAGCCAACATCAAACAAGCTCTTGGTGGGTGACATGTGAGATCTTTCCAAAAGATCAAGCTTGTGAAAACTGGATAGAAACAATGGGGCCATTCACTCTTGAATCAACCTTGGTCCAGGAAATGAATTGAAGAATACTTTTGAAAAACCGGTCGATGTGCAAATCTTCCTTTCTCTAACACATCGAATGTGTATTCATGTTTCAAATATAAAAAGTATTTTTGATTGAAAATTGATCTTTCTCATAAAACCTTTGTCGTATTGCAAAACTCTTTCTTCAAGCAATACGCGATTGTTTTTCAAATCAGTTTTTCATCAATCGGTGAATATCAATTCGCTGGTTCACTCACTCCGTGTTGTCTACTTTAGGAAGCTCCGGTTTGAGAACGGCTTGATCAAGCTGTGAAACCCTGTCTAGGAGATTCTTCAAAATTCTACCTGATCACATGGAGTATTTATACTGATCAATTGGGAACCGTGGTTCTTGAAACTGTATTCAACGAAAGTGAACAAAGACACTTTCGTTTGTTTTAGTGCTAAGTGTTGTTTGCAGGAACATCGGACGGTTGCAGCTGATCAGAATTGAGGAGTCAATCTATAACTGCATGCTCACAGTACACACACTTATTGAAGAAATCATGACAAGTGCTTATCTATATAACCTGGCTCTAAATATTTACATAATATGTTTCTACCACGCTATTGCAAATATCATGAAACAGCAAAGCTTCCACTACTCTGATGAAAAGATGTCATGATCCAGAAAGTATGAGCATGTCGGTCCAAAAGTCACAACTTCACATGAAGGCGATACAACAATGGGTGATCTGAAGATTTGTTGTGGCTGATGATCTCTAACCTGGCTCAAAGAATCACCTACTTCTGGATCAGCACAAAGACCTCCACTAAAACTACAAAGCAGTCGGACTTTGAAGAATCGTTTCTAAAATACAAAGATTGCGTAACTTAAAGAATTGAAGTCTACGAGCTCAGAACTGAAGACAAAATAGAATGCTAGGATTCAAAATGTAAATCATGGAGTGACCTCCCTTAGGGGGAGATTGTTAGGAATTAGAAATTCCATAGTGAAGTTTCAGTCACCCCAACTATAGTCTAGCATATGTTAGCTCGTAGACATATCGTTATTTAGTAGTTTATTAGTTAGTTTATTAGTTTAGAGTAACACCGTGGAGGAAGGACGGGTCTTTACCCACTGTATGCCTGATCCACAGTCCGACAAAAGGACGTTTAGTTGTAACTATAAATACCTCTTCCATCCTTGGAAGAGGTGGTGCTTCTTAATCTAACCTTTTCCTTTTTGTTTTCCTTTCTCTCTCTAAGAACACCCTCTCTACTCTTTCTATCTCTAAACATGGCTTACTTGATCTTTCACCATCCTAGACCACCCGAATCCTCAAACAACATAAAGTATGATCCTAACATGATGGTACAAAAAAGATAAATCATGAGTTTGTAGAAAATGATAACGTTATATTTACACCACAGTAAAAAGGTCTTGCATTGCCCGCTCCGTGTCATATAGATGATCTTCAATTATTACCTGAGATAACATGCTTAAAAGGTGAACAAAAATGTTGAGTAAATCCATAGGTTTAAGGTTAATCAGTTGAACATAAGAACATGATAATTGTAAACTAACAACTTATCATAAAGAAAATCACAGATTATTATGCGCTAAGCTCATGCAACCAATACTCAACCGCATACACCGAATTACTGGTGTACGTAATAGTTTTCCCCCAAGGAGGTAATAGCCAATTACCTAATGTAATTCAAATATGGTGCACCCCAGTTATTTCTGATAACCAAGCCGGGTTATTACTCCTAATAGTACTATTTACGATATTTGCGTTCACTCGCAAGTGACTAATGGTTCATGATGCAGGGGTCTTTCGGCTAATAACTTGGGCAATACCAATAATCAAGTAGCGAACAGTTATAGAAACCTTGTGTTCTAGTTTAGAGCATGTATCTCCATCGCAGGGTTTGTAAATATAAGTAAAAGCGAGACTATGAACTCACCTTAGTGGTAGTGATAAAGCACAAAGTGATCAAGTTCGATATAGCAGTGGCTCCAACCCGAAACCTAAGAACGAGATGGCAAGTATCAGAATAATGATAAACCTTTGGTTCACGACCAAAATGATAGAGTATTGAATATACAATTCAATAGAGCATTGAATATATCATTCAATAGAGCGATATTAGCGTTGATTTTACTTGTGTGGATAGTGCTTAAAGTTCAAGTTCAAAAGTTGTGCTATATCGACTTAGTTTGATATTCTTCAAAAGTTCACACTTATACATAAGTGAAATGTTGCACGTTGTTGATTTGTGAAAATAACCATGTTGCCAAGAGTTTGGTTTATTTAATTTTAAGGTGTGTCGATATCGATTGATGTTTTCATATAATTATATACTTTTAGTTAAATATCGATGTAATAATTCTCGTTATAAAATTTAGGTCATCAAAATACTCGTTTTTATGAACTCGTTATAGGTTTATAAGTTTTCTAAACATTTTTCCAAATTTACACTTTTTACCCTCAAGTTATAAAATGTATGAGTTTGGCCCTTATATTTTGGAAGAGTGACAATTTATACCCAAATGTTTTTATTTAGTATAAACAAGTGTCGAGTGAAATTACTAATTCATCATACGCGACATATGATTCCTAAAAATGTGTATACAACTTTAAAATATTCACAAGTTACTTTTATTAAGTTATGGTCGATTCCTCATGGTGTTTCAACATATTATACGAGTGATATAAACGTTAGAATGAGAAATGAAATGAAAGTAAGTTGGAAGGACTTACAACACCCTAGAGGGTGGTGATGTGATTCGAAAGAAAAGCGAATGAAAGTGACCAAAAGGACTCTCAAACGTGACCAAGATGATTTCTTGCTCTCTTTATACCCAAACCAAGTAATCAAAACCCTTTTTGTTCTCCCTTTTCTTGCCCCGATCATCCACAGTGGAACGAGTATGAGAATGTTTGTGTGAGAAGTGAGTTTTGATATGTGAGAGTTTGTGAGTGCTTAAAGTGTTCAAGAAAGTGCTTTAGAGGTTGGTTATATAGAGGAGAGCAAGTATGGCTCTTTTAATATTTTATGTAAGTTCTTACATGGTTTCAAGAAAGAAAAGAGTTTGTGTGTTGGGTCTTCGAGCATGCATGGCAAACCGGCACCATAGGTGGGCATGGTATTAGTCTAGTCTTGTCAATATAAGCATGGGGGAACATTAAAACCTTTGGGTAATGTGGTCAAATGTAACTCAAAGTGGGATTAGGGTATTATTTAATTTAGTTTAGGGTGGCTTGTAGTGTCTTTTGTCTCCCTTGTTTAACTCACGCACGCAACAAAACATTTGGTCAAGTGGGATGTTTTTGTTTTGTTTTTTGTACTCGTTGGTTACCACAGATACGAAAGAAAGATGTACCAATAATACTTTGTGCTAAATTTTGTGTTTCAAACTATTAGGAGGGTGCGCTGGGCAAAGAGTAAACGGGCTAGACCCAAATGGTTTTGTAAAGGTGTTGGGTTGGATCAGGTTGAACACACGAGCCCAAGAAGTTAATATAAGGTTTGGATCAGGTTGGGCTTAGAGGCCCGGTAAGATAAAAAAAAATTTTAAAAATTAATTAAATGTTTATTATATATTTTAGAATATATATATATATATATATATATATATATATATATATATATATATATATATCAAATGAGGAAATGATATTATCGAGGTCGAGGAAACTTTGACCGGGTCAAAAATGTCCGATTTGAGCTTTGAAGTCAAGAGTTACGATGCACATGCCAAATGATATGAAAAATTGATATTAAGAAAATTTTATGGTTCTAAGATCCGTGCTTTATTCAAGATTAGGTAGTTAATGACATTTGAAATTTTCCGAGAGCTTACAGTACCTACCCCTTAAGAGAACCGCGTCCTGCTGTTTAACTCGCAGAGGTTGTTGTGGGTGATTCGATGAACCGGTGAGGATATTTAATACGCATTACATCCTCGTGCTCCCAGGTAAATTCAGCACTCTTTTCTTATGCTTCCATCAAACTTTGATGATAGGAATGCGGCTTTGCTTTAGTCTCTTGACTTCCCTGTCCATGATCTCAATAGTTTCTTCTATGAAGCTAAGTTTGTCATTGAGCTGAATGTCCTTTAGAGGAACAACAAGGGTTTCATCGGATATGCATTTCTTAAGGTTAGACACGTGAAAAGTATCATGTACCCGACTGAGCTCTTCCGGAATCTCGAGCTTATACGCCACTGGACCAACTCTTTTCATAATTTTGAATGGTCCTACGTATCGGGGTTTGAGTTTTCCTCTTTTTCCAAATCTGACCATTCCTTTCCAAGGAGATACCTTTAGCATAACTCTGTCTCCTACTTGGAATTCCATGGGTTTTCTTCTGACATCAGCATAGCTCTTTTGTCTATCTCTTGATGCTTGTAGACGTTTCTTGATTTGCATTATCTTCTCAGTTGTTTCTTGAACAATTTCAGGGCCAGTAAGTTGTACTTCTCCAACTTCTGCCAACAGATGGGTGATCAACATTTTCTTCCATAGAGCGCTTCGAATGGAGCTGCTTTGATGCTGGCGTGGTAACTGTTATTGTAAGAAAACTCTGCCAGAGATAAGTGCTTATCCCATCCTTTTCCAAAATCGATCACGCATGCTCTCGGCATGTCTTCCAGGGTTTGGATTGTCCTTTCACTTTGTCCACCTGTTTAAGGATGGTAAGCGGTACTCATATCCAATTGGGTACTAATAGCTTGTTGAAGTGTTTGCCTAAATCTCCAGGTGAATCGCCTATCACGATCAGATATGATAGAAATTGGTACCCCGTAGTGAGAAACAATCTCCTCCAGATACAACCAAGCAAGTGTACTCATCTCGTTGGTTTCTTTGATAGGCAAGAAATGATTTGGTGAGACGGTCAACAATGACCCATATGGTGTCAAAACCATTTGAAGTTTTCAACAGTTTAGTGATGAAGTCCATGGTGATCCTTTCCCATTTCCAAACGGGAATTTCTGGTTGAGTTAACAATCCGGATGGTTTCTGATGTTCTGCCTTGACTCTAGAGCATGTTAGACATTTTCCAGCATACTCCGTGATATCGGCCTTCATGTTTGGCCACCAATATAGAAGTTTAAGATCTTGGTACATTTTGTTAGGACCGGGATGGATGGAGTACTTAGATTTATGAGATTCATGCATGATGAACTCACGGATACCTCCGTAAAGCGGAATCCGACTTCTATGCTTGAAACACAGTGTTCCATCTTATCTCTTCACAAATCCATTTTCATTCTCCGGCATGCGCCTTTCCAGGATGGTAGTGGATCACACAGTCATTGTCACTGAGCAATTCTAGCAACCGGCGTTGTCGCATGTTCAGTTCCTTTTGATCCAAGATGTTTTGAAGGCTTTTGTGATCAGTGTACACTATGCATTTGGTTCCATACAAATAGTGTCTCCATAACTTTAGAGCAAATACAACTTCTCCTGGTTCTAGATCGTGAGTGGTATAATTTTTCTCATGATTCTTGATGTAACACCCCAACCCGATAAGGGTAGAGGTATTATAAAATGGTGTCATATCAAAGCATACATAATGAACATAATAAAGCAGCAGAAGTCTTAAATAAATAACCAAAGGAAATCCAGCCAACACGGCTTAAATGTTACATAAGTTCATCAAAAGAAGAAGGAATAAAACCAAGACATAAATAAGCATAATCGAGTCTAAAGTAATGTCAACATAATCAAGCAGAACTAAGATGACTAGAGCCATAGATCCACATAACCGCTCATCACTCAAACCCATAGCTAAGATCCCATCTTCTAGCTTAATTACCTGCCGCATGGAAAGAAACGGGCTGAGCTTAAAAGCCCGGTGAGCAGATATATATATATAACAAAACGAATAATCGTAGGGTAAGTAATGAGGATATCATAATCATAAGGTGCAATGGAAATATCATAAGGCATATCAAAGGATAATAAGAGAAAGGAAATGAAAGGTCAGTCATATACCACGAGCCCATATCATATCAAACACATATCATATCATATCATATCATATCATATCATATCATATCAGTGTATTCGTAGGGGTGACCTCGGAATACCAAATATAATGGAGGGGAGACCTCAAGTAACAATGGAGTGATCAACTCCCAGAAATGTGAAAACGCGGATTGCACCCGACATCATTCACCATATATGACTACTGCACCCGACATCTTCTGTTCCTCCGATGTCGGCTCCAAAGGTCTCCACTGCTGACACATCTCCATCAATCACACCGACACTCGAACCTGCTATGACTACTGCACTTCCACCACCCAATCCCGCTAATGATCCACTACAAGTTGTCACTATCAGTGATCCTGTCACTCCACCTGCCTAACCACCTCGTGCCTCACCTCCTCCTGTTAAAACAACTGAGGAATTGGTTGAAGAGGCCATGTTACGCATTGCAACTATTGAGAAACCTTTTCCTATAGCTGTCAACAATCTTGATAGTCGTGTCAAGAAACTGGAGAATCTTAATCTCGATGAAGTCGTAACGAAGGCAATAGAGGCAGATTTTAAAGATGCTGTTGAATAGGAAATGAAGGTTCCATTACTTCATAAGTTTCAAATATTTGCCGATCTCGACATGAGATCGCTCTCTCAGAAAAGAATGTATGAAGGCGTGAGAGAGCACTTGCACACGCGACACATAAGAAATTATACGAGCCACTCGAGGAATCTATGAGGCATGATGATTATGAGAAGTTTGTAGTCGATGTTCGTGAAAGGGAGGCTAAGAAGAAAAGAAGATCAGTTCCGATGGATTCAAAAGATATGTTTGGGGCTCCAAAGTCACCACCACCACCTCCTTTACCGGTGGAATGCTGGCACATCAGGAGTTGGAGGATCTTCTGGAACAACCACTTCTCACAAGGCAAGCCCACCTTCACCACCAACAACAACTCAGAAACAAACCGGTACTTCAAGTGGTCAAAGATCTCAAAAGATGTCTACTGCATGGACCACCGTCGACTCCCGGTTTACACCAACCATCCCCACAATTCCAGAAGAGCAAATAATAAATGAAGAGTCTTTCGTTGCTCAAGAGTTCTGAATCAAGAAGATGATGACGCTTCTACCAAGCACATCCCTAATGTTAGAAGAAGAAGATTGGTTGGATGCTTATATTGAGGGAAAACGCATCAAAACGTCTAGAGCTACACCTTCAAAGGATGTTACTCAAAGTTGGCTTACTCAAGATAAACCTCAAACTCACGAACCTTCATGGTTCATTCCCGAGTCTGATTCAACAAACCCAGAAAATAATTGGGCTTCAACTATTATTTCCAACTATGAAGCACCAGCAGAAGATTCTCTTCTTCACTTCACAGGGGATATGAGAAGCTTTATAAAGTGGTTTTGTGAGAAGAACGAAATTACATCAATCACTCCTTAAGATCTTGAAGGCCCAGCGTTTGAAATAGTTAAAGTCTTCCACTCGGATGTTAATCAGCTTTAATATTGTTAGGAACATGTTTTATTATCAAGTGTAGGTCATTTCATTTGTAATAGGTCGTTAATAATTATGGTTTATAAATGTTTAATTTAGTTTCACAGCTCATGTAGTAAGCCCATGAGCTGTGATAGAAGGTTCTTCTAGAACCAAGGGGTAACTCCCTACTTATGTAAAGACTATAAATACCCCCTCCCTAGAAGGGAGAGGGTTGTTAGTTCTAATTGCAATTATCATTTTCACTAATCATTCATTAGTTCCTTCCACTTTCTCTCTCTATAACTTTCTCTCTAGAAATACATATTGTTGTGATAATATGGTGACCTAACAAGTGGTATCAAGAGCCAAGGGATAATTTAGGTTAATATTGATTAGATTTAATAGAAATCCGGACTTAAAAACGTGTTTTAGATTGAAATTTATGAACTTTTTGGACTGAATACGAGTTTCTGCGAGTTTCTTTGAATTTCTGTGAGTTTCTCATGAGTTTTGGCGAGTTTGGCGAGTTAGCCATGAAGATTAGCGAGTTTCTTTGAGTTTCTGCGAGTTTCTCATGAGTTTTGGCGAGTTTGGCAAGTTAGCCATGAAGATTAGCGAGTTTCTTTGAGTTTCATGAGTTTCTCATGAGTTTTGGCGAGTTTGGTGAGTTAGCCATGAAGATTAGCGAGTTTCTTTGAATTTCTGCGAGTTTCTCATAAGTTTTGGTGAGTTTAGCTGTCGAATTTCTGAGTTTGAGTTGGCGAGTTTCTGTCTTGCATTTACCGAGTTTGCAGAGTTGGCGAAGTTTCGTAAATTTCTGCGAGAGTTTGCGAGTTGGCGAGTTTCTGTAAATTTCTGCGAAGTTTGCGAGTTGGCGAGTTTCTGTCGAATTTCTGCGAGTTTGAGTTGGCGAGTTTTCATCAATTTCTGCGAGTTTGCGGTTTGGCGAGTTTCTTCCTGCGAGTTTGGTTCTTGCGAGTTTGGTTCTTGCGAGTTTCTTCTCGGCGAGTTTGGTTCTTGCGAGTTTCGTCTCTCGAGTTTGGTTCTTCTTGAGTTTCTTCTGCGAGTTTGGTTCTTGCGAGTTTGGTTCTTGCGAGTTTCTTCTCTGCGAGTTTGGTTCTTTCTTGAGTTTCTTACGCAAGTTTCTTCGCAAGTTTGGATTTCGCTACTAATCTACATAAACCTAAACAACATCTATCCTTTAAAGATCCATAACACATCATCAACACAAATGTAAAAAAAAAAAAAAAAAATTTAAATCAAAATTTCAAATTTGAGTAAAATTTAACTTTTAGGGGAGACTAAACGTTCAATTTTTACGCGAAATTCAAATTTTGGTTCAACTGTGAAATTTTTGGTCAAAATTTCAAATTTTTGGGCCCAAATTCGAATTTTTCGGGTCAAATTTTGCATCAAAATTTTCAAATCTCAAATTTTTCTTACAACTTTAGAATTGCATTTTATAGTGAATTTCAAATTTTGGGGGATTTTTCATAATCATTTTGGAGGAAAATTAAAATTCACTACATCAATGTCTCTAATGCTTTCACAAATCTCCTCACCTTCCATCTACTGCTTAAAACCTTATTCACCAAACCTTGCTCTTGATGATTCAAGATCCATTTGTGAAATTAAACAAAGAAATGATGTTCTTGACTAAGATGTTCTCACAATTTAAGAATTCAAAAGTCGAGACTTCATCGATCCCGAAATCAAGCAGTAGTGCAAGGTGAAAGAGTTGATGTACAAGGAAGGAATGCTCAAAGGCTTGTCAAGAATGATGAAAATACTACAAATGTCGATAATACGGACAATGAGGTTGTAGCATTGGAAGCGAGGATGACATCGCAGATCTGGGGAAGATATCATACCCAACTATGACACCGATCCCAACTTTGATGAAGAACAAATGGTTGAGGAAGATATCGTTCCCACCTATGACACAGAGCCTATCTTTGACAAAGAAAATATGGTTGAGGTACAATCTCGTTGTTCATATTCGCGCAAATGTGAAACAAACTGAGCAACCTGAATTCAGAAATGAAGGAGAGGTTGACCAGTGTGTTGCACAATGTCCAGAGAACTGTCTCATGTCTGAGCCCTTAGTTGCAAACAATACAACTGAATCGTCAAATCAAATTCTTGAATCTGAAAACATTCTTCTCAAAAAGACCATTGCTCGATTTCAAAAAGATTTTTCAAAACTAGAGGCACATTGCAAATCTCTTGAACTTAAAATGCAACGTAATCGTGTGGATACATTAGGAAAAGAAAATGAGCATTTAAAGGCTCAAATTCAAGCAAAGGGGCTTGCGCATGTTGCTTTACAAAACAAATTGAGAAGATTAACGGACAAGAGTGTGGATACTAAGTTTACAAAACCAACAATCTTGGGAAATCGTCACCACAACCAATCGAAATCAATCGATAGTTAGACAACCAATCGCTTTTAAATCGAGCGATCAAAATCTTCAAAACCACGGTTTGCCTCCCAAGTTGTTGAGAATAATCATTTGTCAAATCCAGTCACTCCACATTCTTGGCCTAAGGGAAATGCTTCTGTCTCTTTTAAACCTCAACAAATAGTCACTGGCTCTTCTAGGATTAGTTCGAGAAGTGTCTAAACCGAGCATTAACATTAAAATTAATATGATTCACATGCCGCATTACAAGAACTATGATCTAGAAAAGGCTAGGAAAAGGGCACTACTCCAAAAAGATGGAATCTTAGGTTCACAACCTAGTGTGATGCTTTCTAGTGTGTTGCATAACACTGCTTGTAGTAGCAAATCAAAACCTAAGTTTACTCAACAAACAGTTAGAAATAAACCCGTGGAACTAAAGGAAAATTTTCAAAAACCTAATAGGTGGATCAATATAGGACGCAGACTCTTCCCAAAAGAAGTTTCAACATCCCCTAGATCTAACCTTAGATGGATTCCAACGGGTAGAGTTTTCAACACTGTTGGTCTTAGGTGGATTCCTACAAGCAAGATACTAAGTAGTTGCACCATAACAAGTGTGAAACCCTCTACATCCATCCCTGAGGCAAGAAAGGAAATCATCAAAATAGTCTGTTCAGGTGTCAAGAAGATAATTGACACTACATCTTTATGCTTCTAACATCTAGAACCCAGTTACACTTGGGATCCATGTTTTCTCTATCTTGCCCCTCCTACTTTCTATACAGGTACAACAAATATGGCCGGAATAATTGGTTGGACCCGCACTTCAGCTATGGCTTCTAAGTACAACAACTTAGGACCCGTCTCTCACTGTCTTAAACATAATGATCCATCAGCTGCATCACCATTGTACTCAATCGTCAAGAATTGGAAATTTTGTTTGCTCCAATGTTTAGAGATTCTTTAGAAAGTCGTGCTTCAGATGTATCTAATGTTTCCACTGCACAACCTGATCATATTCTAATTCTAGATACACCCTGAATCTACAACAACAACCATTGCTCGAGATGCACCTTCAATCGAATCTCTGATAACAGTAGATCAAATTGTTTCCAACAACAATGACACAACTGATGATCAACATAAGATATTTAATGAACAAGTTCGAAGTTTTATCGACAATTGATTCTCACAAGATATTTATGGTACTTCATACCTCTTTGATTAATTGAACGTACATGGTTACGCTGTCTCCGATTTCATCATCAACATACGTGGTGTATGTTTTGATTCATCGAAAACATCGGGGGGAAGAGAGAGTATATGTCATGTTCTTTCTTTGCCCTCTTTAGAAAACTCTTTCCTTCACGAGTTTCTAAAATCGGGGAAGGAATGAGGCGATACGTGGTTCAAACATCTTACTTCGGTGTTATCGTTTCAACTTTCAATAGGTTATTTTGTGTGAAGTTACCTACATATGATAAAATGATCATGTGCGAGGCATCATAATACAATTAAAGCATCATATGTAGAACAAACCGCCTAACAATGATGAACCGGCTGATGATATTCTCAATGAAGTACCCCCACCTGCAGATTTTGATCCAAATACGTTCTTCAACCCGTTTGCTAATGAGATGCGCACGGATGTCGCGAATCTTCAACAAACCATTTGAATCCTCCGAATCTGCACAATGTATACCAACATCAACCCTCCACACATAGATGGACAAAAGACCATCCTCTGGAAAACATTATTGGCAACCCGAATCAACCAGTCGTTACGAGACAACGTCTTCACTCAGATGGTGAACATTGCATACACTCACCGTCTGCCAATCTGAACCTAAAACATTAAAGACGCAATGACAAAAGACAACTGGATTGAATCCATGCAAGAAGAACTCAACCTATTCAAACGTCTTGAAGTATAGGAACTGGTTGAAAGCCAACAGGGGTCTACGTCATTGGTCTCAAATGGATTTGGAAAAACAAATTGGATCTTTGAAGGAAATGTTATCCGAAACAAGTCACGGCTAGTTGCTAAGGGTTATCGTCAGGAAGAGGGAATAGACTTTGAAGAATATTTTGCTTCGGTTGCTCGTCTTGAGGCTATTCGGATATTTCTAGCGTTCGCGGCTCATATGAATATGACGGTCTATCGGATGGATGTCAAAACTGCGTTTCTCAATGGACAACTTAAAGCGGTTTATGTCACCAACCGGATGGATTCGTTGACCACGAGTTTCCGAACCCGTCTACAAACTCAACAAAGCTCTGCATGGTCTCAAACAAGCTCCTCGGGCATGGTACGATAAGCTATCATCTTTCTTCATTGCTAATAATTTCACCAAAGGTTCGGTTGACCCAACTCTTTTTATACAATATCACGGGGCACATATCTTAATTGTTCAAATTTACGTGGATGACATCATTTGTGGGTCTACACATAAAAAGTTTTCAATCGCTTTTGCAAAACTAATGAAGAAAATTTTGAAATGTCCATGATGGGTGAACTTACGTTCTTTCTAGGACTGCAAGTTCATCAATCACCCCGTGGTATTTTCTTGAGTTTGTCCAAATATGCCCTTGAATTGTTAAACAAATTTGGAATGAAAACCTGTGACACTTATGCCACACCAATGGCACATACCAAGAAGCTAGATGCTGATTTACATGGGACATTAGTAGACCCTACCAAATACCGTAGTATTTTTTGGTCTCTCATGTATCTAACACCTAGCGAGACTGATATTGTCATTGCCGTGTATCTATGCTCCCGTTATCAGTCGCGACCAACTAAAACCCACCTCTCCGAGGCTAAAAGAATCCTCCGATACATCAAGGGAACCATTAACTTGGGAATCTGGTATCCGAAGGATTCTGGTTTTGAACTAATCATTTTTCAGACGACCACGCAGGATGCTTAGACTCAAGGAAAAGTACTCGTGAGCACTACAATTTCTTGGTGATAAACCGTGTCTTGGCAATCAAAGCGAGGATTGTACATCGCTGTCATCAACCAACCGGGCGAGAATATGTAGCCATGTCCGCGTGTTGTGCTCAAGTCATCTGGGTGAGAACACAACTCAAAGACTATGGTTACGTATTTGACAGAATCCCGATGTCTTTGCTGCGACAATCGGGTGCCATTGCGATCTCGTGCAACTTCCGGTTCAGACTCGAAATCAAAGCACATCGATCTTCGTTATCATTTCATCAAGGACCACGTGGAGCAGTACGTTGTATTATACCCGTGGAGTACAGAATACCAATTGGCAGATCTTCTCACCAAAGCCTTGCCTCCGCTAGGTTTAATGAGTTGGTCCACCGGATTGGTATGAGGTGTTTGACTCAAGAGGATATGGATGACCTCCTAAAGCATGTCTTAAAACCTGTCAAACACCAAAACCCCTTTTTTAAATATTTTCAAAAACAAAATACAAAATTATAAAATCAGAAAATCTTAAAAAAATATATTCTTCTATCTATATTCTTTCAAACATCGCAAGTACAAATCTTGATCAACACTTTGTTCTATCAAATCTTTCATTTTTTTTCCTGAACAAGTGTTGAGGGGAGAAAGTAAATATTTTTCGGTTTCATAAAACCTTGTACTTGCATGTTTCCAAAAATATGTTGTTTCTTCTAAAATGGTGGATACGTCTCTTGTCAAATACTCCTGACTCAAATGTTTTCAAAATTCATTATTTCAAAACTCAAGGGGGAGTATCGCTAAGTTTCTTGCCTTACAAGTGTTTTGTCTAACCTAAACGGAAGTTAAAGGATCTTGGTTGGAACCTATTTGAGGTTAAAGGACCTGAATGTGTCAACTTGGTAAATTAAAAATCATTTACTCCTAAAATAACAAGATCAAACGGCCCAAATCAAATCTTCAAAATCCGTTCAAGCTGTTCATAATCTGAAAGTTCTAAATTGTTTTGATCAAGATTCTAATCAAGGATTTCACAAATCTTTCAAATCCAATGGTTAAAACTCTTTAAATCGATTTTGGAAAACTGTTCACTCGAACGAACCGGTGTTTTATGCATTAAAGTGGTTGGATTGAAATGAGTTATATTAAAACCTTTCTTAGTTTCTATTAAACTTGTTTCAATCGTCCAAAACCATCCCGAATCTTAAATTTCATTAATTTGAATTCTAGGGTTCTTGCGCTCATCTAAGGTTTTTTTTTTTTTTTCTATTCGTGATATGTTATTAGGTGGTCAAGAAAGTGTTAGAATAAGTATATATGCATGCTTTGAACCTTTAAATTAGCCCAGAAACATCTAAACTGTAAGAATTTAAGTTTTAGGTTATTAGGGTTCATATCCCATGAATCTTCTGATTCTGTGGTGGAAATGTGTTATATCTTGTTCCATAGCACCCATATGACATCTAGGACACTCTAGAAACATTCTTGTTTGATTTGTGTAGCTATATCTCGTACGCTTAGATTAAGGGTTTAGGGTTTAAGTAATTTTACGCCTAAGTCTTTCTGTGTGTATCTGATATGTTCTTATGCTTATTTTGTGATCTAAGAGATGTTTGGAATTAACTGCAATCAAGTTTTCATGCTTATGTTTATAATGTTACGCATAAGATGTCCACAGGGAGATACGTGTATCTTGGAAAGATATTCGTAAACAACGCTTGCTACGCATAAGCTTTACTCTTACGAGCAAACTTTACGCGTAACATCTAGCTTATTTCTACGCGTATGCCTAAAG
Source organism: Chrysanthemum makinoi (assembly GCA_910596185.1). Classification (NCBI taxonomy): domain Eukaryota; kingdom Viridiplantae; phylum Streptophyta; class Magnoliopsida; order Asterales; family Asteraceae; genus Chrysanthemum; species Chrysanthemum makinoi. Next base: position 223,263,445 of record OU343222.1, on the reverse strand, counting down.
CCTTTGAACTTGTCTTACGCGTAAGAAACTCTTTCTCATAAGCTTGGTCTTACGCTTTAGCATACCCCTACGCATAAGCTCCTTTCTTACGCATAAGGATCCCTGTTACACATAATCCATTGTTCACTACATTTTTTGCCCGTTACGTATATGTTACTTGTTAAGTTACGCATAAGCTTTCAAGAGTTAATATGTTGTGTGTTAAGTGAAAAATTGGACTTTGAAATCTCAACACGTTCACGTAACTTATCACATCAACTTCATCAATTGGTTAAATGTGACTTTGGACTTGTAACTAGAATAAACATGTTACCATCAAACAAGGAATTAGATAATAAATCAGACTAAATCAAACACATCGTGTTTCCATACGTCTGTCTTTTTGTCTAATGTCTTTCAGATCACAAAATGGCTGCAAATCAAGCAATCATCAATGCCCCATCAGAGCTCTTGATGGCAAACACATTCCCAGCTGGATACGACAAAACAATTGGCATGAACATTCTTCGTGTCATCTTCAACAACTTCACATGCTCATAATCATCTTGCTGAATTGCTGTGGACATCCTTCTGCTTCATCCATTCAAATTCATGCTCAAAAAGTCATCCTGATGATGAGTAAGATTCAATGGATGAGGAAATACAATTTTGTAAGTCATTAAAGCGTAAAGGATGGAATACCATGCTTCAACCTTTTCCGTTAATCAACCATTAGGGGGAGGGTCAAGCAAGTAGTCCTCCACTTATGGAAGATCCATTGTAAACATCTCTTACCCCATCCGATCCGGTTAATCAACCCGGTAAGGATCGGGTGTCACGTCTCTACAACTGTTGAAATGAAGCAACCACAACAACAACTAAAACAACCGCAAGTAGAAAAGCATGGTGAAGATGTGGAAATATCTGGCGAAGGAGATTACGATCATGATAAGGATGAAAGAGTCACTGATGATGATAATTTGGTGGTGAAGAGGAAATGATTCGAAAAGAGGCAAAAGAAGCTGCTAGAGGAGGAAAAGTTAAAGAAGGGATCAGACAACTACATAGTTGACAATCCTATACACAAACCTCAACAGGTCTTCTCAAACACCTCTTGACACTTCCACCAAACCCAAAAAAATCATCTCAATCATCACCTCCATCATCATAAGAAACACCTATGTCAACAACAAAATCTGTTAAGAAGGCAACTCCATCCAATGATTCGATAAATGGTTAAGCGGGTTATCACCAATACACAACAAGATACACAGCCACCACCATCTGATCAACCAAAGGATTCAGAATCCACACCACCAATGGAGAAAACCGTTGATCACTTTACATACACTGGTGGTGAGGATCACTACATACCTGAGCCCCAACCGAACCTCAACCGAAATTTAGATCAAGTACATTACTGCACTCCTTGTTTTCATACGCTTCAAATCAAAAAGCGTGTTGAAGTTCTCTCCTCGGGTCGAATCTTACCTAAATTCTACACTTCATCGGAATCAATCAAGAAGCTCAGTACAAAATCATTCATAAACAAAAGTTTGGGTTTGTCTACTAATGTGAAAATCATCATACTTGCTTCATGGCTTTCGATGAAACTCACTAAGTTCTATGACGCCACCCTGGAGATGGTTCGAGATGGATTGGCATATCGATTGAAGGACATTGAGTTGGGTATAATTCAGACGAAGAGATGGAATTCAAATGATCGCAAGGATGTTCGTTGATTTATCACTATGATTGATGAATGTTGGATTCATTGGGATCAGATGCAACGGTTGGAGAGCTATGTGGCAGGATGACCAAACTTTCCGATTGACTCCAACGTCCTCAAAAATTAGCCGATCGTCTGTAATCATTGGGTATTCTCTTGATTGTGATTTTGCTTGTTTGATTATCTGTCCATGGCTTGTGCACACATTACAATGTACAACCCGTTCTTGTCAAGAAAGGACCCGTGGTACGCATCGTGCCACAATCCTATAAAAGGAGCGAAAGCTTCTTACTGTTGATTAAAACTTATCAAAACTTTCATTATTCAAAGTTTTGTTCAGCGTAACAAGTACTTCCCTTATGTTTTCAAAACTTCAAAAGTTAGTATCACTTGTTGAGGGGGAGTATTTGCAAAATCTTTGTTCTAAATCAAATGTTCTTGAAATCCATTTCTTTCCAAATGAATTTCCAATGCCTCAAAAAGCATATTTTAATCAACATGTTTTCAAAAACAACATACATATGCTATTTTTGAGGGGAGAAATGTGATTAAAATTGTTGATCAGGAAGTTATGGAATCTCATAACGTGCTCGACTCAATTATCACCAATGAATTGACGATCTTTGAATGTCAGAAATCGAAAAGATTTGTCTTCAAGACTTATCTTAGTAGAATGTACCAATCCGAGACACTCTTGATTGACATGAACTTTGACGGGTCTAACCTTCTTTTTCAAGGAGAGATTACATCTTCAAGGTAGTTATTAGAGCTAGTTGTCACCTAAAAGCTGATAATGGAACTCTTTAACTATACAACGTAACCGTGTCTCGCAGGGAATTGTCTATCAAGAGTCGATCAATTCAAAAGTGCGAACTCTACCCTCTCGTGCAGATTCAGTCAAAACTCATAAGCACATGTGGAGGAGTATTTCTCAAAAACCAAAACTCTCAAGGTGTTACCAAAACATGTTTTTCATTATAAACATCTTGAGAGATTTTTCAAGAAAAGGTTTTTTTTTTGGTAACATAGGATAGTCATGGGGTTAAAAGGTGACTAAGTTTAGGAATAAAACGTCCTATGATCCGCCAGAGCAGGAGAGATCTACCCAAGGACATCACAAATAGTTAGTATCTAGAAGTCCTTAGGTATGATTGAAAAAGGAGAAAATGAGAATCGGAGAAAGAAGGAGTTGAAGAATTAAAAAGAAAAGTTAAAGAAAAGGGTGAAAATAAATAGCCCTCCAAATTATTCAACTTAGGGCGCATAACCGGGTTCAATTCATATGCTCTGGTTGTCACAAGATGACACCGGTATTGAAGACAAAGTCGTCATGGACCCAGGGACGCAATGCACTAAACCTTCTAAGCCACTCAAGTTCTCTTAAAAGAGCTTGTTTCATTCTCACATGGAACCTTACGTAATCTATCGACTCTCTCTTAGAGATTGTTGGTATTGAAGAAGGAGACCCTCTCCCTAGTCTCCGCTTAGGAAAATCAAAGCGCACTAATCGAGTCTAGAGCCATGAGATTTATCTAAAGATCTCTTAGGAACACTTAATTATTTCATCACTTGTTGTTCAAACAATAAGAACACAAGTGACACTTTTCAGAGTCCTCGCAGATCTTAGCAATCTGTCAGAACATTTATGAGGGGATTCACAATTGTGATCCTCAATGATTGAATGGAAATTCCGCGGGGTCAACATCAAACGCCCGACGGTCACTTTGGTAACTCCTTGTGGGTTACGCTTAGTGTGTCTCAAACGTCTCTGTCGTGGGGTGATGCTTCGGTGTACCTCACGACTCATCCGAATCTGTAGGTGTATTTCGTACATCGTGTTATCTCACTTGTGGGACTCCATTCAGAACGACCTTTGTGAGAATTAGAGATGTGTTTTCACACTATGCTGTTAACACTCTCGAAGTTCAAACTTGTAAGCTCTGGATTATTTCTAACCCATGTTTTATGTTTTCTTCTTATGGATGCTCACGGGTGGAAAAGATCGTGCAGACTCTTCACATGCTCATACCAACATCAACACAAATTGAAGTTCTCTCAAAAGGCAAAGAAAATTTTAGAAAGATTCTACATCAAAGTCAAAGAATCGCAAAGTTATCGAGATAAAGATCAAAGTTAAAGAATAAGAGCTTCAAATATATGAATCACAAACTTCATCAGTATGAGCATCTGGAAATGACTTTCATCACTAACAACAAAGGTGTTGATAAAAGAGATTTCACAACTGGCGATCACAACAACAAGAACAAAGAACAAAGATTCAAAGAATCAAAGACGTCACAAGCTATGAACGCCAAAGAAGTTCAAGACGTCAAACGACCTAAGCAAGACAACAAATGATGACCAACCCTTAGGGGAGATTGTTAGGAACATGTTTTATTATCAAGTGTAGGTCATTTCATTTGTAATAGGTCGTTAATAATTATGGTTTATAAATGTTTGTATTTAGTTTCACAGCTCATGTAGTAAGCCCATGAGCTGTGATAGAAGGTTCTTCTAGAACCAAAGGGTAACTCCCCTACTTATGTAAAGACTATAAATACCCCCTCCCTAGAAGGGAGAGGGTTGTTGGTTCTAATTGCAATTATCATTTTCACTAATCATTCATTAGTTCCTTCCACTTTCTCTCTCTATAACTTTCTCTCTCTAGAAATACATATTGTTGTGATAATATGGTGACCTAACAAGTATCAGATGGAGGAATGCTATAGAATGCTGAATGATCAAGTCAGTGAGCAGATCAATAGGTTTGATGTGAACAAACCTCTTCCTCTCGGCGGTGAACCTGGATATATGACCATTCAGTCAGAGTTCTTCTTCAACCATGATCTGGACTATCTATGTGGTCGCACTTCTGAAAGAAGACCATCTTTATCGATTTCAAAGATGAAAGCTGCTACCTACACTTATCAAGGTCTCGAATAGATGGTTTCGGATCAATTATGGGCAGACAAAGAGCAACAGTATGACATTTCCGCCTCATATGGCATTTCTCATTGGTGGTTCAAGAAGAAACAATTTTACATCGACAGACATAGTGCTATGAAGAGTCGCAGAGCGTTTCCGATCCAGTGCGTATTCTAAGTGTTATCAAGTTATAGAGATCTTCTCAATCTACCGGTATGATTACGAAGAAGATTGTTCTTGAAGAGTAGACTTGAAAGAGCACATTATAGAAGAAACGACTTCAAACATCGATGCCAAATGACTTTGAAGATCTCTATCTTCGAACCTCCAAGGACACCTTGACCATCTTCACGCTTTCGTTAGAAGAAGGCTCTCTCATTGCGTTCAATCTCTGGATCAGAGGCTTGGTCATTCGACAAAGAGTTGGGGATTTTCAATTGGGAATAGAAAGTTACCAGACTAGGGTCAATCTTACAAGACCACAATGGGAAGCCAAAGGACATGAATATCATCACGAATATATAGTGATTGACACCCCAGGCATCATCTTCACCGGTCACGGGTCAAGAATGTTAATGAGATTGTGTGAGTTATACAAATTCAGTGATGGTACACTAAATATGGTCGAAGAAGAATTGAACTCCAGAGTGAATGAAATCAAAGTTGATATGAAGCCGGGGAACAAAACGAAATTCTGGTCTGATGAGGATTTGAAGAGGTATGAAGATTTCATTTCTGCAATCAGACGAAGATTGAAGACTAGAATGATCTATCGCAGCCTTGAAAGCTTTGTGGGTGGTAGACTTCATGCAGGTCACTATAAGCTGCTTCAAAGAACTGAATGAAGACATCTTCCGGAAGTAGCTTTGTACTTTTGTTGTGTTTAATGTGGTGCATGTAATATGAACTATAAAGTATGTAATAGTGTTAGGTTATGTATTGTGGTTTCCCTTTTTTTCTCAAAAAAAAGGGAACCTCGGTATTTTTCCACTTCAGATCTTATAAAACCGGACACATTTTTCTCCAACAAATGTTTTGTTTCATACATATTTAAATCACTTGAGATCCAAAATCTCAAAGGATTTGAAATTTTTGATCGGGGGAGAAAATGTGATATTAATATGAAAGATATTAAAAAATAACCATTTTTTGTCTCAAAGTGCATACTGCTCTCTAATATGTGCTAAACTCTTTTTGAATCTCGAAGCATATATTAAGGGGGAGCATTTCAAAACAAATACAAATCTTCAAGGTACAAAGATTTCCATGTTTTAACATAATGAACCTTCATGGTGTGTTAAATGGTTTCTAAATATTTGGCAATCGTGGATGTACTTCAAAATATCTCTTTCCTCTATGTGATAAAATGATTTAAAATATCCAAAGCACATATTGAGGGGGAGAATCTACCAAGAAATTCAAATGGATTTTTCTACGGAAATTGTGATCAAGAAATTATTTCAAAGAACTCTTGCCTCCATGTGCTAAAAAATTTCAAAATCATATGCACATGTTGAGGGGGAGCATTTCTAAATGATCAAAACTATTAAGTTACAAAATGCTTTGACCTCGTATCACAAGTACCTTGATTCTTTTTCCAAATGATTTTTTAATTGGTTTCGAGAAGGAAAGAACAATACCAAAAGACCGACCAATTTATTTTATGCATGGTGTTATAAGGATGGTTAGGTTAGGTATTCGTTCCCACAATCCGCCAGAACCGGAGGGATCTACCCAGGGACAATCCACTAGATAGTGTAGTGTCCTTAGGATGATGAAAAAAGGAGAAAAGTGAGATATGGGAAGCGTGCGGACTGAGATAGAGATAGAACTGGAATAAACCCAACAAGGTTCTAGTTATGAAGTCTCGGTAAGCACTGAAGGGGTTGAAGAATGAAAAATAATTGAATGTGAAAAGGGTGAAAATAAATAGCCCTCCAATAATTCAACCTTAGGGGCAGAATACGGGTTCAATTCATATGCTACTGGTGGTTACTAAGGTATCACTGGTATTGAAGACAAGACGTCATGGACCCAGTGACGCACTGCACTACAACTTCCTAAACCACTCAAGTTCCTCTTAAAAGGACTTGTTTCATTCTTACGGGGAACCGACATCATCTATCGACTTTCTCTTAGAGTTTGTTGATATTGAAGAAGGAGACCCTCTCCCTAGTCTCCGGCATAGGAACCAAATATGCACAGTTGAGTCTAGAGCCATGAGATCATCATATAAATCTCTTTAGGACACTGCCAATGAAGACTCTCTGTTTCACACAATGTGGAAGAGAGATTATATCTTATGAGTCCTACGCATTATCCTTGTGGTATTGCGGAACATCGAGTGATATGCTAACATATTCACAATGAAGATGGAAATCCTTCTGGAGCCAACATCAAACAAGCTCCTGGTGGGTGGCATGTAAGATCTATCCAATAGATCAACCATGTGACAACTGAATAGAAACAATGGGGCGATTCAATCTTTTGAATCAATCCTGGTTCAGGTTATGGATTTACGGATACCTTTGAAAAACCGGTTGTTGTGCTTAAAAACTCTTTTCTTTAGCACATCGACTGTGTACTGATATTTCAAGAAATAAAAGGTGTTTATGATTGATAATTGATGTTCATTAAAACCTTCGTTGTATTGCAAAAACAATTTCTATTGAGCGATACACGATTGTTTCTCAAATCTCTTTTCATCAATCAGTGAATCTTAATTCGCTGGTTCACTCACTCCGTGTTGTCTTCTTTGAGATGTTCCGGTTTGAGAACAGCTAGAGCAGCTGCGAAACCCTGTCAAGGAAATTCTTCAAAATTTTACCTGATCACTAGCAGTACTTGTACTGATAACCGAGGAACCGTGGGACGTGTACCTCAATTCAACGAAAGTGATCAAAGACACTCTCGTGCACTTTATTGCTAAGCGTTGTATGCAGTGCGCCCTAACGCTTGCGGTGATCGAGAATGAAACGGTCAATCCATAGCCGCATGCTCACACAACACATTCATTTCTAAAGAAATCATGATTAAGTGCATCAATGACTCTGGTATTTTCACTCCATGCTTCTGCTACGCTGCTACCAATATCATGAATCAATGAAAGCTTCCGCTACTCTGATGAAAAGAAATCATGATCCAGAATGTGAGCATGATGGTCCAATTGTCACAACAACATATGCTGGCAACATAACAATGGGTGATACTGAGATTAAATATGGCTGATTATCTCTATTAAAGCTCAAAGGTCATCAAAGTGGATCAGCTCTATAACCTCCACGAAAGATATATTGTAGTTGAACAATGATGAAATCACCACGGAAGCACAATGTTTGATTGCTTTGATGTATTTAAGTCTACGAGCTCAAGACTGAAGAAACAATAGACTACAAGTGTGCAAATTGTAATTCATGGGGTGACCTCCCTTAGGGGGAGATTGTTAGGAATTGGAAATTCTATAGTGAAGTATTGGTCACCCTTAATGTAATCTAGCTTAAGTTAGCTCGTAGACATATCGTTTAGTATGTTATTTGTTAATAAGTTATTAGCGTAGCTTAGACTAGTGCAACACCGTGGAGGAAGGACGGGTCTTTACCCATTGTATGCCTGATCCACAGCCCGTAGGAGGGCGTGACTCTTTGTATAAATAGCCCTCTCCTCACAAGGTAGAGGGTTGGATGTTCATTTGGAATCTAACCTTTCATGTGTTTTCTCTCACTAGAACATCTCCCTTTCTCTCTCTAAAACTTATATACGCCTCACTTGGTTGTGCTTTGATGTGATTATGGAATCCTATATCTTACACTAAGGTAATTGGGGTGATTTCAAGTAAAGGTGCAAAGGTAGCAGATACAAAACTTTTATCGGCTCTAGAATCAAACAAGATTTTTCTGAGAATGATTGTTAAGTGAAAATGTACCTGTTAGGACATCATGGTTCAATGGAACATATCCATCTCCTAACACAAATGCTCTTGCACGCGCATTGTTATTTTGAGCGTCATTCCTATTTGGGCATTGGTTCTTGAAATGACCCTTTTCTCCACCTCCATAACAACTTACATTTTCCAACAGCATGTTGTTTCCATTTGTAGGGTTTTGGTAATTCCTACCCTAATGACCAACCTTGTTGCATTTCTCGCACTTTACAGTGCATGCTCCAAAATGGTGCAACATCCATCTATTGCACATGGGATGAGGTCTGGCATATCCCTACCTGTAGTTGGGGTAGCAGCATAAGCCCTTGCGGCTTCTTGTCTTATGTTCTGTTGGTTGTGATGGTGGTTCCTGTTCTGATGGTACTAATTGTTGTTGTTGTGGTTACGGTTTTTGTTGTTTCGGTTGTTGTTGTTGAATTGAGATGAGTTTTTGGGCTGATGAGGATTTGGGTTCATGTTCCTTCGGTCATCAAATTTCCTTTTGTTGTTATTTGAGTTCTGTGCGGTTCCAAGCTTCAGAATTGGTTCCATGAGACGGTGTGATACAGTGACAACTTCCTCTATAGTCTTTGGGTTAGAAGCGATGACATCTCCTTTAATACTTTGGGGTAAACCCTCGATGAGACTTTCCAAAAGCTTGTCATTTGTGGGAGACATGTTCGGACACATGGCTCTTAGATCGTGTAATCTTTTGAAGTACGTCTTAAGATCATTACCCTTAGCAGTCAGATGGTAGAATGCATCCTCTAGTTTCTTGATCTCAGTTCTTGGACAATACTGTTTCATCATTAGTAGCTTCAGATCAGACCAGAAAATCCTACAAGCTTCTTCCATACCAATCGATTGTGCATGAGCTTTCCACCATGACAATGCATCTTCTAGCAAAGTTCTAGTTGCAAACTTGACTTTGCAATCATCTGTGCAGTCAGTTAGGAGGAATACAGTTTCTGATCTTTTAAACCAATGAAGAAGACCAATAGCACCTTAAGTTCCCTTAAAGAAGGTAGGCTTGCAGTTCATGAATCCTTTGTAGCTACATTTGTGCGCTACGTGAGACTCACTTTGGTTGGTCTAATTTTCAGTTTCATTAGAATTTGCAACCTCAATGACACCTGCTGCTTTAGTAATGCGTTCCACAATGCTGGCAACCTCAGCCTCACGTGCAGCCTCAGCTTCAAGTGCAGCTTTAGCTTCTCAAGCAACTTCAGCTTCTCATGCAATCTCAGCTTCTCATGCAGCAGCTTCGTCTTCACGTGCTGCTTGAGAAACACATTCATCTTCAGTAATGCGTGTGGCTTCAGCTTTATCAGCCTCAGAAGCATGTTTGGCGATGGCAGCGCTAACACTATCAGCGACTATCTTGCTAACAGCGGTTGGAGTTATGGTAACAGATGAGGTGGCTTTCTTCTTGACCATTTTTCTAAAATTACCAAGAGATAAACACCAGAATTTAGAATCATCCATAATAATACAGGTGATTACATATTATAAATATCATAATAGTCAAGATCACCACTTTAAATCAATGGAATGAAATCGTTATAAGCGGGAATAAGTCAATCATGATTTTTCACAACAAAATCATAACATATATGAGAATATAATAATCGACTCGGTTTATATAACCGATGAATGATAAAATCACAACACACAAGAATATAAGAATACAACCACGATATCATAGATAAACATTAGTACATAGCTGATGCAGGATTTCTGAACTACATCCTACTCTACATAAGTACATAGCTGATGCAAGGATTCCGACCAGGATTTAATATTTATATTTTCTCGTCTACCTAAGGTCTACCTAATGCACTAATGAGCGGTGAACTCGGTCGTGCATAGTATAGAAGGTGGTAAAGCCGATGTCATTCCCAAGATCTATGTAGATGAGGATCCTATTAAGTTTAAGTGTCACTTGTTTTAACTGGTTTGAAGAAGAAATGATTAATCTAAGAAATAAAATACGTAAAGTAAATAGAGGTTGTGATCAATAGAGAGAAAGTGTGCTAACCTATTTATTCATCCTATCGTGCAATGTCTATGTTTTATTACTTCCAATTGATTCAAGTGGGGGTTTAAGTCGCTAAAACAGCATTTGGTCAATTCATCCTAACCTATCAACAAAGGCTCCTACCCGACGTCAAAGGTTTACCCCTTGGGAAGTCGAGGGTCTTAAGTTACCTTAGCCAAGTCATTAAGTAGCCTACATGCAAGATTCAAAATAATGAGTGCCCGGGCACTAGCATCTTAGACGACACCAAAGATTGATCGCTTCATCACCTAGACACACTTTATGACTAAAAGGTAGGATAAGACATGGGAAATATATGGTGTAAAATAAAAATAACAAAAGAAATAGTCTTAGCCTATAACCAAGTTGTCACCGCCCACCGTCCATCCAAAGTTCAAGCTTTAAGGTGAAGAAATCGGATCATGATATAACAAGTAGATGTGTCATTAGCGGACGTCATAATAGGCACATTACCTATTCTCCAAGTGTTGGCGCAATAATTACCAACTCAATTCTTTAAATGTGACCGAAGTGGCCTCCTCGATGCTTAATATCTGATGAGCTCCTATCATAGTGTTTATAATATTGCACTTAACAATTAACAATAAACTACTTCTTTTTTTTTTCCGAATCATCATTTTTTTTCATAACTAAAAACAAAACATCCCCTCACTTGAGATGAACATAATAAGAATATAGGGGGTCTTCAATGATCTTCAAATATAAGTGTTTGACAAATGTCTGATTTCTGACCCACTCTACTTGAACCTTGAACTTTGGGCAAATAATGACTTCCTGATCACAATTTAAGACTACACGGTAGCCTAAGGTGAATGGGTGTAACAAAACAAACACAAAGGGTATGAAATGAAAGGAAAGGCTCTGAAGGGTGTATCTAGGGGTATCTTGCACTAAAGGTGAGTGCAACAAAAGGGTTTAACATGGGGGTTGAAAATTCGTGACTAATTGATAGACACATAAAAATAGGCTATTTGGGTGATAATCCTAAAAAAATTGCCTTCTCAAACTGATTATTCAATATACATTAAGCAAACTAAACATACATCGTTTATGGTCTCGAAATGATGCAAAGGCCAAGTTCTAAAGTTTACAAGCTACCAGTACACTCATAATTTGGTGGATTAGGGTAAATAAATAGAAATGGATAAGGCTAATCTCACCATAAAATATTGAGGGTTATAATGTGCTAGGCTAAGGTCTAATCTAGTTAAGTTAAGAAAAACATGTCAAAATTTTAAAAATGTCATAATTTTCCAAAATAAACTAGAAAAACAAGGGCAAATAAGTTCAAGTAATAATTCTACTCCTGTCCCCCCACTTGAGATTTACAAAGTCCCTTTTGTACTAAACGTTAAATAAAGGTGAAGAGAAAGTAGAATTAGAGCGAGAACTTCCCTGAAATTTTCTCCTAAAAAGAAGGAAGGCCCACGAAGAAAATCGTGCCTTCGTTAAGCATTTTGAGCAAACTTCAATCCCTGAAATCACAACTAACCAACAAGAATAATTCTAAAAATAAAAAAGCAAAAATAAACAAAATAAATCTAACTCACATTCATAGGAATCACGGTTGCATTTAGATTATGCAACAAGCCTTTTAAACCACTTGGTGTCCCAAGTGGACGAGTGTAGTCTCGTGAGGGCTTACAAGGAACATACCTACAAAGTTCATTTAAAACTAATACAAGGTTATTGTGTTAATACAGGAAAATTTTAAACTGCAGGAAGAATTATGGCGTAACCATAAGGAGGAGTTACGCCGTAATTGTGGTTAAACCTGGAAATCAGCTACTAAGGAGCTGTTACGGCATAGCCATATATGGAGATTACGCCGTAATGGTTGATAACCTGTTGAGATTCAGCTACTGAGGAGATATTACGGCGTAACCATAAGGATAAGTTACGCTGTAACTTCATGACAGGACATAACAGGTCCCCGTTTTAGTCACTGTGAGTTCGTCTCCAATTCCTGCAAAAATGTTAAAAACACAAAACCTAACAAATAAAAAGAGACAAAAAGGAAAGGGATAATTTGGGTTGTCTCCCGAAAGAGCACTTTTCTTTATTACCGAGTCCTTAAGTTAGACTCAAATCCATGGGGCTTAAAAGTGATTATTCGTCATGTCGTGGATGAAGCATTCTCCACGTTGTATCCACTCAATCAGTGCTTCATCCTTTTTATATCCATCCCCCAACTTTAGACACCCTTCGTAAAATTTTCTTATCATCTGGTGCGAGTGCTTAACCCCATTAACTTTATCCTCCTCGCTTATTTCCAGAAGTGATCGGGCGTGGCTTAAATGCTTCTTTGTCCATTTTTTGAAATTTGGAACGGTTCTTGGCATTTTAAAGATAGTTTTGTCATTGCCAATTTTTAACCAAACAATCCCTTTCTCAGCATCCCCATCTAATCCAGATATATTTATGAAAGGCTTTCCCAAAATTACACCTGGGAGTACATCCTCTACAAATTCACTAATGTCATCTAATACTACGAAGTCTGCCAAAAAGGTGTGCATCCCGATGAAGACATGAACATTAGTTGCGATACCAAGGAAATTATTCCCTTTATATTCCAACTCTTTCATCATAATTTGGTTGTAACAATCTTTTGACATGATGTTCACTGGAGAATTCATGTCGATGAAGGGATGGACATCAATGAACCCAATTTTGCATGAAATTTGTAGATTATAAGGGTTTCGATGATGAATCCGAGTCCCCATCTCAAAGAACATAGGTTGATCCGATGGTGAAAAAGTTTCCTCATGATTGTTGTGCCAGGCGACCATGTCGATGTCACTAGAAAAGTCATCGGGACTAATTCCCAAACTCTCCTCCTCATCTTCAAAGTTAATGAACATGTCAAAATCTTTTCCTAAAGCAACATCATTAGGATTTGAAGGAGTATTGGGAGCTTCACTTAAAAATTGTTCCAAGGCATCACCAAAATCACCATTATGGTCGATCGCACAAACCTTCTTAGGGATAGACAAAAGTTCATTCGCCCTGAATGTAGAAACTTCTTCATTAGCTTCTAGTGTCATTTTCCGAGCGAAACCATCAACTTTCGTGTGAGGAGTTGCAAGCATGGGCCTCCCTAGAATGATTGGTATCTGATTATCTTCAGTAATATCCAAGATCACGAAGTCCACTAGAAAAAGGAACTTGTTAATTTTCATTAACACAATCTCTAAAATCCCCAAAGGTGACTGCATGGACCTATCTGCCATCTTGATGTTCATTTCTACCGGCTTTAGACTTCCGACTCCCATGCGTAAAAACATTGAATGGGCATGATGCTAATACTCACCCCTAGATCAGCCAAGTCATTGAAAATGTTTAGATTGCCAAATAGGAAAGGGAGAGTAAAACACCCTGGGTATTTTTCTTTTTATGGCAATTCATTCATTAAAATTTACGAACATCGTTCATTCAGTTGAAATGACACTGTCTCATCAAGGACACTCTTCCCATCACTTAATTCCTGCAAAATATGAATTTCATTAGTTTTAAGGGAATTAATTATAGGCAAATTTACCAGAAGAACCCCTAGATCATGAAGCATGAGTTTTTCTTTGTTGATCCTCCTTTTGACCCTCTCAGAGAAGGTAGTTGGCTAGAGACTTCCTCAATCATCAATGAATTGACAATTTCTTCATCCCGCTTACCCAGATAATTAGTAATGGATTTTGAGCACAAGTCCACTTTTTTTCTAAGCTTTTGATCCAATCGTCATGAACTTTAAGGTAAGAGATTGTGCTCTTAACAAATTCTCTCATCATTTTTTCTTCCCTCTCATCTCTTTCCTTAGATTCCTCGATGTGCTTAAGAATCATTTCTTCCAAGTTATTTTTTACTTTGGTTCCAACTAAACTCTTTACTTCTTCCATTCTAAAAACTTCATCATCATTAGTCTTCTCTAGTCTCATTTTCTTAATTTTTACCCCATAATCATCTCCCTTTTTGGTCATAGTTTTCATTACCTTGTGCTGGAAATTGTCCTTGGGCCCATAACCTGGCTCCGTATGCTCCGTATGATCTGCCTTTGTAACCCTCTTCATCTTCTCTGCCTTTGAGTTGTGAGTGAATGATCTGAAATGCAGAATTTAGGGCTTGTATTTATAGGCACGATCATAGTTACGGCATAACTTGAGTTGAGAGTTACGGCGTAACTTAATTATCCTTCAAACATAACTCTCGTAAAATAGAATACGGCGTAACAGTAAAGAAAGCTTACGTCATAACTTCAATAGAACTCAGGTTAAGTGGACTACGGCGTAATGCTTGTTGAGCAGTTACGGCGTAGTTGATGGAGGCGTGAAATATTTCATGACCTTGATGATTACGGCATAACCTTAGTTGGGAGGCCTTAATTTCTGTTGAGTAGGCAATCTGAGATAAAATACTAGCTACGTCGTAATGTGAGAGAATGAGTTACGCTGTAGCTTCTTCATAAGTAGCATACTATCATAAACGATCAGGGAAATATCTAAATCCGAGTCTCTTAAGCTCTAATGCTCATAATTTACCTGAAAGTCAAATATAAAGGAATACAAGCGTAAATCCATATAAATGATATAAAATATGAGCATAAACGGGGGAAATTGACAATAAAAAGTCAAGACTATTTGATGTTATCAATAGCATAAGTCATAACCAAATGATACAACATTAATATCCTTGTTCCTTAGTTTTTACAAACCAAAAGATACAAGCCCTCATACTAATTCCACAGATGGCGGGCTTTATGATACTAAGTTATTATAAAGATGAACCTGATCTATGAGTCGCCTGGTGTGTCCTCCTAACGACGGCGTAGCTCGCTGACCAAAGCTGACAACTCCTCGAACTGCTGATCCCGACCTCTGTCTTTAGCCTTTAGATCATCGAGTCTCTACTCTAAGATGGTTGTATGGACATGAACAGATGTAAGCTCATGATACGTAACCCTCTCTCTACCTGCAGCAGTCTCTCTTAGAATACTGGCCACTTGCCTAGCAGTCTCGAGTCTCTGGGTCAGGTCTGCGACAGCCTCTCTAGCTTCCACGATCTGGGTACTCATCATATCAAACATAATATCCATGGAGTAGAAACCGACTACGAGGTTTTCAACCTCCTCCTTTATACTCTCAGTCCTGACCACGGGAATCTCATCAACATGTGCCATAATCTCACTTAGCTGGTCCTCATGTCTAACAAGTCTAGCTACCAATATAAGAATAGAGCGATGCACAGGTTCTCCTGTCACTTGGAGGATTCTTGCTGGAGTAGTCATTGAGCTTTCCCCGAGCTTGAAAATGCTAGGAGTACCTTCTTCGGATCTCCATCGGCGCATGATAGGCAACAGAAATGACCAACGCCTGGCATCGACCCTCTTTCGAGGTCCTGGATGAATATCAATAGTCACAGCTTGCATGTATGGATCTGATGATGATGCGAGAAAACATTTTCTCTCGCTGAATGGTAGCAGGGGCTCATTGTGGACATCCAAAGGCGATGAAGCTAACGGTGGTAATGATACGGGCACTGTGGTAGTCTAATGAAAGAATGTAGTGGGTGTTGGTAGTGGTGAAGTAGCCATAGGTGGTGAGGTGAGTGGAGCTGATGGTGGATGAGCTAATGATGATGGTAAATCTGCTGGAGATACAAGAGGCATAGTGAGATCTTGCACACGCTTCCTAGCGGTATGCTTGAAGATCAAACCTTTAGGATGTAGTCTGTACGGTTCACCAAAAGGCTTAGGCTCATAAGGCTTCAGAACTCTGACTCGTATTCGTCTACGACAGATCGGTAGTGGTGATGATGAAGGTGTGACTGATGATGCAGATGCAGTACTCTTTAACGACTCAGATGTCTCATCATCCGCTGCAACATCTGATGTAGGTAACCACTGTTTTGACTGCATGAACTGATCATAGTTCATAGGAGCATAGGAAGAATGCTCTCCAGAATGAGTAGGTGCGGCTGGGATGACTGGGGTTGGTGCGACCTCTCCCTGCTCGAAGGGTTCAGTCTCATCAAAAGCAACGACTGGTAAAGCTGGGATAGGGCTCACTGGCATAGGTACGGTAGTAGAGGACATCACCTCTTCCATATCAAAATCAGATGATAGTGTGACTGGGTGTGAGGCGGACGACATGGTAATGTAACAACCCATAAAGATAGTAATGTAAGTAAAATGACAAAATAATGTGATAAACAAGATCTTAGTTAGTCGTGCACAATCTGCCAAGCAAATCTACATGCCTAACTAAAAGGAATGCAAATTACTTATGATCTTATTTCTAGTGATTCATTAATCCTAATGCATTTCGATGTCATAGAGCGGTCACGGAGAGCATAGTGTAGTGGTGTAAAATAGTCCTGTTTCAAAAGTGTAGTTATAGTCCAAATGTTTTTAGAAAAACTCTTTAGTTCTCTACGACCTTGGCTCTGATGCCGATGTAACACCCCCAAAGATCAACATAATAGCCGAAGGCTAATTGGGATGTTGATTGATGGATCACAGTTAATAATCATAGAAAATGACTCAAAAATAGACGTTTTAATAAAAGTAGTTATCATTCATGAAAAACTCATAGTTTGTTACAAAACATTTCCAATTTTTTTTTACGGTACACAAAAGATAGATCATTAATTTGTATAAAATGATAACGTTATGTTTACACCACAGTAAAAAGGTCTTGCATTTCCCGCTCCGTGCCATATAGATGATCTTCAATTATTACCTAAGATAACATGCTTAAAAGGTCAACAAAAATGTTGAGTGAATCCATAGGTTTAAAGTTAATTAGTTGAACACAAGAACATGATAATTGCAAACTAACAACTTATCATAAAGAAAATCACAGATTATTATGCGCTACGCTCATGTAACCAATACTCAACTGCATACACCGAATTACTGGTGTACCTAGTAGTTTGCGTCCAAGGAGGTAATCGCCAATTACCTAATGCAATTCAAATATGGTGCGTCCTGGTTATTTTTGATAACCAAGACGGGGTCGTTACTCCCTATAGTATTATTCATGATATTTGCGTTCACTAGCAAGTGACTAATGTTTCATGATGCAGGGGTCTTTCGGCTAATAACTTAGGCAATACCAATAATCAAGTAGTAAACAGTTATAAAAACCTTGTGTTCTAGTTTAGAACATGTATCTCCCTCGCGGGGTTTGTAAATATAAGTAAAAGCGAGGCTATGAACTATCCTTAGCGGTAGTGATAAAGCACAAAGTGATCAAGTACGATATAGCAGTGGCTCCAACCCGAAACCTAAGAACGAGATGGCAAGTCTCAGAATAATGATAAACCTTTGGTTCACGACCAAGATGATAGAGCATTGAATATACAATTCAATAGAGCATTGAATATACCATTCAATAGAGCGATATTAGCGTTGATTTTACTTGTGTGGATAGTGATTAAAGTTCAACTTCAAAAGTTGTGCTATATCGACTTAGTTTGATATTCTTCAAAAGTTCAGACTTATACATAAGTTGATAGATCTGGACACACTCCTTATGTCAATGATATTTTGTATAATATTATTAAGCACGCGGAATTTACTTAGTAATATTTAGAAGACAGTTTATATGATGTATTGTATGAGAGTAAACACAGATTAAACACAAAACTTAAGCTCCAATATTATTAATGAATAATACGAGTGATCTTAGTATCACTAGGGTTACACCTTGAAGCCTTTGTGAGTAATACGTAGGTAATTAACAACTACCTAAGACAATGACCTAGGGCCTCCTTTTATACAACAAGGAGTCCTTTACAAGATAAATATAAAGCTAACATAATAGAATATACACAAGATCTATTCTATACTTATCTAGACTTGTTAAACTAAACTTAAATTGATAGCAGTGGTAATAATGAATGGCGGTGGGAATACGTTTCCACTGCTAGTGTTAAATCAGCAGTGTAAACCACATACTATCCGTGGTAGCAAGATTATTCCCAACAATCCTCTCCTAAACTTATGATTTCTCTGCAAATCAATAAGTTTCTTCAATATGCATTATCTTCAAGGATTTGGGGAATTCAATCAAACACTTCACTTCTCTCTTAACTTCTGTATCGCTCTTGAGCATTGATCTTGAAGTCTTTGTAACAATGCTCTGACCTTTTCATTGTCTTCATTAACTCTTATTGGTAAGGTTAACATCACCGTAAGAGCTCCAGCTCTAAGTGGATATTCTTTCTCACCAAGCATGAAAAAGTCTTATCCATTTGTTGTAGAGACATGATGAACTTCACATGAATCATAGTAAAACCATTTAGTACCAAAACTTGTGAATAAGGTTTTCCAGAAGTCATCATCAACATTTGGTTCATAGAGCCTTCTAAGATTCACCCATAACTGCATCTCCTTTGTATCTTTGAGATCTTGAGCATTAAACCTTTCTTGAACTAATCTCCATAGTGTATTAAGGTCATCTCTGTCAAAAGCTTTAATAAGATCTTCAAATGTCATGAATGATGAAGTTGCACCACCTAGCCTTGTGATCTTCCATGATGGAGCAAAATTGCTAGCAGTGAAAACTTCGCAATCAATAATATGATGTCGAACTTGCATTTGTTCTGGATAAAAATCTCTTTCTTCAATCACAATGATTCTAGTCAATTGATCTTCAGTGAGTTTCTCAGTAGGAACTTCCTTCTCAGTAGACATTGTTTGATCTTCATCAACCTTAGTCTTCTTAACAGTTTGAGAATCACTTACTTTGGCCTTTCTCTTCAATCTAGGAACCCTTTTTGCTTCTTCTTCAGAGCCCATTGCTTTAAAAGCTTTATCTTGTCTTAGAACTCTGTAATAAGCTCTTTCAACTTGATCATCAGACATTCCTCTAAATTGATGCTTCTTCCAATTACCAACATGACAACAATAAGTCTTCATGTATGCAAGTATTTGTGCCTTGGTTGGTTGTCTTGGTTTCTTCTGGCCCTTTCCCTTTTTGACTGAATTAATCACATCTTCAAGTGCTTTCTTCATTTGAATGAAATCCTTCAACTGGGCTGTTCTTTGTTCCTCAGTTAAGGATACATCAGCTACCAGGTCAATTGCCTTTTTCTTGATTTTTGCATTATTAGCAATCAAGAATTCAATATCATCTTCAGTAGGAACATAACTAAACTCTGGAGTCTTCCCTCTAAGAACTTTAGGTTGAACATTGGAAAGTGAATCTTCAACAAAATCTTCCATTCTATCCAATCTTTTAGCCTCCAAAAAGCTTGGAACCTCCATTTCTTTCAATCTTTTCTTCTCAGCAACTTTCTCAGCAATTTGTTCTTCTGCTATCTTCTTAGCAAGTTCTCTATCAAGATCAATATGAGTTTTTCTATTCTTTGAAATTTTGCTTCCAGTTTGCTCTACATCTTCCATAACTGCTTTACCCTTTTCTTTCTTCAAATTATCAAATTCTTCACTTGCAGTGGCAAAATTTGGCTTTGCAGTGGAAATAACATCAATGGTAAAATCAGTTCTTGAGTTTGAAAAATTTCTTGATCTTCAAGTTGCTCTCCATGAGTTTTAGTTTCCTTTGCTCCTTTACTTGTATCTCCTTCATCTTCAAAATCAAAATAAATTGTCCTCCCTCGTGTGACACATTTCTCCCCTGTTTGGAAGAATTTCCCAAATCTTGATCAGCTGAATCACCATCAGTTGGTGAGGATGAAGATGAAATCACCAGCTTTGCAGTCCTCTTGTGTTGTTTCAACCCTTGTATCTCCTCCTTTAATGTCTGAATCTCTTTCTTTAAGTATTGAATATCTTTGGCATGTTGCTTCTTGATTTGGACCAAAGACTTCGTAGAGATTCAACCTGCTTTGCTAACTTGGTACACAAAACCATCAATTCCAATTGGTTCCCACTGCCCTCATCACTTCCAACTGTGTTACTTGTTGGGAGAGGTGAATCATGAGGAAAAGGTTCAGATTCCTCCCTAGTTAGACTAGGTTGAAGTTTAGAACCACCACTGCTTGTTCCTAGACCATATGGTTCAGAAACTTGTTGTGTTGTCATGAGAGGAGTTGACTGTTTAGGCCGTCTCTCATAGGTTCTTGAAACTTGTGGGGTATAATCAATGTTTGGAACATTAATTGTGGGTGTGTTTTGTTCAGTTGAAATTTTAGCAAGCATTTGTGGTAGGAGAGGTGTAAAAATCATATTGCCATATTTGTTCAAAATTTGAAAAACTTTAGGCTTTAGGCAACTGATTTGATAAACATTTGTGTGGGGTTGCAGTTGAAACTCATTTGGCACTAGTTGCACAAACCTTGGATACATTAAAAATTTGGTTTTACTCTGTACATTGCCTGTCATACTTGTAAAAATATAATTTGACCAGTTGAAAATCTTATCAGTGACTAGACAAACCAAAGGATAAGCCATGGTTGAACTAAATTGCTCATAAGATGTTTTATTTGGGTGAGACAATGCAACAGAGTATGAATCAAAAATCTCCATTGGGGACAAAAACCACTCTTTTTGAAAGTAGCCTTTTTGTCAGTGGTATCATACCCCATGGATGATAAAGTATCATGAATTTTAGGCAGAGGTAATGTGATGAAACCATTGAGATCACCCAAGTGAAGTACTCTCCTCAAGGATGCCTCAGTAACATCAATAGTTACCCCATCCACAGTGGCTCGTAGAGCATCCACTGTTTCATGTGTATCTCCAATATCAAGTGTTATGGACTTAGAGTAGTCCAAAAGCTGTTTGATTTGAGAGATATAAATTGTGGGTTTTAAAAGCAAAGCATACCTTATATGTGTGGTATGTAGAAATTCCACAATTTGATGATAAACAGGGCCGCTCTTCTCATTAGACTTTTGTAAGTAGGCCACAAGGTTGTGCTCATCTGCAAACTTCAAAGATGCCATAGAAACTTTTGATGAAAAACAAGAATATGTCAGTAAGAATGAAAGAATTAACTAGCCAATTGAGAGAGAAAGATATATAGGTTTAGGGTTTAGTATTATTGCGCAAGTAAAATTATCTTTAGAAAGTGTTAAAATATGGAAAGAAGATAATTTCCTTAAAATTTTAACCCTATATATATGACAAAAGTGGTTACTTTCAATGGCTAGTAAAAATTTGTTACTGACACAATCAGTTGTAACGGCTAGAACAACAGTGGTAAAATAACACTGTCAGTGGAAACTGTGAACTAGCAATGGTAATTTTTCACAAAAATTTCAAAGAGCAGTGGTAAATAAAATCATGATAACAAGACTGCTCTTATCATAGTTTTTAGCAAACTACCAGCTATCAACGGATTTGATATGTCTTTACCATGAGCCGTTTGCTATGGACTAGCCAACTCTTAATCATAAAGAATATGGTGAGTTGATAACCATATAGTTTTGGTAAACTATCAACCATAAACGGATTTGTCAAGTCTTTACCAGTAGCCGTTTGCTCTGGACTAGTTGATTCTTATGTGTATAAGACATGGTGAATCAATAACCATTTGTTGTGTATCTCAGATATACACCTTTTACATTCAACTCCTATCAAAGCTTTCTATACAAACTCATACAACAATTTTAGTACCCAACACCTCCCACCAACACGAGAACAGTTATGGATTCAGCATTCCTAGACTTGTTACCAAGTACTAAAATCTTCGCACATCAAGACCTTTTGTTAATAAATCAGCATAGTTGTCATCAGTATGAATTTTGACAACTTGAATTAGTCCCTTTTCATAGCAATCTCGAATGAAGTGGTGTCTAATTTCAATATGTTTGGTCTTTGTGTGTTGAACAAGATTCTTAATGATGCAAATGGTACTGCTATTGTCAATATGTATGATGGTATTCATGAAATTGTACCCATAGTCCAAAAGTTGATTATGAAGCCATAGAACTTGAGCACGCGCAACTTGCAGCAGCTATATACTCTGCCTCCGTTGAAGAATTAGCCACCATAGTTTGTTTCTTGCACTGCCATGACACTAACCTGTTGCCAAGAAATTGACATCCACTAGTTGTAGATTTTCTATCCAAGCTAGCTCCAGCATAATCACTATCTAAGTAAGTAACCAGATCAAGAGGAGAATCTCTGGAGTACCACAATCCAAGAGTAGGAAATGCTTTAAGATATCTGAAAATCTTCTTCACAGCAGTCATGTGAGAGAACTTAGGAGTAACTTGAAACCTTGCTGACGCACACACTTGCAAACATGATATCTGGTCTAGATGATGTAAGATACATCAAAGAACCAATCATAGACCTGTACATGTGCACATCAACTGCTTCACCACTATTTTCCTTGAAATAGATGTGTAGTCTTCTTGTCTGCGAGGGGTGCTGGATGACTTTGCATCGATGAACTTGAACTTCCTTAGTTTATCAGCCACATATTTAACTTGATTAATGAAAATACCATCTGGCCTCTGTAGTACTTGAAGTCCCAAAAAGAATGTGAGTTCACCCATAGAACTCATTTGAAATTCTTCTTTCATCAGTTTCTCAAAATCTTTGCACATCTCTGTCCTTGTAGATCCAAAAATGATATCATCAACATACACTTGAACAAGCAAGATATCACTCTTGTCTTTCTTGATGAACAAAGTTTGATCCACTCTGCCTCTATGAAACCCATTAGCAAGAAGATAAGTAGTTAAGGTTTCATACCATTTCCTTGGTGCTTGATGTAAGCCATACAACTCTTTAACTACCCTGTAAACTTTGTTAGGATATTCAGGGTCTTCAAAGCTTGGAGGTTGTGACACATAAACTTCCTCATCAATCTGCCCATATAGAAAAGCACTCTTTACATCCATTTGATAGAATTTAAAGCCCATAAAGGATGCATAGGCTAAAAATAGTCTAATTGCTTCAATTCGAGCAATTGGGCAAACACTTCTTCATAGTCAATACCCTCCTCTTGAGTATATCCTTGAGCCACAAGCCTAGCTTTGTTTCTGATAACAATTCCTCTTTCATATTTCTTGTTTCTAAACACCCATTTAGTACCTATTACCTTCTTGCCAGAAGTCAAATCACAAAGCACCCAAACCTTTTGAAGCCTAAATTGGAGCAACTCTTCTTGCATTGCTTCCACCCAACTTTCATCTTCAAGTGCCTTGTAGACTTTCTTTGGCTCCATTTGTGACAGAAAATACATAAAGAGACATTCATTCTTGCCTTCATGAATCTTAGACTCATATATTTTACTAATGAATCCATGGACATCAGGCATCTTAGTTTGTCTTCTAGTCTTCACAAGTGAATAGACATCCCCAATCACATTTTGAAGAGGATGTGATTTATGAATAGAAGTCTGAGGAGTCTGAGGAACTGCAATCTTTGTTGGCATATTTGAGATTTCAACATCATTGGCTTGAGCTTCCTCTACAACTGGAGTTGTAATTTCCACATCTGATGCAGTGGAAACTTGTTAGACTCCACCCTTTTATTCCCATATACTTCCCTTCTCCCATTATGATAATCACAATAAGCATGTAAATGATCAAAACTACCACAAATATAGCATGCCTTATTGTACATCACAAAATCACTACCTAGTTGTTGAGATTTAGCATGATTCCAACTCCTCGATTACCCTAGGAGTTGTAGACTTGTTCCTATACATCTCAGCATACTTTCACGGTTGGTCTAGGTTTATTAATTGATTTCCTAGGTTCCTCTGTAACAGTATTAACAACTTTTGGGATAGAAGTCTCTACATTCCTTTTAACACTCTCATCTACAACAGATGAGTCACTAGCACTCTCAAAAACATCATTATCAAGCTTACTCTCTTCCTCACTTTTCAACTTAGTGTCCTTTAAAGGATCATATTCTCTTTCAAGTTCCTTAAAATCTTCTAAACTAGTATGAGCTAAATCTATACCGGAGGTGATGGAACACCTCTTAGTGGTGGAGGCGTATTATAACCCATACAGACTTAGCTTTACTATAAACTTGAGCATTACAAATTTTATCAATTGACTTAGACTGATGATAACATGTGTCTTAGGTTAAATTGACATTTTCATTTTTCTTTTGAAGTTTTTCAAGCTCTATTTGGTATGCTTCATTACAGACTTTTGTATGATCTAACTCTCTTCTAAGAAGAATCATATCATCATTATAATTTGACTCATTTGCACGAAAGTGCTCTATTTTCTTTTCTAATCTGCCATAGCTCTCTAAGATTAGACAGTATAATTAGCGTTATATAATTCTTGTCTTTCATTAGAATATAAATATTTAATTCTTTCAACTTCTCTAGCAGCCCTACATGTTTTAGAGCAACATTCAGAGTTTTGTACCTCGAGTCGAGAGAAGCCATGAGAGCAACTTCAATAGAAACAAGAGCAACATCAGAATGTTCTTCTTCTTGTTCATCAGCCATGAAACTCCAATCATCGCTTCACACATCAATAACCAACATTGCCTTTGGTTCTTCACGATTAGTCCCTTCTTTTGCTTGTTCCAAGTAGACCTGTTGTCCTTGGTCTTTGGTCTTCTACATTCTCTAGCAAAATGTCCAAACTTGTGGTAGTTAAAGCACTCCACTTTCTTCTTATCAAAACCTGCAGTATCATCACCATTAATGTGGATAGGCTTGCCAATCTTCTTGTAAAATTTCTTAGCCCTCATGCTAAGAAGAGCTATCTGCCATTTTATATCCATCTCCTCAAGTCATCTTCATCAATTTGCTCTATGTCTTCATGAGTTAAGACAGAGCGATCAACTTGTGTGGAGATAAAAGCATAAAAAGTAGGATCTCCAATACTAGCAACCTTCTTCTTTGAACCTGCAGTGGTAACATTACCATTACCAGTGGAAACTTTAGAACCTGCAATGGCAAAATCATCATCACTTTCATCTTCAGAATCATTACTTTCAACTGAGGTTGAGAACAATGCCAAGCTACTAGAGCTTGTACCAAGTTTCCCTGCCTTCTTCAACCTTTTCTCAATAAGTTTGAAGTTATTGTAAAGGTCATTGAGCTTCATTGTTTCAATGTATGATTTGTTTTCCCAGACAGTAACATTGGTTTGAAACTCTGAAGGCAAACTTCTTAGAAACTTCAAATTGATGTCTTCCTTTTCTACCTCAATGCCAAACCACATCAAATTGTGTTACAATCTTCTGGAGTTTGGTGAAGATGCTATCAAGTGAGTCATTGCTTGAAGCGGAGAAGTTTTCATAACTTTGCTTCAACAATGTCTTTTGTGTCTTCTTTGTAGCATCATTACCACCAAAACGAGCAAATTTCTTCAAACAGTTCTTTAGCGGTCTTGAACTTGCTTGAATGCAATGATCTGGTCTCTAGGAAGAGTCATAAGACAAACTTCTAGCCTAAGATCATTCTTCCTTTGTGCCTTTTCAGCATTTGATTCAGGCACAGAAACTTTCACAACATCGGTTTCACCAATTTTCAGTAGTAGTCACATTTGAAAGAATCACCAGTTTGAATGATCTCCCAAAGAGCATAGTCTTGTATGAGGAAGTATTGCTCAATTAGTATCCTCCACATCTCAAACTCATTAAGTTTGAGCTCAGGAAGTCTTGGAGTAGAAGAAGAGTTTGATTGGTTGTTTTCCATCTCCATTGAATTGAGTGAGTGAGTTAAGCAAATTCCTTGGATATTCTAAAACAAAATATCGAACCTTCGCTCAGTACCACTTGATGGATCAGGATACACTCCTTGTGTCAATGATATTTTGTATATATATATTATTAGCACTGAATTTACTTAGTAATACTTAGAAGCAGTTTATATGATGTATTGTATGAGAGTAAACAGTTAAACACAAAACTTAAGCTCAATATTATTAATGAATATCTGATATCTTATTATCACTAGGTAATTAACAACTACCTAAGATAATGACGTAGGACCTCCTTTTATACAACAATGAGTCCTTTACAAGATAAGTATAAAGCTAACATAATAGAATATACACAAGCTCTATTCTATACTTATCTAGACTCGTTAAACTAAACTTAAACTGATAGCAGTGGTAATAATGAACTGGCAGTGGGAATACGTTTCCACTGCTAGTGTTAAATCAAGCAGTGTAAACCACATACTATCCGTGGTAACAGATTATTCCCAACATAAGTGAAATGTTCCTCGTTGTTGATTTGTGAAAATAACGATGTTGCCAAGAGTTTGCTTTATATACTTTTAAGCTGTGTCGATATCGATTGATGTTTTCATATAATTATATACTTATAATTATATATATATATATATATATAAGTTTAGTTTAATATCGATGTAATAATTCTCGTTAAAAACTTTAGGTCGTCAAAATACTCATTTTTATGAAGTCGTTATAAGATTATAAGTTTTCTAAACATTTTTCCAAATTTACACTTTTTACCCTCAAGTTATAAAATGTACGAGTTTGGCCCTTATATTTTGGAAGAATGATAATTTATATCCAAATGTTTTTATTACTCAAAATATGCCATATTTATAGTTTTAGTCCCTTTAAAAACTGTTTTCACAAAACTTATCCAAAAAGTTAAATTTATACTTTCGGTCCTCCAAGTTTCAAAGTTTACATTTTGACACAAAACTTTTATTTCCTTTCCAAAACAAGTTTCCCTTATTTATAGTTTCTACCCTAGACTTTTCCATGCATATGAAATACGTACGAGTATCACCTTTAACTTTTCAAAAGTTACACTTTTAACCCGAAACTATATATTTTGTAAGTTTAGTCCCAAAAATACATTTCGATTAGTGTTAGCTTATTAAACTTCCTCATTAGCGTATAATATCTTATAATTAACTTATAAACTTATTTTTAAGCTTAAAGGACCGGGTAAAACACTAATGGGCTATAGATTCATCCTGATTGGGCCTTAAGGCCGAAAACGTGATCGGGTGAGTTTTAACCAAGGTCGCGACATGGGGGGAGGAGCGGTTTAGAGGGTTTCTTTGGGTCGTTTTAGCTTAGAAAACTTAGTATAGAGTATCATAAGGGTTTCATTCAGCATAAACAAGTGTCGAGTGAAATTACTAAATCGTCATATGCGATATATGATTCCCAAAATGTGTACACAACTTTAAAATTGTCACAAGTTACTTTTATTAAGTTATGGTCGATTCCTCATGGTGTTTCAACATATTATACAAGTGATATAAACGTTAGAATGAGAAACGAAATGAAAGTAAGTTGAAATGACTTACAACACCCTAGAGGGTGGTGATGTGATTCGAAAGAAAAGCGAATGAAAGTGACCAAAAGGAATTTTGAACGTGACCAAGATGATTTCTCGTTCTCCTTATACCCAAACCAAGTAATCAAACCCTTTGTGTTCTCCCTTTTCTTGCCCCGATCTTCCACGGTGGAACGAGTATGAGAATGTTTGTGTGAGAAGTGAGTTTTGATATGTGAGAGTTTGTGAGTGCTTTAAGCGTTCAACAAAGCTCTTTAGAGGTTGGTTATATATAGGAGAGCAAGTATGGCTCTTGCAATATTTTATGTAATTTCTTACATGGTTCCAAGAAAGAAAAGAGTTTGTGTGTTGGGTCTTTGAGCATGCATGGAAAACCGGCACCATAGGAGGGCATGGTATTAGTCGAGTCTTATCAATATAAGCATAGGGGAACATTAAAACCTTTGGGTAATATGGTCAAATGTAATTCAAAGTGGGATTAGGGTATTATTTAATTTAGTTTAGGGCGGCTTGTAGTGTCTTTTGTCTCCCTTGTTTAACTCACACATGCAACACAACATTTGGTCAAGTGGGATGTTTTTGTTTTGAGTTTTGTACTCATTGGTTACCACAGATATGAAAGAAACATGTACCACCAATAATTTGTGCTAAATTTTGTGTTTCAAACTATTAGGAGGGTGCGCTGGGCCAAGAGTAAACGGGCTAGGCCCAAATGGTTTTGTAAAGGTGTTGCGTTGGATCGGGTTGAACACGCGAGCCCAAGAAGGCATTATAAGGTGTGGATCGGGCTGGGCTTAGAGACCCGATAAGATAAAATAATATATATATATAAAATGAGGAAATGATATTATCGAGGTCGAGGTAACTTTGATCGGGTCACAACAGTGCGATTTGAGCTTTTAATTTAAGAGTTATGATGCACATGCCAAATGATATGAAAAATTGATATCAAGAAAATTTTATGGTTCTAATATCCGTGCTTTATTAAGATTAGGTAGTTAATGACATTTGAAATTTTCTGGGAGCTTACATTTCTCATGACTTTCCAATCGTTTATTTTGTTTCGTTTATGATATTCCATTACTATGATTCCTTTGCTATGATCCTTTTAATGTGATTTCTGATATGATCCTTTGATATGATTTAGTTCAATATTTGATATGATTGATTTGATATAATTATGATTGCTCTTTGTTAATACAAATAAACCGTAAAAACGTTTATTTATATTTTACGATCTTCTAATTTTTTGCCGATAACAAACATAAAATCATTTTAACGAAACAAATAAAATGCGTAAATGGTTTGAGCCAATAGTTTACTAACACACTTATGTTTTCACATAAAACACTAAAAAAGTAATAGTGTTTTCATGATTTAGTAATACATATGTACAACAACTAGTGTTTACATATTGGGTAGATATATACATAACTAGTATGTATTATAATGGGTAATCATCCACCAAAGGACCACCCAAGAAACTTGCTCGTGTTGTTCACGAAATTTTTTCAACCGAATCATCTCCCGTTAAATCCACAAATGGTAGGATCTCCCCTCTACCTATCAAACCAATCCCCAAAAGGATTGTTCCCACAAAGCTACCAATACCAAACATTACTATACCCCCTAAACCAAACACTCCTATTTCCACTAAACCATCAACCTTAGTGCATAGAGGCATATCATTCACCACTCCACTCTCATCACCACACCTCTACAATCTAGAGGACTTGCCTCCTAGGCCATCTCATCCTCCACCTTTGCCAACATTCTCAATGGAAAGAATAGCGCAACAAAATCAAGGTGTTGAATCAACATTAGCCCAGGCATCCTTTTCTCCGTCACCCTCAAATAGTCCATTTTGGATTATGAGGAATCATCAAAGTCAACCACCCGACCACATGGAAGTTGACACCTCTCTACCTCCACCATCATCCTTAGTTGAGCCATCATCGAATGTGCATCCGCCAATCCCTCCTTCCTTTGAGGATCCTCAACCCTCTTCATTTGATTCTCCACATCAAGCCATTTCCTTTCTACCACCACCTTTTCCGAGCCATAACAAGGATTGTTATCATTGTCAATACGTTGAAAGCTTGATACATGAACTACGTGAAGAGAAACATTTCATGTTTTATCACCTCCTCGAACGTTTCGATGAGGTCAACAAACCTAAACAACCGTGAGCTTA
This sequence comes from Chrysanthemum makinoi, assembly GCA_910596185.1. Classification (NCBI taxonomy): domain Eukaryota; kingdom Viridiplantae; phylum Streptophyta; class Magnoliopsida; order Asterales; family Asteraceae; genus Chrysanthemum; species Chrysanthemum makinoi. Next base: position 223,233,467 of record OU343222.1, on the reverse strand, counting down.
AGGATTCAAGTGGTGTCCTAGTCTTAAGCTTAACTTAGATAGTTTAGGAATCACATTTCATGTTTAAATCATTCTCTTAGTGTTTAGAGATTTGTAGATCATTTCTCATATGTTTTATTGAATGAGATTACATGTTTTATGCCATATTGTTTTGAGTGTATGTTTGGTGCCTTATTACATATCTCATTTTGATGTTGACATCATTTTTTCACATCACCATTGTTGTCTTAAACTTTCAAAAAGACGGATCCCTCTGTTTTGCCTAGACGGATCCCTCTAAAGAGGGAACCGTGGGATCCGTGCAAGAAGACACATTTACTACTAACTTGAGTATTTGCGGAAATAATGCATTATATACTTGTTTTCTAACCTTTGTTTTGTAGATTTTCAATATACACATGAAGACTTTGACACCCTAGGCTAGGGGGAGTTTCGTGTCAAAGCAATACATTACAAAATCATTTGCAATATAATCCACATTACATGACGTCCCCTTGCAAAGTTGCAATCATCAAGGGGGAGCATATTCGTCACATAGACGAAATCATTTGCAAACATAGTTGCAATGCATTAGTTTAGTATTTCTTCTTACTTGACGCCCTCACAAAGGGATGGACTCGTCAAGGGGGAGCTAAGTCGAGAATTCTTCTCCTCACTTACTTTATATTTTTTATATTTTTCTTCACATATTTTTCTTAAAACAAGATGTTAGTTTCTTTTCGACGCTCTTTTTGTTTCGACAAAAAGGGGGACAAGAAAGTAAAAACTCCAATTCAAACTTTTACGAAATTTAGTTTTTCCTTAAAATAATTTTATTTTTTGTCATCAACAAAAAGGGGGAGATTGTTAATACAAATAAACCGTAGAAACGTTTATTTATATTTTACGATATTCTAATGTTTTATCGATAACAAACGTAAAATCATTTTAACGAAACAAATAAAATACGTAAATGGTTTGAGCCAATAGTTTACTAACACACTTACGTTTTCACATAAAACACCAAACAAGTAATAGTGTTTTCAAGATTTAGTAATACATATGTACAACAACTAGTGTTTACATATTGGGTAGATATATACAAAACTAGTATGTATTATAATGGGTAATATAATGAGGTAGAAGTTTAAGTATTTGACCCATTGACCAAATACATTGAATATAGTTGGGTTTAACCCAAAGTCCATAACCCATACCCATAGAGCATAACCCATAACCCATTGCATGACATCATGCATAAGTCATAAATGGGTATTATCCATGACCCATGGATTTAACCCATGACCTATGGACTAGATTCATTGCACCTACTAGATACATTGTATCTACTTGGATACCCATGGTCCAAAGTCTAGGACCCATGACCCATGACCCATAACCCATGACCCAAAACCCATGGGCAAAGAGGAGCATCCCACGGTTCCCCCAGTTTACACTGGATGGATCCCTCAAGTAGCTTATTTTCCTCTAGAAATAGTGAGTCATTTCTTCATTATAACTCACCCTTTCACACATATTTTCTCTTTGAATTGTAAACTCTCTAACCACATATCCAATTGATCTTTGTATGTAGTTTTGTGTTTGTGTGATTCTCTAGGTTCCTCTTAAAGGCGAGATCACCACCTCTTGCAGTCGAGCAAGCTCAAGTCCATGGGTTGCCTAGCTTCGTCATCATCAAGACTACAATTAGTATCTTGTTGATAGTTCTCTTCTTTCTCATTAGAAGTGTAGTGTCAAAGACATTAGTGAAAGATGTCTAAAGGGTCAAGACGAAGACATTGATGAAAGTGTCGAAGAGTCAAAGTAAAGGCATTAGTGAAAGGTACCGAACGTCCGTGTTGAAAGCATTAGTGAAGGGTGCTTACAAGTCAAGTCAAAAGGCATTAGTGAAGGGTGATGTTAGGAACATGTTTTTTTTATGAAGTGTAGGTCATTTAATTTGTAATAGGTTGTTAATAATTATGGTTTATAAATGTGTGTAATTAGATTTACAGCTCATGTAGTAAACCCATGAGATGTGATAAAAGGTTCTTCTAGAACCAAGGGAAAACACCCTTATCCATGTAAACACTATAAATACCCCCTCCCTTGAAGGGAGAGGGTGTTGGTTCTAATTGGAATAATATTTCAGTAATCATTCATTAGTTCCTTCCAATTTCTCTCTCTACATGTTGTGATGTGATATAATGGTGACCTAACAAGTGGTATCAGAGCCAAGGGATTGTTTTGGTTGCGATAAAGATCAAATTTTATATTTTTAGATTTATGAATTTTAGTGAGTTAGAAAATTTTAAAATTTTTTTCAAAATCATTTTTATCAAAAAATTGAGATACTTTATCATAGTTTAGGTTAATATTGATTAGATCTAATAGAAATCCGTGCTTAAAAACGTGTTTTAGATTGAAATTTATGGATTTTTAGGACTAAAATACGTATTTTTGCGAGTTAGCAAAATTTCAGACTTGAAGATTTGCGAGTTAGGAATTCTAGTTTGAATTTTTGTGAGTTAGCAAAATTTCAAACTTGAAGATTTGCGACTTAGGAATTCTGGTTTGAATATTTGCGAGTTAGCAAATTCCAGATTCGGTTTGGTTTTGATTCTACGAGTTTGGTTTTCAGAATTCTGCGAGTTTGGTTTTTCAGATTTCTACGAGTTTGGTTTTTCGACTTACTGCAAGTTTGGTTTTGATTTGCTTGAGAGTTTGGTTTTGATTCCTCGAGTTTTGTTTTGATTCTTGTGAGTTTGGTTTTCAATTCTGAGTTTGGTTTTTGATTCTGCGAGTTTGTTTTTTTCATGTTTGGATTCTGCTACTTTGGATTTCGTGAGTTAGGATTTACGCTACTTTGGATTTCGTGAGTTAGGATTTCGCTACTTTAGATTTCGTGAGTTAGGATTTCGCTACTTTGGATTTCTTGGTTAGGATTTTTGCTACTTTGGATTTCTGTGAGTTAGGATTTCTGCTACTTTGGATTTCTGTGAGTTAGGATTTCTGCTACTTTCGATTTCTGTGAGTTAGGATTTCTGTACTTTGATACTAATCTACCTAAACCTAAACAACATCAACCTTAATTATCCATAACGATCCACATCATTCATCAAACAACAATTATGTCTCAACCACCATATCTGTACTATCCTCATTACCCCTATTATCCTTATCAACCCCCACAACAAGCTCCTCAACAACCTCCACAACAAGTTCAACAACGAATTTCAATGGTTCCACAAATACATAAACAACAAACTTGGTTTTCTCAAATGTGTGAAGTACATTCAAGTAAACAATCAATTCATGAAGCTGGTTTGGATACTCGTCCTCCAATTCTTACACCAGGCAATTATGTGCAATGGGCAAGCCGATTTCTAAGGTATATGGAACTCAAGAAACCTCATGGTAAGTATCTAAAGAAGGTGATACTAGAAGGACCGTTTCAAATGCCAACTGAAACTGTTCTCGGAGATCCTACAGTTGTTCCACCAAGACTCGATACTATCTCAATTGTTCCACTGAGCCATTTAACACCAGAACAACTACTTCATCTTGAAGCCGATGAGCTTGCTATGCAACAGATACTTCTTGGAATTCCAAATCCGATTTACGAAAGTATTGATGCAAAGACAACTGCAAAAGCTATGTGGGAACAAATTCGTCTTTTGATGGAAAGCACTGAACTTAACAAGATCGACATGGAGTCTAAAATGTATCACAACTTTGATGTGTTTACCATTGAGACTGGGGAATCACTTGAATCATATTATCATCGTTTCACAAATGTGGTCAATGATTTTCACCGACATAAGATTGATCTTCCAACCATGGCTATTAACACAAAGTTTCTGAACTCATTAGGACCTTCATGAGTCAAGTATGTGTTAGCCTTAATAATTTTTATTAGAAGTGATGGTCATTCACATTTAGGAACTTTGTAACGTGTGTTAGATATCGTGCTAGAATAGTCAAAGGGCTCATGGATTGGGCTAAGCTAAATGGTTAGACGTTTAGTTAAGTTAGCCTTGTATAAGTTCATGTAACCCAATCCATGTCCAAGCCCATCTCACGGCCCATGGCCAAGCCTTAGGGCATCATCTGTCTTACTATAAATACCCCTCAAGTATGTCATTTGAAGGGTGTGCTTGAGTGTGTGTGTGTGTGTTTTTTCATATGAAATATTGTTTTCATTTCTTTCCTTTATCTCTCTATATACATACACGATCCATCATTCAAGTCACCATTCTTGCTTAATCTTTTCTTCTTCTTTACGCATAAAGGTTCTTGTGGTAAGCGTGGTATTCGTGTGTTAAAGAAGGTTGGTATTCGTGGTAAAGTTGAATATTTGTAAGGTCATAACAGTATGGGTTGTTGTATGATTATCTAAAACATCATCACTATGAGGTTCTCAAAGACAAAGAAGCTCGTAGCACACACAGTTTTCCTCCACCACCGATTGCTGATCCGATTGCTCTCATGGCACATAGTTATCCGAATCCTTACCCAAAGTCGAATAATGCTTTTGCTCAACAACAACGTCACTTTGCTTATGCTCCACCCACACCTTCTCATCAAGTCAGTCCCAAAGGTGATTCTAACACTGCACACTATGCTCAAACCTATGATGGTCAAGAGGATGCTTTTGAAGCATTGAATCATGGAATGGCCTTTATTGCTAAAGCCTTCTCCAAGTTCTCTACTCAGTCAAACAATCGTCTTCGTTCATCATCAAATCCCAAAAGTCACGCAGTTATACAAGGTGGTAAAGTTGAAGTTCAAAACAGAACTAGTGGTCGTAGAATGATTACAAGTGGGTATTCTGGTAATTCTGGGAATGGTCAAACATCAGCAGAGGGACCGGGTAGTAATAACTTCAAGAGAAATGTTCAAGTAGTGGAAACAGGGAATTCATCGGCTTCAGGGACTATTGTTCATTGCTATAATTGAAAAAATCAAGGACATCTTGCTAATGCTTGTCCTGAACCACGAACCAGAGGGGGTGATTACTACAAATAAGTCATGCTGATGGCATACAAGGATGAAGCGGGAGGAGAACTGAATGAAACTCAGCAAAGTTTTATGGCAGATACTCTCTCATATGATGAATATGAAGATTTGGAAGCAAATGCTGCAGTTGTTTTGATGGCAAATATGCAGGAACATCACATCAGTCAAACCGAGAATGGACCGGTCTATGACACAGACAGTCTATCTCAGGTACCTAACACTGATATATGCCTCATAAATGCAATTGTGTCTGCATCTGCATCTGATGAGCAGCAATCTGTTCAACATGAATCATTATTTAATCATATTGAAATTGATCAAATTATCCCCGTGGTTACATTGATGAACTAAATGATGATGAAAATAATGAGCTTATTGAACAAAGTGAAGCAATTCATGGTCTAGATTCAGAATATCTTAATTCATTACTTCTGCCAATGCAAGCCCAAACTGCAAAATGTAATGAGATCAACCAAAACCTAAGGGCTGAGATTTACTTCCTTACTGCTGAACTTGAGAATTGTCGAAAATGGATTTATGATTTTGAAACAAAACACACACGAGAAACAAGTTTTGAAGTGGCCTTTCAAAAATCTTACGTTAACGAACAAAACCTTCAACATCAGATGTACGAATTGTTGCGTCAAATAATGAAAAGATTTCTAAAAATGAACAAGAAAAGTCTGAACTTCAGAAAAACATTGAAAATCTTCAAAAGGAACTTTCAAATACTAAACAAGATTTTTCAAAAAGTCGGTCAAATTTTTCTGAATTCAAGAAGAAATCTAAGAAACGTATTGATGATCAAATCGAGGAAATTCTTCGATTGGAAAGACAATTAAAAGATTTTGGCACTGTTGTATATAAGATTGGCCACTCAGTAAAACAAATTGAAATGTCAACTTTACTACCGAGTCCCGATGACTCAAAACGTTTTGCTCTTGGGTATAATCACCCACGTTTTCTTCACACGGCTCTCAAGGAAATACCCAAATTGTATAGTGCTCAATGTCTTTTAGATCCAAGCATGCAACTTGTTGTATTTGATTGTGAGGAACAATGGGCACAAGATGATCGAAGTCGCTTAATATTGCGACAAAATGGAATTTTACCATATTATTACACAAGAGAAAATGATTCTTACAAACTGAATGTCATTTCAACACCATCATATAATATTTCTGAAATTACTGAGGCATCTTGCGTGGAAGGTCCCGCTCACAGTGTTGAACAAATAAATGGTCCTTTGCCGTCCTCTTGCAAAAGCGACTCATTGCCAAAAACTCCTAAAACTTGTTTAGTATTACGATACTTTCAAACGTTTATGGAAGATATTTCATTTTTAGAAACGGCAATTGATAAAAATTCTGAGTTAAAAGCATCTAATTTTCAATCTGCTTATGCAAGAGAGCAAAGACAAATGTTTCAAACCCAAATTTCACCTCATGTCGCACATTTGCGTCTGTGTGCAACACACTAGGAAAGGGAACTTCAACAAGAGGTGACTTCAATGGTTGAAGTTTTTAACACACTTGAAAACTCAGTTTCACATGAACAATGCAAAAATCAAGATCTTCAAAATGCCTTTGATCAATTGTTAAAAGATGCTCTTTCTGCTAATATTGCTTCTGTGGTTATATCTTGTGAATTTGCTTCTTTGAATGATACTGTGTTAACTGCTGAGAATCTCAATATGGTTCAAACGTTGGAAATGGATAATCAGATGTTAAGGCATGAAATTGAGAAATTAAAAGAGGAAAATGAGAAAAGTTTTTCACAAAATGATGATGTTCAATCTAAACTTTCAATGGAGATTTCTGAACTTAAACGAAGACTTCAATGGTGTCAGTCTCAAACAATTGAATCTGAAATTGCTTTACAAAATCAAAATGAAAAGTTTTCTTTGGAACAGTCGCGACTATCAAAAGTCGAATTTCTTGAAGATGAAAATGCGTCGTTAAAATGTCAAATTTTCAAATATGAACAAGAGATTGCACAAGTCAAAAAGGAATATCAAACAATTTTTGATTCTCTTAAAACTGTTCGTTCTGAAGCATCAAAAGAACTTGATCACCATTTTGAATACACTCGACAAATGTTGGGTGAACATTTTTTGTGACCTATAAAATATTGTGAGTTTCAAGATATTTTTTGTGACTTCGAAAATTTTGTGAGTTTCAAAATATTTTTGTGACTTAGGAAATTTTTGTAAGTTACAAAATTTTTCTATGACTTAAGAAATTTTTGTGAGTTTCAAAATTTTTCTGTGACTTAGGAAATCTTGTGTGTTTCAAAATATTTTCTGTGACTTAGAAAATTTTGTGAGTTACAAAATACTTTTGTGACTTAGGAATTTTTTGTAAGTTACAAAATATTTTTTGTGAGTTAAGAAGTTTTGTGAGTTACAATAAATCTTTCTGTGACTTTAAAATTTTCACAAAACATTCATTGATTGTGTTTTTTCTTTAAACCTTGAGCACGAGTTCTCACAAGCACCACAAATCTGATAATATGTTTTTACAACATTTAATAATATGGTTACAAGTTCGGCTCAAGAAGGCTATCTCTCGAATATGTTTCCGTATTTGAGGGGGAGTACTTTTGTTCAAAGAAAACAAAATCTTGTTCCACGAAAGGACCCTGTGGTACGCTTCAGTGCCTCAATCCTAATTAAAGGAGCGAAAGCTTTTTAACTGTTTGCAACACAATTAAAATCTTTGATCAAAATCAAATGTTCTTGAAATCTGTTTCTTCCCAAAGGAATTTAAAATGCCTCAAAAAGCGTATTTTAATCAACATGTTTTCAAAAAAAACATACATATGCTATTTTTGAGGAGGAGAAATGTGATTAAAATTGTTGATTAGGAAGTTATGGAATCTCATAAAGTGCTCCACTCATATATCACCAATGAATTGACGAACTTTGAAATGTCAATAATCGAAAAGACTTGTTTCCAATAAAACTTGTCTTAGTAGAATGTACCAATCCGAGACACTCTTGATTGACATGAACTTTGACGGTTCTAACCTCCTTTTCAAGGAGAGTTTACATCTTCAAGGTAGTTATTAGAGCTAGTTGTCACCTAAAAGTTGATAATGGAACTCTTTAACTATACAACGTAACCGTGTTTCGCGGGGAATTGTCTATTAAGAGTCGATCAATATAAAAGTGCGAGCTCTACCCTCACTGTGCAGATTTTAGTCAAAACTCATAAGCACATGTGGAGGGGGAGTATTTCTGAAAAATGCAAAACTCTCAAGGCCTTACAAAACATGTTTCTATTCATAAACACCTTGAGATATTTTCAAAGTAAATGGTTTTATGGCAACATAGGATAGTCATGGAGTTATAAGGTGACTAAGTTTAGGAATAAATGTCCTATGATCTGCCAGAGCCGAAGGGATCTACCCAAGGACACCACAAATAGTTCGTATTTAGAAGTCCTTAGGTATGATTGAAAAAGGATAAAATGAGAATCGGATAAAGAAGGAGTTGAAGAATTAAAAAGAAAAGTTAAAGAAAAGGGTGAAAAAAATAGCCCTCCAAATTATTCAACAGACACCGGGTTCAATTCATATGCTACTGGTTGTCACAAGATGACACCGGTATTGAAGACAAAGTCGTCATGGCAGTGACGTAATGCGCTAAACCTTCTAAGCCACTCAAGTTCTCTCAAAAGAGCTTGTTTCATTCTCACAGGGAACCCTACGTAATCTATCGACTCTCTCTTAGAGATTGTTGATATTGAAGAAGGAGACCCTCTCCCTAGTCTCGGCTTAGGAAAACCAAAGCGCACTATTGAGTCTAGAGCCATGAGATTCATTAAAAGATCTCTTAGGAAAACCTAATATCTCATCACTTGATTGTTCAAACAATAAGGACAAAAGTGACATATTCCAGAGTCCTACACAGATCTTAGCAATCTGCCTGAACATTTATGAGGGGATTCACACTTGTGATCCTCATTGATTGAATGGAAATTCCTGCCAGGGTCAACATCAAACAGCCCTGACAGCAGGTCACTTCGGTAATCCCTTGTGGTTACGCTTAGTGTGGTTACTTGTCTCAAACGGTCTACAGTCGTGGAGTGATGCTTCGGTATACTTCAGCGACTCACCTGAATTGTTGATACACTTTGGTGTATCTTGTTAGCCTTCTTGAGGGCCTCCAATTCAGGAACAGCCTTTGTAAGAATTAGAGATGTGTTTTCACACTATGCTGTTAATACTCTCGACATTCGAACTTGTAAGTGCTGGAAATCCCACCAAGGAGATTCATTTCATGAATCGAATCCTGAATACGTGGGTCATTACTTGAATTTATTCAATGTAATGATAACTGTCCCTCAGCGGGACTCGAACGGCTGATGTGCCCAACCAAGATGAATGAAATCAACATATTCATCAGTAAAACAATCGTAATGGTCAATTCTTTGAGAAAAGTCCACCATGATCGATTGGCATTTTAAACTAACATATTCATGCAGGTACTGATGATAGTCCCATGGAGGAATGACCGTCTCCATCTGCTCATACCAGCATCGTATCAAAAGAAAGTTCTCACCAAAGTCAAAAGCAACACAAAGTTAAAGATGATTCTACATCAAAGTTAAAGAATCTGTAAAGTTTAAAGACTTGAGAACTACACAAAATTGGAGATCCAAAGTTAAAGAAGTATGAGTATGGTGTAGAAAGACGGAAAGACACCCTTACCTATGATGTTGATGAAAGGCAGAATTCACAACTGATCACAACAACAAGAACAAAGAATAAAGATGCAAAGAATCAAAGATGTCACAAGCTATGAATGCCAAAGAAGTTCAAGACGTCAAACAACCTAAGCAAGACAACAAATGATGACCAACACTTAGGGGGATATTGTTAGGAATATGTTTTATTATGAAGTGTAGATCATTTAATTTGTAATAGGTTGTTAATAATTATGGTTTATAAATGTTTGTAATTAGATTTACAGCTCATGTAGTAAACCCATGAGTTGTGATAAAAGGTTCTTCTAGAACCAAAGGGAAACACCCCTATCCAGGTAAACACTATAAATACCCCCTCCTTTGAAGGGAGAGGGTGTTGGTTCTAATTGGAATAATCTTTCATTAATCATTCATTAGTTCCTTCCACTTTCTCTCTCTAAAAATTTCTCTCTCTAGAATACATGTTGTGATGTGATAGAATGGTGACCTAACAGGAGCCTAAAAGTCAAGTCAAAGGCATTAGTGAAAGGTACCTAAGGTGTACATTCGATATGGTGTGTCGATGTACAAGATAGATTAGTATTGGGTCAAAGGATATTGATATCCTTGTTGATGTTGTCATAAGGAATGGATCTCCTTAGGGATAGGATTTGTGTAGTGTTGGGTAGTAGTTCCTCCTTTGTAATTGAACTCGGTATCTAGCCTTGTACCGGATAAAAGGTAGGCAACATTGTGATAGGTTTGGTTCTACCTCGTGGAAGAACACGGTATCTAGCCTTGTACCGGATAAAGAGTAGGCGACGTTGTAAAGGCTTCTCCGCCATAAGGAGTTGGTGTTGTGTAGTGATTACGAACTCTCGAGTAGGTGACTAGGGAAGTGGAGTAGGGCAAGGAAGGTGTCCTTGTAGCTGAACCACTATAAATACTCGCGTTGTGGTTTTGTGCTTCTTACTCTTTATCTTAGCTTTTATTTATTTGTATGCTTGTCTATCAACATCCAACACACACGTACAAATACATTGACATAAGTCGATCTAAATAGTTTAAAACCAAGTTTTAATCGGTAAAACTATTCAACCCACCCTTCTAGTTTTCCACACTCTTGTATTGCCCAGCTTTTGTATCTGTATCCCTAGCCATAGATGTACCATGGCTATGTCATCGAGGCACTGGTGGCATAACACTATCTGGGCCGGTGTGATTAGTCCCCAGCGTTCCCATTATGTTACGTATGTATGTGATCACTTTGGCCACTATGATATGTATGTATACTTGTCACGAGCAGGGTACATATATGATATGTTTTGCAGGGAGCGTATGGATGCATCCTAGGGAATTTGTATCTATATTTGTATCTGGTGATTGGTCGATGTGTGTTCCTACACCCCATCATACTCTGGTACATCATGAGCTAGCTACTCCATGTACAACTTTGGATTTAACGATATATGATTTGTGATATGTATTGTGGTTTGATTATTTGGTCTATTCATGTGGCATGCTTAGGCACCTGGGCAATGCACTCCGATCCTAAGTTGTTTGATATTTGTTATGCACTCTGTTTTAGTAATTGTCTCATATGCGTTTCGTATTCTGTTTCGTCTGACATGTTCTCAGCAGGCTCTTTTCCTTTCTTTATGTTGACATAATTTGATCCATTTCACATTTTGATTATATTGTTATTGTATTGTTTATATCTGTTCACTGGGCTTTTTAAGCTCAAACGCACTTTCTTTTCTCTGGCGACAGGTATTTTTAGCGGGATGCTGGGATTGAGAGTTGTTAGGAATCATCCTAACATGAAAATGTAACAACATATTCGGTATTACAATAGTTATATTGTAAGGCACAAAAACATGGACTGAAAACATCATTTATATAAAGTCATGTGTTTGTTGCCCTATATAAGCCCTCCTAGACTTCACTAGGAGGGTTATTCTTAGTGTGTAAACTTTATCATTTTTCATTATTCATTAATACACCTAGTTATCCCTTCTCTCTCTACTTTCTCTCTCTAACCATTGATGTCATTTACTATCATCATCCCCGACCTCCCGAATCATATAATCAACTAATCTAAACGATCCAACAATTGGCATCGGAGCTAGGTTATTATCATTGGTTGATTTGTGATCCAATCTTGTCAAAATCGTCCTATTTTAAAAGTATTATTACATGTTTTTATTGTGTTACATTATGTGGTTTTAACAGTTTTAAAATGGTCAAATCTGGTATTAATCGTGGTCAAAACAGTCAAAATTGTAATACTTGTAATATTTTGAATCTGGGATTTTATGGGTTTTTCTGGAAAAACTTTGAAGTTTTTCGTGTTTGCGTATTTTACTTTGAAGATTTGCGAGTTTGCATAATGTTCTTTGAAGATTTGCGAGTTAGCATTTTTTGGTTGAATACTTGCGAGTTGGCATAATTTCTTTTAAAAATTTGCGAGTTAGCATATTTTTATTAAGATTCTTGCGAGTTAGAGAACATGTGCAAACGTTTTGCGAGTTAGAAAATTGATATGAATTTTTGCGAGTTAGACTTTCGGTATCCGAGTTAGGAACGTCTAACTCTATCTCCAACTCATAAACTTGCAAGTAAAAGACTGCAAAATGTTTCTCAAATCCTCACGTTGACCTCAGATCTGATGTATCTTCATTGGTCAAGATACTAAAACGAAAAAGAAATGAGAAGGAAGAGGAGACCATAAACAACAGTTAACAAGAACCAACAATTAACAACCCACATCCTCAACCAACTAATCCAAGCCAACAACAAACCAAGTCCCTCCTAAACCACTCATGCTTATGACTTTCGAACCACAACATAAACTTCACTCTCTATAACCACTCTCTATACAACAAGACTCATAACATAAAAAGAATTAAATTTAGATCTTATAACCTCTCTTTTGAGACCAACACGTTTTTCATCATAGATCTATAACTGTTAATATCCGAAAGATTTAAAAGAAAAAGATAATAAAAAGTTTGTTACTCTTTTTCTTTCTTTCGTTTATCAAAACTCAAAAACAAATGACAAATACAAGAACCTACCCGCGACCCTATTAAGGATCTTGAAACCGTGGAGATAATATTCAAATGGTTCGCTTGTTTGAAGTTTGTTCATGAGTGGTTTTTTAGCCATGAGTTCAGAACAATGTGGTCTCTTGTTGTGTTGAAGATGAAATGAGATGGATCTCGTTTTGTATTTTGAGTGATAGGTGTATTGTTGAATCTGCAAAAGGTGTGATGGGGGCGGACAGATTTTATGCGTGTGAAGGGTTGTACTAAAATGAGGAATTAGGGTTCTCATCCTTTTAATACCCGAATATTAGGTTTTGTGGGATTTCGATGGGGCGTATAATTTTCACAGGTGGGCTGGTATTGTTTGTGCTGTGTTGGACTTGGATTAAAGGACTCCATTGGACTAGTTTTATTTTTATCCGAAAATTATCACAAGACTTGAGTTGGACCTTGGTTTAGACTTGTTTGGGCTGAAATGATTTAATCCGAAATTTTTTATAATTTTTGGTTATATGGTTATAACCTTGCTATAATTTGTTGAAAGGTTATGGTTGGGGTTGAAATGACAAAGTGAAAAATATTTGGATTATGCGTTTTTTACAAGAGATGAAAGGTTATGGTTGGGGTTGAAATCACAAAAGATCGGGAATTATCCATTATCAAGATTCGTTTCAAACCGTCAAAAGGCTAGATTTTGGGTATTAAACCGCAAGAGATGACTACGGAGTTTATTCACTATTATTTATTTGAGGTTGAAGTGGAATTTCACGGGCGCGTGTACTTAGTATTTGAAGATATCGGGGTTGGTTGGATGCTGATTCTTCAAGATCCTTGTTCGAGATTTTAACCATTACGAATGACAAAGACTTGATTTGTCTAGTTATACCTGATGTAAGGAGTTACGTTGTTGTGCTCACAGCGTATAGCTATCACTTTAAAGTAGTTACGTTGTAGTGCTCAAGTGTCACAAAAAGCTGTGGATAATTCGAGAGAAGTTCATATAAAATTAAGGATGGATGGATGGGTATATGATTCTAGCTTTATTGAAATTCTCAGTATTGGTCCTTCGTAAGACATTAGTGCAAGCTTAAGTCACAAGTTCGGGTTATTTTACTTCAGTCTCAAGTTCGTCATATTGGATTTTCTCTATCAGTAGTCTGTACAAAGAGCCGTCAGAATGATAATGGGGTCGGTAAAGAGTTAGTTGAGAGGAGTATAAAAGAGTTGAGAAGTTTTATCAGCAATTGATTCTCACAGGATATTTCATGCTTAACAGAGATTTATGATACTTCACACTTATTCGATTACTTGGACCTACGGGGTTACGCTGCCTCTGTTTCCATCGTAAACATAGTGTGTATGCTTCCGATTCCGCGAAGACATCATGGGGGAAGAGAGTGGATGTGCTTTGTATTTTTTTGACTTCTTTGCGAAAACACTCATTTCCATAAGTATCTCCAATCAGGGAGAACAAGTTCAAGTAATGACCCACATCTTCAGGACTCGATTCTTGAAAGGAATCTCCTTAGCGGGATTTTCAGCACTTACAAGTTTGAACTTCGAGCGTGTTAACGGCATAGTGTGAAAACACATCTCTAATTCTAGCAAAGGTTGTTCCTGAACTGGAGTCCCTCAAGTAGGATAACACGATGTACCGAAGTACACCTACAGTTCAGGTGAGTCGCTGAGGTACACCAAAGCATCACCCCACGACTGTAGACCGTTTGAGACAACATTAAGTGTAACCCACAAGGAGTTACCGAAGTGACCTGCTGTCAGGGCTGTTTGATGTTGATCCTCGCAGGAGTTTCCATTCAATCATTGAGGATCATAGTTGTAAACCCCTCATAAATGTTCTCGACAGATTTCTAAGATCTGTGTAGGACTCTAGAATGGTATCACTTGCGTCCTTAATGTTGAACGACAAGTGATGAAATGTCAAGTGTTCCTAAGAGATCTTTTGATGAATCTCGTGGTTCTAGACTCAATAGTGCGCTTTGGTTTTCCTAATCGGAAACTAGGGAGAGGGTCTCCTTCTTCAATACCAGCAATCTCTAAGAGAAAGCCGATAGTTTACGTAGGGTTCCCTGTGAGAATAAAACAAGCTTATGTTGAGAGAAACTTGAGTGGCTAAGAAGGTTTAGTGCATGTGTCACTGGGTCCATGACGACTTTAATCTTCAATACCGGTGTCATCAAGTGACAACCAGTAGCATATGAATTGAACCCGGTGTCTGCCCTAAGTTGCATAATCTGGAGGGCTATTTCTTTTCACCGTTTTCTTTACTTTTCTTTTTAATTCTTCAACTCCTTCTTTCTCCGATTCTCATTTTCTCCTTTTTATGATTATACCTAAGGACTTCTAAATTCTAAATATTTGTGGTGTCCTTGGGTAGATCCCTCCGGCTCTAGCGGATCATAGGACGATTATTCCTAACCTTAGTCACCTTATAACTCCATGACTATCCTAAGTTTTCATAAAACCATTTTCTCGAAAATCTCTCAAAGTGTTTATGAGTGAAAACATTTTGTAACACTTCGAGAGTTTTGTAAATTCATAAATACTCCCCCTCCACATATGCTCAAGTGTTTTGACAGAAATCTGCACAGAGAGGGTAGAGCTCGCACTTTTGAATTGATCGACTCAAGATAGACAATTCCCCGCGAGACACGGTTACGTTGTATAGTTAAAGAGTTGCATTGTCAGCTTTTAGGTGACAACTAGCTCTAATAACTACCTTGAAGATGTGAATAACCCTCGAAAGGTTGTCAAACCCATCAAAGTTCATGTCTATCAAGAGTTTCTCGAAGAGGTACAATCTACTCGGATAAGCCTTGAAAGGCAAATCTTTTCGATTTATGACAGTTCAGATCTCGTCAATTCATGGGTTAAGTCTTAGCACGAAGATTCAGTCACAGTTTCCAACATATTTGTATCACACAGTTTTTCTCCCCCTCAAAAATGGCATATATGTGTTCATTTTGATGAAATTTTTGATATCAAATATGACCATTTCGAGTTTTGTGGGAAGATTTCCACGAAGAATGTTTTGTAAACAAAGATTTGTAAGCAAATACTCCCCCTCAATAAGTAATATTAACTTTTTAGGGTTTGAAAAACATAAGGGGAAGTACTTGTTCTTTTGAGCAAAACCTTAAAAAGTGAAGTTTTAATAAGTTTTACTCAAAAGTAAGAAGCTTTCGCCCCTTTTATAATGATTGTGGCACTGATGCGTACTATAGGGTCCTTTCATTACAAGTACGAGTTGTACACTGTTATGTGTGCACAAGCCATTGTCAATTATACAAAACATATCATCCATATGTCAATCAAAGAAACAAATTAAGGAGTACCAGGCAATCCTTCAATAACACCAGGAGTTCTCTCTTGTCGTTGATAACCCGTACCCACAAAACTCTTCAAATTCCGCATCTGATCACGGTGAAACAGCCTTTCATCAATCCTATTGATAATCTTCTTCACATCCCTCTTTTCTGTAAAATTCCACCGCTTCTTCGACCCAATTCCTTCATGAATCTCCTTTAACTGATACGCTATCCCATCACGAACCTTCTTCAGAGTATGATCACAAAACTTGTGAAGGTCATTGCACGCCATTAAACAGTTATGGTGAAGTTCACTGCGGTAAACTACTCCAATCTTTGGTTTCTTCACAATGGTGTATTGAGAGAGTTGGTTGATATCGGGAAAGTGTAGCAACAGTTTAGTGAGATTGACTCGTTTCTGGTATGATTCCACGGCAAGTTGAAGGTCTTCAACACGTTCCTGGATCACTATGCTTCTTATGAATATCAACAAAGACTTGATGTACTGGAGCTGGATGTTGGTGGAGAAATGCCGCATCTGACCTTGTACCTTATCCAGATACATTCATGATAGCAATGATCCGTTTGTCACTGTACACCTCTTTGTTTGATTTCAGAATGTGGCAGCTTCTGTAGTATAGTCTTCTTCGTTCAGGCCAATGATGAATTCCATACTGTGCATCGAGATCATAATTCACCACATTATCAATAAACATTCTTGTGGCTTGTTCCTTGATGGCAACATTATTGGAGAAGACTGCTACCGGGATGTTGAAAGTGAGTGATGTAGCGTATTTCTTGCTTACATCGCTACCGTGTTGAAGAAATTCCAGGTCATTGTTGAAGAAGTATTGGTAGGGAATCCTTTGTTGATATGGTCGACCAATGGTTGGTAGTGGCTTGGTCCAGTCAGTGTAGTATGGAGTCTTGTCTGGTCTTGTGAAGTCGATGTTAGATTCAGGGTTGAGCCAATCAATATTGTTGGACATAGCTCGTGCGATGTTGTCAAGATGATATTCAACTTCAGTAGCACTATCGGAGCTGTCCTTAAGCAGTTGAAATGCATCATTCTTGATTCGGCGTAACTGTCCTTTTGTCATCTTCTTCACTTTGAACCTTTCTTGAATTAGCTTGACGTGCTCCATGGTTCGACCATCTACCGGTTCTTGGCCTTCCGGTAATTGAGGGGTGGTATCAACAAGCTTGGAAAACCATTTGTATTCATCAGTTTCGTCTTCATCCAACCTTGATACAACTGAGGTAGACGTTTTCTTCTTTGGCTTGGAGGATGATGCTGATTGTTGCTTGGTTGATGGTGTTGAAGAGGGCGGTTGTTGGGGCTCAGGAATCTCTTCATCATCACCACCAGTGTATTGGAAATGATCACCAGTTTTCTCCTATGGTGGTGGAGACTCAGAGTCCTGAGGTTTATCACTAGCAGGAGGCCGTTGAGAAGAGCTTATGGTGGTGGTAGTCTTTGGGGGTGGTGGAGGCATAGATGAGGATTCGCCTGTTTTCTTTTGACGTTTAGGCTCAGAATCCTTGTCCGCATCATCGTCCTCTCTTGGTCTCTTTTCTTGACCAGCTCCTTCCTTGCAAGTTTGCTTAAGTTGATATGCCAGCAATGCTTCAAAATTTTTGATTCATCAGAAGTGAAAGTTCAAGATTGGGAAGACATCTGCATAATCAATTTTGAAATCAAATCTGCTTCAGTGACAACATGAGGTGGAACTGGCCGAATTTGCATCATTGCTGGTGTAGTTGATAGTGTTTGCTTGACCAAAGACATCAGATAAGGGTAGAGTTTTCTTGCGAACATTTCTTTTTGACTCCAGGGACGGTGTCGAGAAGGAACTTATGAGTGTAGTCCCTAATCGTCTTGTCCATTTCACCTTGAATATCTCGGTGGAGGAATTTCTGGATCTGGTCTTTTTCCTCCGAGAACTCGTTCATCACTTTACAGGGTAAGTTAACTCTGTCAGCCAGCTGGTTTGAACTTCTTGTTAACCACGTTTCGTTTCCTTGCTTGCTTGACAGCCTTAACAATCTTGGCTTTGGCACGTGATGTCCAAGTGTCAGTGGGTTTCTTGATCGATCTGGATGATGATCTGGTGGTAGCATCTTTGGATGGTGGTGGTTATGAATGAGATGATGAGTCAGTTGAAGATAAGTCATGAGAAGGCTTAGGGTCTTTAGGTGGCTCAGAAGATTATTCTGGGTTATGTTCTGGATTATCTTGAAGATAATTATCAGCTTCCTCTTGAGCTCTTGCCTCTTCCTCTGCTTTAGCCCGAGCTTCTTCTTCAGCCCTTTAATTAGCCGCTTGCTCAATGTCTTCATCTGTTATCTTTTCATTCTTCTCTTGTTCCTCTTCTTCAAAGTCGAATATGATTTCATCCTCTTGTTGTTGTTGCTCTGTTGATTCTTTAGTGGTGGTACCAGTTCCCTTATCGGGTTGATTAACCGCATCAAGAACTGGTGTGGTTAGTGCACCACCACTGGAATCTCCAAGGCCTCCTGGTTTGTTGCGATTGAATTGAGAAGCATAATGTAACCTTAGCCGCTTAAGAGTCTTATGGTAATCTCTCTCTTCATCCGTGGTTCATCATCGAACTTTCTTCTTCTTCCTCGGCAAGAATGGAATCTTTCCCTTGTCGATTTGGGGCTGAGTGGTTGGTCATCGGACCTCAGCGAGGTTTTTTCATCAAGAGTGTAGCATTAAATAGCGAACCACCTCATCGCACTCAAGTATCCTCTCAGTCTTCGTCCCTAGTTTAAGTGCTGGTTTAGGATTAGGGATGATACCCTTAGATGGGACTTTTCTTTTGAGGCTTGGACGCCTTTTAGGATACTTGAGGGCACTCCCAGTGCTTTCTACGCTTCCAGCGCTGCCAGACCTTCGTGTCTTCTTGGTAGGAGTAGCAGAAGTCTTCTCATCCATAAACCCTACTTTGCCTTTGCTTACAGCTTTAAGGTATCGACGATACGATGGTAGACTTTTGATATCATCGGTGAGAAGGCAATCCAGTAGCACTGCACCTTGCTTCTTTGTTGATGAGTCCTTAAATCTGAAAATGTTTAGTGTGGGCTAGTACAACACAGAGTGATTGTTGGGTCATTAAGTCTCAAGGGAATGTCCCGATTTTTCCCGACAATATTTTGGATCAACAGTTTGGTGTATCTGATAAAAGGAACTTTTGTCCCGGGCTTCTTGAGATGGGACATCATGTCTTCCCATATCAGACTAGCAAAGTGGATGTGCTTCTTGTTGACCATGTCCAGAAGGTTTGCAGATGCATGAGTTTGGGATGCTCGTGACCGCTGTCTCTTTCGGACAAAAACTTGGCGATCATGATATACAGTGTTTTCCAAGGTTGAGGAATATTCTTTAAATCCACAGAGGAATATCGGGTTATAACCCAGGCAGCTTCATCATGTCCAATGTCAATCATGAATTGAATGGTAGCCTCTTCACTTGGAGTTGCCACATAGTCAGCAGCCTCGATAGCAGGTAGAAGAAGAATTGACTGAAGATCTGCAACATTAACGGTGACTTCCTTATGATTGAGGGTCACAGTGACAGCATCTTGACCATCCACCTTTTTCATTGTATGCCAAAATTGATGAATATTGATTTCTGACACAGTTGCAGAGTTCATAAGCATGTTGTTGTAGGGATGAGTCTTGAGAATATCCACAGAAATCCTGCATGAAGATTCTTAGCAGGTGAATTTCTCAAAATCGACCTTGAGGTTGTTCTTTCCAATTGTCTTGCTGTAATCAGTTGGGAAGATATCTTCCATTGTGAGCTCATTTCGTGCTTTGACATTTTCCATGATGACGTCCATATCGTGATCTGAAAGGTATTGTGACAAAAGAACCAACATATCGAAAGACATTATATTAGTCAAAAGTTGATTTTATTGTCCAATTATTGAATTTTTTATGTTAATGAATGTTACGAGTCCAAAGCCACATGTTGTCCAATAGTCCAAAGTTTACGTGATAAGTTACGTGAGAATCTTAATTTTGAATTTTAAAGTCCAAATTTTCATTCATGCACACAACATTTTAACGATTTTTGCTTATTAGTGACATTTTGGTCTTGTGACGTTATGAGTAACTTATTACAAGTTTGTACGCGTAACATTTCATAAGTTTAGATACAATTTTGGCTTAAGCGTAGGATTGTAAGCTTATGCGTAAACAGGGCAACCATAGGCGTAGGAATAAGCTTATGCGTAAGAGTCACTCATAGGCGTAAGAAAGCTTACGCGTAGGAATGAGCACTTAGCTAAAGCTTACGCGTAAGAGTAGGTTGGGGATTTACGCGTAAGGTTTACTCGTAAGAGCAAGCCTTATGCGTGGAAATCCAATTTTACGCATATCCTTCATAGGATACGCGTATTCCCATTGTAGACCCTTACGCGTAAGAGTTACGCGTAAGATTTCTCTTATGCGTAACATATACTGAAGGTATTCCATAAGCGTAGAATCCGTTTTTAACCTTGATTATGATTTGGCACGTGTAGAAGCCTGAAATAGATCAATTACAACACTCCAATTAACAAGTTATTCAATTTCTTTCAATATCACATGATATCACAAATATGTCCAGTTATGCGTAGGATAATTGTTAGGCGTAAACACAAACCCTAGAATTCAAATCCTACTCGTAAGCAATCTAGCCATGGAAAATCCATCAAATGATTTTTGGACATCTTAGAGGCTTTATGAGTTGTTTGCAACAGTTTTTAACATCAAATGTATCATGAATCAAAAGTACCCAAACCTACGAGTTCATAAACCCTAAAGTTTGATTATTAAAGATTGATGATTCTGGGTATGATTCAAGGTGTTTAGAGGTTAATTGAACATATATCAAACACTTCTCAAGCATCTAATTATACAGAAACACTCACAATTTAAAATACCCAAATCCACGCATAAACCCTAAACCACAAATATGATCAAAAACGTTTTCTGGGTTGAAAGTCTTGATGAAAATGTTTATTTGACATGTTTTTAATCATTTTAACACAAACCATTTCATCAAAAACACCCCATAGTGATTTCTTGTTCATATGCTTATGCGTAGAACCAAAAATCACTTCTAGTTTAAAATCAAACAATTAGTTTTGAATAATATTTAAAACCAATGTTTGTAACCATTCAATGAAGCGTTTAACACTTACAAAATACAAGTTTGAAGCACGGATTGGAGAATCAATTTTTATGTGTGGATGAAGTGGTTGGAGAAGTTAATGTTTGTAATAAATGAGTTAGTGAAATTAGGTGGAGAGTTTTGTAAAAAATGAGTTTGAACTTTTGACAATAATAGTCCATTCACCTCAACCATTTTCAACCACAGCCCATAACTTCCATTTTGGTTAAGCAAGACACGATAGTTTGGAAACAAACTTGACGAAACTCCCCCTCGACTTTTAGAAATAGTGAAATTTTACAAATGTGAGTCTGAGGAGAGTTATGAAACAGGAAACGTATCCACCATTATCAAAGATATAACCATTTAGGTAACATGCAAGTACAAGGTTTTATGAACCTGAAAAAATATTTACATTCTCCCCCTCAACACTTGTCCGTGAAAAATAATGAAATGTTTGAAAGAGCAAAGTGTTAACGGAATATTTGTACTTGCAATGTTTGAAGAAATTTAGCTAGAAGAATATTTTTGAATTTTATCATATTTTATATTTTTCTATTTTTGATTTTGATAAAGTTATTTACAAAAGAGGTTTTGGTGTTTGAGTGATTTTAAGAATGTGTTAAAAGTTCATCCAGTTCCTCTGGAATCAAACACCTCATGCCAATCCGGTGGATCAAATCAGTAAACCTAGTAGGAGCTAAGGCTTTGGTAAGAAGATCCGCCAGTTGGTGTTCAGTACCCACAAAATATAATTCAACGGTACCCTTTTCCACATGCTCCTTTATGAAATGATATCGAAGGTCGATGTGCTTGGACTTCGAATGTTGAACGGTGTTGCACGAGATCGCAATAGCACTTCGATTGTCGCAGTACAACGGAATTCGGTCAAATACGTAACCATAGTCTTTGAGTTGTGTTCTCATCCAAATGACTTGAGCACAACACGCCGACATGGCTACATATTATGCTTCGGTTGAGGACAACGATGTACAATCCTGTTTCTACGATTGCCATGACACCAATTTATCACCAAGGAATTGCAAACCACCTGAAGTACTTTTCCGAGAATCTAAGCAACCTGCATGATCAGCGTCTGAAAAAGCTATTAGTTCAAAATCGTAATCCTTTGATACCGATCCCCAAATTAATGGTTCCCTTGATGTATCGGTGGATTCTTTTAGCCTTAGAGAGGTGAGTTTCAGCTTGGTCTCGACCGATAACGGGAGCAAAGATATACAACAAATACAATCATGTCTACTGGTTGTTAGATACATGAGAGACCCAATAATACTTCGGTATTTGGTAGGGTCAACCAATTTCTCATGCAAATCAGCGTCCAGTTTTTTGGTATGTGCCATTGGTGTGGCATAGGTATCACGGCTTTGCATTCCATGTTTGTTTAAAATTTCAAGAGCATATTTGGACTGACTTAGGAAAATACCACGGGGTGATTGATGAACTTGCAGTCCTAGAAAGAACGTAAGTTCACCCATCATTGACATTTCAAAATGTATTTTCGTAAGTTTTGAAAAAGCGTTTGAGTGCTTTTTATGTGTTGACCAAAAAATGATGCCATCCACATAGATTTGAACGATTAAAATGTGTTCCCCGTGATATTGTATAAACAGTGTTGGGTCGACCGATCCTTTAACAAAATTATGAGACAGGAGAAAGGATGACAATTCATCGTACACCCCGAGGGCTTGTTTGAAACCTGTAGAGAGCCTTGTTCAGTTTGTAGACGTGATTAGGGAACTCTGAATCAACAAATCCTTCTGGCTAACTAACATAGACCGTTTCCTTCAATTTACCATTCAGAAAAGCGGGTTTGACCTCCATCTGATAGACCTTGATGTTCATGTGAGCCGCGAATGCCAGAAAAATCCGTACATGTCAAGTCTAGCAACTGGTGCGAAGGATTCCTCGAATTCAATTCCCTTTTCTTGTCTATAACCCTTAACCACCAGACGTCACTTATTTCTGATAACCATACCTTCAAAGATCCAACTTGTTTTTCCAAATCTATTTAAGACCAATAACATAGACCCCTGTTGGTTTTTCAACCAATTCCCATACTTCAAGACGTTTAAACTGGTTAAGTTCTTCTTGCATGGATTCAATCCAGTTGTCATAAGTCATTGCTTCTTTAATGTTTTTGGGTTCAGATTGGTAAACGGTAAGTGCATAACTGCAATGTTCACCGTCATTCTGAAGGCGTTGTCTAGTTACAACTGGTTGATTCGGGTTTCCAATGATGTTCACAAGAGGATGGTC
This sequence comes from Chrysanthemum makinoi, assembly GCA_910596185.1. Classification (NCBI taxonomy): domain Eukaryota; kingdom Viridiplantae; phylum Streptophyta; class Magnoliopsida; order Asterales; family Asteraceae; genus Chrysanthemum; species Chrysanthemum makinoi. Next base: position 223,209,967 of record OU343222.1, on the reverse strand, counting down.
TTTAGTCCAACGATTTGTGGAGGGTTGATGTTGAAATACATTATACAGACTGGGAAGATTCAAATGGCTTGTAGATGATTCCTCAACATCAGAAGTGGCAGTTTCATTAGCGAAAGGATTGAAGAACGCATTTGGATCATAATCTACGGGTGTAGGTACATCATGATTTAGAATATCATCAGCTGGTTCAGCGTCATTGGATGCGGTTTTTTTGGCTGTTGTTGTAGAATCAATTGGAGGTGCTTTTCAACAGTTGTTGTTGTTGCAGGTGTATCATGTATTGGATTATTATCAGGTTGAGCAGCGGAAATAGGTGATACATCTAGATCACGTTGATCAATATCAACACTAAACAGAGGAGCAAATAGTTGTTCCATTTGACGACGAGTAAGCTGTAAGCTTGGTTCAGCTGATGATGGGGTTTGGGGGAAGTTTAGACGGCTATGTCCGGGTTCCAAGCTGTTTTGCTCGGAAGCCATATATGTAAGCTCATCGAAATTTGTATGAATCGTTTCCATAATCTCCCATGTATGACGATTCCAGATTCAGTATCCTTTAGAGTTTTCACAGTAACCAACAAAGACTCCAATGTCAGCTTTAGATTTGAGCTTTCGAAAGTCATCACGATCATTATTCGGGTAACAGAGAGAGCCAAATACATGAAAGTGTTTGAGATTTGGTTTGCGATTATGGATAAGCTCATAAGATGTTTTTTGTATGCGTTAGTGATCATAGAACGGTTCTGAGTGTAACATGCATTGACCGGCTTCACACAAGTAACTGGAGTTTTGCATTTATCAACAAGTTCTTGCAGGTAGTTGTTATGCTGATCAATATAGTTCTTTTGCATATTTCTTCCACTAACGATTTGCCATTATTCGCCACTAACGAACTCTTTTCACAACTCCATTTTGTTTTGGTGTCCATGCAATTGATGTTTGATGCTCAATTCCCACTTTCTCATAGTATTCACGAAGAGTTTGATTTACAAATTCAGTCCCTCTGTCTGTTCTGATTTGTCTGACTGTATTCCGGAGCTGGACTTGAATTTTTGTGAGAAAGGTGATGATCATATGTGGAGCTTGATCTTTACTTCAAAGAAAATAAACCCAATTCCATCTTGAGTAGTCATCGACAATTACAAGAATGTAGCATTTGTCGTTGATCGTCTGTACACGCATTGGGCCACACAAATCCATGTGAAGGAGATGAAGCACATGCTGGGAGTTGTGTTCCATCTTTGAAGGAAAGTGAGCACGGGTGCTTTTCCCTTGTTCACAAGCTGAGCATAGATGATCTTTGGAATACCGAAATCTTGGAAGTCCTTCAACAAGTTTATATTGTGCAGTATTGGTTATGGTTTGAAAGTTTAAGTGTGAAAGTCGACGGTGCCACAGCCAAGATTTTGTTGATGTTGCTTTAGAAAGTAGACAGATGGGAGATGAAGCAATCATTTCTTGCATTGATATTGTGTAAAGAATGATGTCCGGTTTCCAGACATAAGATCGTTTCCTCCCTAATGAAACAAGTTTTCTCCCTAAACGCAACTTCCAAATATCCATCACAAAATTGACCGAAAGAAAAGAGATTGTGACCGAGACCTTCCACATAATAAACTCTGCTAATTTCAATGTTCCCATTGATGTAATCTCCGTATCCCATGATAGCTTTCAAAGTGATCATTCCGAACACTGCGGTGCCAATGAACTTTGAAACAAAGTTTGATAACAGTTTGAGATTGCCCGTCATGTGTCGGAACATCCGCTATCAACAATCCAGAGGATGATCTGCGTATCACCGCATTACACGCGACACGGGTGGAATAGAAGTAGAGGTGGAACCCGAAGAGTTAGAGGGTTTCGTTACAATTATATTAGACACACACATGTTAATGATCTTGGGAATCCATTTAAATCTTGGTATGTTCTATAACCATCTCTGCCAAGTCCAACTAGTCTTAGCTTTAGTCTTAGTGAATGAACTAGGTGATATTCTCTTCCTAGGAGGTGAAGTGGGTTCTATGGGTACATCATGATCATGCGTAGAAACATTAGTAGGCGGTTTACCTAGCACAGACTTAGAAGCATTATTGGGCCTAGATGTATTCTGTTTTCTATTGTTCCGCTTACGAGATAAGATAGCATTAGCAACACATTTATCATGACAACCAGAAAACATGCTTTTATGACAACCAACACAAGATGCTTCAAACATAACATTCAAAGTACTTAAAGGTTCAACATTCGTTACATCACTTTGGCTATTACATTTGTCTAACACAATGTCTAAAGTGGGTGCAACATGAGTTTTATTCAAAGTCTTAAGGTGTTCTTCTACTTCAGAGGTCTTTATTGTTCTTCTCTTACGTTGCAACTTCCTATTCTTCCTGGTTTGGCTCTTAAGCTGTGAAGTGCTAACGTTGGGAAAAGAGGCAACTATTCTGTTCATGGAAGGAAGAACATTAGTATCTTGTGGTGTGTCATTAGGCGTTCTAGTGTCAATTTTAATCAATCCAGGGGCAAGTACATGTGTGTTACTAATCTTATCTTGCTTAAGTTTTACCAACTCTGCTTTTAAGTCATCGATAATGTGTAACAAATCTTGATTTTTACGAGTGTTTCCATTATTTCGTAAAACTTCTTTGGTATATGCAAGATGATCATCAGCATCTTCTGACGCTTTAGCACGAGTCTTTTTTAGTGTCACACCCCCAAATTACCTTTTAAGGTGGAATACCTTGGGGCTGTCATAGCATCAAAGTTCTGGTTATATTGAACGACCTAAAGTGTCGTTTGGAAAACACATTGTTTAATTTGTTAATACAATCAGAGTTTACAAAATATAGATCCCAATGAAAATCAACGTATACGGAGATAAATTTTATACAAGCCAAACTATGTTTTTAAAGTTTATAAACCCAAGTGAGACGCGTCGTCTCCACGACTCTATGAAATGTCCCAATGCATGCCATGAAGTGAATGCCTTAGATACCTGAGATAAGACATGCTAAAAGTGTCAACACAATGGTTGAGTGAGTTCATAGAGTTTGTGTTGAAATGTAAAGCCTTTAAAAAGCGTTCATGCAGCAAATACTAAGTTTTTGGTCATATAGAATAGTTCACAAAGCAAAGGCATCGTAAATCCACTCAGTTCCAAGTCCCGCTCATACAAAACTTGCAACTTTGTGTGTTTACACCTTGCTAAAATAGTATGTCAATCATGTATGCATGTATCATAGTAGTTAAAAGTATAAATGCCATAGGGTCTTCCAACACTCGTGTTGGGATGTATCCATAAAAATGGCCTTCCAACATATAAATGTTGGGATGTTTGTAAATTAATAGCCTTCCAACAACTTAATTTGGAGCCACTAATTCTTGTATGTTTGTAAATTAATAGCCTTCCAACAACTTAATTTGGAGCCACTAATTCTTGTATGTTTGTAAATTAATAGCCTTCCAACAACTTAATTTGGAGCCACTAATTCTTGTATGTTTGTTCCAAATATGCATATGAAATCAAGTATAACCCAATCAAGTATATAACGAAATCAAGTGTAGAGTATAAGTAATGTTGTTTGGCAAAAGAGTTTAAATGTTTGGATAAATAAGCATATATCTCGCCCCAAATAGTTTATAGGAATTTAAATGAGTAAAAGCGGGGTATGAACTCACGGTAATCAGTAAAAGTTTAGAGTAATTGTGAAATTAAATGAAAGCAGTTGAGCATGTATCTCCCCCAAAAGTAATTCAAAACGTATAAAAGTAGGGGCTATGAAACTCACGGTAATCAGTAAAAGTTTAGAGTAATTGTGAAATTAAATGACAGATTGAGCATGTATCTCCCCAAAGTAATTCAAAGTAAAAGTAGGGGCTATGAAACTCACGGTAATCAGTAAAAGTTTAGAGTAATTGTGAAATTAAATGAAAGCAGTTGAGCATGTATCTCCCCCAAAAGTAATTCAAAACGTATAAAAGTAGGGGCTATGAAACTCACGGTTATCAGTAAAAGTTTAGAGTAATTGTGAAATTAAATGAAAGCAGTTGAGCATGTATCTCCCCAAAAGTAATTCAAAACGTATAAAAGTAGGGGCTATGAAACTCACCTGGTATGATTGATATGCTAACAAAATGAAGTGCAAATAAGAGGCTCGGAAACTATCCGCAACCTAAGATAAATGATATGCTCTAATATAAGTCATGAAACAATGTCGTGCATGCAAACTCATATGATATCCATACCACTTGTACGTTTTGGAAATAACGTTTATCGTCAAAATATATGTTTATGACATCCCGTCAATTGATAGAAATACTCTACAAATAGTTATGTTGAAACAACCTCCTATGATAGTCGCAAAATGGTGCACACCGAGTGTTAGGAAATGAACTCAACAGTTTTAGAAAGCTTGTGTTATTATCTCAAAGTTTTAGTATTTAAGTTTACATCCTAGAGGTCTCGATCACAAGGAAAATATAGGTGAAGTATTGCACTATAGGCCAAAAATGTAGTTTAAAGGATGGTTTTCGGCAAAGTTTGAGTGACTATATGTTATTCGTTACAACTCCGCTCAACAAACGGGTGGACATTTTGGAAAATATGCTAGGCGAACTTACTTTTACTAGAAGACATCACGCTTATAAAAGTTCTACATCATTGTTAAAAACGTCCGCCAACATGGTCCTTTAGTTTCCGTAGTATGTTTTTAATAAAGAATATATTAATTTGCTAATAGAATAAAGTTACGGCATTTATCTTGTGTAATTTAATCGTTACAAGTCCGTTTTCTACGTTTTCTACATCCTTAGATTCGTGTCAAAGTATACTAATATATTTTTGATAAGTCGACACAATTTATAAAGCTTAAGACTCATTTTTGACTCGTAAGGAGTGACATTTTCATTCTGAAATTTCTGAAATTAATAGTTTTCCTCGTCAAACTTGAAAAATTCATAACTTCTTCGTTATAGCTCCGGTTTAATCCGTTCAAGCGGCCACGTTTTCGTTTTAAAGTGTATTTTCTAAATATCTAGCCCAAAATAGTATACCCACTGTCGGATTTTCCCAGAATTAAAATTATGGACAGACCCTTTTCAAAAATTGTCGAAATGAGTTTTTCTCGCGCCAAACCTATTCTAACCCATTCAAAACAACTCCGAAGCTATTCTAATCCTACCATACACCTTCTTAGGGTGTCATGGGTTCCTAGACATCACCAAAACTAATATATAACAAGGGATAATTATAGGATGATTAATATATGTATAACTTTTAAAAACAATGTAAAAATGGTATAAACATCCATAAGTCTTGCATGTTTTGCTCAAATATAATGAAATGAATATGAAATAAATATGGAAGATGAAAAATGAATATGATATGCTTACTAGTTACTTGATGAGGTGACTAGAACAAGGGATTAAACTTAAACACCCTAGGTTTTTATTTCAAAACCTAAACAAGAGTGCATACTAGATTGTTTAAAACTTGATTTGGAAAATTTTGATGAACTTCTTCTTCACCCTTATGGTTGGCCGGTTTGGAGAGGCAAAACAAGAGAGAAAAGATCTTGACTAAAAGACTTGAATTATTGAATGAAGTGTGTGTAAGTACCTTGAGTGCAATTTCTACCTAAGTAATAAAAGGATTTAACCACCCTTGACTCACATGGCGGTTTTGGGGGATGTATATCTCCAATATGTATACATTTTTTTTATTGTATATATAAATGTGTAAGTAATTGTAAGTTAAATGACATAAGTTGCATTGTGTATACATTTGTGTATTTAAAGTAGTTTTTAGCTAAAAATAAATTTTAAGGGATCAAAGTAAAATATATTGAGGTCATAAAAATTGTAAAAATACATTTCTTGCAAAATTTGAGTGAAATAATAATTATCGTGTAATTTTTAAGAAAAGTGTCGTAATAATATAAATTTAACGATTTATATACAAAATAAATTTAAAACACTAGGTAAACTCAAAATATTATTTTTATAAACTAAATGTAAGTATAAAAATATATTGTGATTAATTTTTGGAAGTATCGTATCAATTGTTCAAAATAATGTTTACGCGATAGCGTTTATTTAATAAGAAATTATGCGTTTAATGGAAAATGCAAAACCCATGCATAAATTGATATGAAATGATGAATATTGAGTTTGAGAAATGACCAGAAATTGAGAATTGTGACATTCTTCCCAGGTCAGAGGAATCACGTCCTGTGATTCGATTAATGATACTATGGCCCAAAGCGACAAAGGGTTCTAAAAGTTTATGCTCATGTATGGTCTAAATGATTATGTCAATGCTCATGCATATATCGTGACTATATCCCATTCTAAAGGCATGCTCCCTTATGATTAGGCTCGATGAGGCAGGCTTTCCCATTCTCGAGCAAAATTTCCAAAAGACTTTAAGTAACCGTTTTTACTTAATCCCACAACTCATCAAACAAGAACTGTCATACGATTAGGCTAAATTGGTTTAGGTAACAACTTGTTTCTAGCTTGATCTTTGCAACTCATCAAACAAGAAGCGCACGCCGGATCAAACGGAAACAAGTGGTTTGAAGAAAATCTTTTGAAAATGGCTCGATTGGTGCTTACTCATATAAGACTACTACTCCCTTCATTGCATGATTCTTCCTGAATTAGACATAGGTGATCGGGCTATGTATAATTTAGGAGTAACTATGCAATGCTTGGACTAATCGACTCATATGATGTTTGGTGTTGAGTCATAAGTTCGCATGTATAAAGAATATGCACTTATAATGATATGATGAGATGCTATGATGATGCAGTTATAGTCTAGGGTCAACGATGCAACCTAGTTCTCTAACCGATGCTCTCGATACCAATCTGTCACACCCCCAAATTACTGTTTTGTGAATGGAATACCTTGGGGAGGTGTCATAGCATCAAAGTTCGATTATATTGAACGACCTAAAGTGTCGTTTGGAAAACACATTGTTTAATTTGTTAATACAATCAGAGTTTACAAAATATAGATCCTAATGAAAATCAACGTATACTGAGAGATAAATTTTATACAAGCCAAACTATGTTTTTAAAGTTTATAAACCCAAGTGAGACGCGTCGTCTCCACGACTCTATGAAATGTCCCAATGCATGCCATGAAGTGAATGCCTTAGATACTTGAGATAAGACATGCTAAAAAGTGTCAACACAATGGTTGAGTGAGTTCATAGAGTTTGAGTTGAAATGTAAAGCCAAAGCGTTCATGCAAATACTAAGTTTTTGGTCATATAGAATAGTTCACAAAGCAAAGGCATCGTAAATCCACTCGGTTCCAAGTCCCGCCCATACAAAACTTGCAACCTGTGTGTTTACAACCCACTACTAAAAATAGTATGTCAATCATGTATGCATGTATCATAGTAGTTAAAAGTATAAATGCCACCACAAGGGTCTTCCAACACTCGTGTTGGGATGTATCCATAAAAATGGCCTTCCAACATATAAATGCTAGGATGTTTGTAAATTAATAGCCTTCCAACAACTTAATTTGGAGCCACTAATTCTTGTATGTTTGTAAATTAATAGCCTTCCAACAACTTAATTTGGAGCCACTAATTCTTGTATGTTTGTAAATTAATAGCCTTCCAACAACTTAATTTGGAGCCACTAATTCTTGTATGTTTGTTCCAAATATGCATATGAAATCAAGTATAACTCAATCAAGTATATAACGCAATCAAGTGTAGAGTATAAGTAATGTTGTTTGGCAAAAGAGTTTAAATGTTTGGATAAATAAGCATGTATCTCCCCCAAAAGTAATTCAAAACGTATAAAAGTAGGGGCTATGAAACTCACGGTAATCAGTAAAAGTTTAGAGTAATTGTGAAATTAAATGAAAGCGCTTGAGCATGTATCTCCCCAAAAGTAATTCAAAACGTATAAAAGTAGGGGCTATGAAACTCACGGTAATCAGTAAAAGTTTAGAGTAATTGTGAAATTAAATGAAAGAAGTTGAGCATGTATCTCCCCCAAAAGTAATTCAAAACGTTATAAGTAGGGGCTATGAAACTCACATTGTCGATAAAAGTTTAGAGTAATTGTGAAATTAAATGAAAGCAGTTGAGCATGTATCTCCCCCAAAAGTAATTCAAAACGTATAAAAGTAGGGGTTATGAAACTCACCTGGTATGATTGATATGCTAACAAAATGAAGTGCACGAAAATGAGGCTCGGAAACTATCCGCAACCTAAGATAAATGATATGCTCTAATATAAGTCATGAAACAATGTCGTGCATGCAAACTCATATTATATCCATACCACTTGCGTTTGGAAATAACGTTTATCGTCAAAATATATGTTTATGACATCCCGTCGTATTAGAAATACTCTACAAATAGTTATGTTGAAACAACCTCCTATGATAGTCGCAAAATGGTGCACACCGAGTGTTAGGAAATGAACTCAACAATTTTAGAAAGCTTGTGTTATTATCTCAAAGTTTTAGTATTTAAGTTTACATCCTAGAGGTCTCGATCACAAGGAAAATATAGGTGAAGTATTGCACTATAGGCCAAAAATGTAGTTTAAAGGATGGTTTTCGGCAAAGTTTGAGTGACTATATGTTATTCGTTACAACTCCGCTCAACAAACGGTTGGACATTTTGGAAAATATGCTAGGCGAACTTACTTTTACTAGAAGACATCACGTTATAAAAAGCTCTACATCATTGTTAAGCCGCCAACATGGTCCTTTAGTTGCCGTAGTATGTTTTAATAGAGAATATATTAATTTTGCTAATAGAATAAAGTTACGGCAACTTGGTTTATCTTGTGTAATTTAATCGTTACAAGTCCGTTTTCTACGTTTTCTACATCCTTAGATTCGTGTCAAAGTATACTAATATAATTTTGATAAGTCGACACAATTTATAAAGCTTAAGACTCATTTTTGACTCGTAAGGAGTGATATTTTCATGCTGAAATTTAAAATTAATAGTTTTCCTCGTCAAACTTGGAAAATTCATAACTTCTTCGTTATAGCTCGTTTTAATCCGTTCAAGCGGCCACGTTTTCGTTTTAAAGTGTATTTTCTAAATATCTAGCCCAAAATAGTATACCCACTGTCGGATTTTCCCAGAATTAAAATTATGGACAGACCCTTTTCAAAAATTGTCGAAATGAGTTTTCTCGCCAAACCTATTCTAACCCATTCAAAACTCCGAAGCTATTCTAATCCTACCATACACCTTCTTAGGGTGTCATGGGTTCCTAGACATCACCAAAACTAATATATAACAAGGGATAATTATAGGATGATTAATATATGTATAACTTTTAAAAACAATGTAAAAATGGTATAAACATCCATAAGTCTTGCATGTTTTGCTCAAATATAATGAAATGAATATGAAATAAATATGGAAGATGAAAAATGAATATGATATGCTTACTAGTTACTTGATGAGGTGACTAGAACAAGGGATTAAACTTAAACACCCTAGGTTTTTATTTCAAAACCTAAACAAGAGTGCATACTAGATTGTCTAAAACTTGATTTGGAAAATTTTGATGAACTCTTCTTCCTCCTTAGGTGTGACCGGTTTGGAGAGGCAAACAAGAGGAGAGAAAAATCTTGACTAAAAGACTTGAATTATTGAATGAAGTGTGTGTAAGTACATAGAGTGCAAATCTAACTAATGTAAGAAAATTTCTACCTAAGTAATAAAAAGATCTAACCACTCTTGACTCACCCCCCCCCCATGGCCGGTTTTGGGGGGATGTATATCTCCAATATGTATTTTTTTTTTTTATATATAAATGTGTAAGTAATTGTAAGTTAAATGACATAAGTTGCATTGTGTATACATTTGTGTATTTAAAGTAGTTTTTAGCTAAAAATAAATTTTAAGGGATCAAAGTAAAGTATATTGAGGTCATAAAAATTGTAAAAATACATTTCTTGCAAAATTTGAGTGAAATAATAATTATCGTGTAGTTTTTAAGAAAAGTGTCGTAATAATATAAATTTAACGATTTACATACAAAATAAATTTAAAACACTAGGTAAACTCAAAATATTATTTTTATAAACTAAATGTAAGTATAAAAATATATTGTGATAAATTTTGGAAGTATCGGATCAATTGTTCAAAATAATGTTTACGCGATAGCGTTTATTTAATAAGAAATTATGCGTTTAATGAAAAATGCAAAACCCATGCATAAATTGATATGAAATGATGAATATTGAGTTTGAGAAATGACCAGAAATTGAGAATTGTGACATTTAGCAAATCAAATATGACACCATATTCTGTTTTGACGTTGGCAATTTCTTGTTCATATTTTGAAATTTGACATTTTAAAGACACGTTTTCATCATCCAGTTCTATTTTTGGATCAAAAGATTTTGAACCTTCCGGTTGATTTTGTTTTGCAAAGCAATTTCTCGATTTTGACAATCTTGTTGACACCATTGAAGACGACGTTTGCATTGGCTCATTTAACAATCACTCATTTTCAATTTTGAAAGATTCGATTTGTGACACATTATCGGTATTCTCAACGTTATCAACAGAATCAACAGCGATAAAATCAAATGCATATGCATTGAGAATGTAATAGCACAACATTTATGGTATGGTATAAATAACATTTACAAAGTCGGTCAACATGATTTCTCAACATTTTTTTTACGTTTAGTATTTGAAATCGATGTTTCAGTTTTCTCGAAAACTGTTTTCTTAAGTCCAATCTCTTTCTGAAGTATCCGTTCCCAATAAATTGCACACATTTCTAGATTTCAGACATGTGGTAAAAGCCCTTTCTGAAAAGTATCCCTTTGTTGTCGCGCAAATGGCGATTGAAAATGTTTAGCTTTTATTTCATAATTAACTTCAATTGCATGTTCCAAAAGTTTGATGTCAGACATACAAGTGTCAAAATATTTTAGAACTTGACATCGTTCAGCTAATGGCTTTATTTCACTAAAAGAAGGTGAAGGACCATTAATTTGGGCAACATTGGAGTGGGGAGCATCATGAGAGGAGGACTCAGGATTAGGTGTGATAACCCAAGGTTGTTGTTAAGTATCTGTTGTGTGAAAGTTATGGCTTTGGAATAGTTAAATGGTTTGTTATAAATAACATTTTCCATTTTTAACCGACTCTCATCTTCTGCATCTAATACCTCAATACGATTATATTCAACAACACTCATAATTGAGTCATCAATTCTATGTTCTGCATTGTAAACTTGAGGAATTGGTTTGAATGCTCTATGTGAAAAACTTGGTTGGTAATCAAGCAGAATGGTCCATATCCATCTGGATTTGGTTTAAAAGAAAACTTTTGAATTGTTGTGATTGACTTACCTTGTTTATAAACAACATTTTGAAACTCTTTGATTTTGTGTTGTAAGTCGAAAATTTCTGTAACATATTGGATTTCATAAACACATCATATCATAACAATAAGGGACGTATGGTTTAGGTTCTATAGAGAGAAAGTGGAAGAGTTTTGGGAACTTAGTGAGACAAAGAAAAATTATATTGAAAGCTCCAACCCTCTACCTTGGGAGGTAGAGGGTATTTATAGTTTCTTACAAGAAACACCTCCTACGGGCGTGGATCGACCATCAGATGGGTAAAGACCGGTCCGTCCTCCACGGTGTTACTCAACAAACTACTTACTAACATTACATGACTACGACTATGAGCTTTCTAGCGAATACACATATTCTTGAGGTGACCGACTCTTTAACAACCGAATATTCTAAATCCTAACAATCTCCCCCTAAGGGAGGTCACCTCAATTTACATTGAATACAAACAGATATTACACTTTGATTGTTCTTGGATTCTTGATTAAGTTCTTTGCTCTGTAGTCCGTAGCCTTTGATTCTTCATGTAACGCATGTTTTTTTATTTCAAGTGGAGGTCTTAATGATCCGTAAAGATGAGTATTGAGCGGCATTGAGATCATGCATACCATAAATCTCTGACGTATCCTTTGAAGTGTTGCCATTATGTGAAGTTGTGACTTTTGGACCGACATGCTCACATTTTGGATCATGATATCTTCTTATTAGAGTTGCGGAAGCTTTTGTTGATTCTTGATATTTGCAGCAGTGTAGCAGAAGCATGGAGTGAAGATATCAGAATCATTTGATGAAGATATACATATATCATGATTTCTTTGAAATGAACGTGATGTGTAAGCATGCGGCTATGAAATGACTTATCAATTCATCAGGTGCAACGTCGGTTTTACGCTACATGATTACAATAAAAAAGCGCCGCGAAAGTGTCTTTGATTACTTCTTGAATTGAGGTACACGGCCCACGGTTCCCCGTTGATCAGTACAAGTCTTTGCCGTGATCGAGTATAATTCAAGAATCTCCTTGACAGTTTCACAATGCTTTCTAAACGTTCTCAAACGGAACGTCTCAAAGAAGACAACACGAGGTGAGTGAACCAAATAATTGAGATTCACTGATTGTTGAAAAGTGATTTGAAAAATAATCGTGTATTGCTTAATATAAAGTGTTTTGCAATACAATGAAGGTTTTAAGGAAAATCAATTATCAATCATAAACACCTTTTATTTTGAAATATTAATACACAGTCGATGTGCTAGAGAAAAGAATTTTAAGCACAACGACTGGTTTTCAAAGGTATCCGTCAATCCATTTCCGGACCAAGGTTGATTCAATATTGAAAGCCCCATCGTTTCTATCGGTTGTCACAAGTTTGATCTATTGGATAGATCTCAATGTCACCCACCAAGAGCTTGTTTGATGTTGGCTCTAGAAGGATTTCCATCTTCATCGTTAATATTTTCATATCACTCGGATGTTGCAATAGCCCACAAGGATAATGCGTAAGACTCTTAAGATATATTCTCACTTTCCATATTGTGTGAAACAGTGAGTCTTCATAGATTGTGTCCTAATGAGATTTCTTGATGATCTCTTGGCTCTAGACTCAATAGTGCATATTTGGTTTCTATGTCAGAGACTAGGGAGAGGGTCTCCTTCTTCAATATCAACAATCTCTAAGAGAAAGTCGATAGATTATGTAGGTTCCCCGTGAGAATGAAACAAGTCCTTTTAAGAGGAACTTGAGTAGCTTGGGAAGTTTTAGTGCAGTGCGTCACTGGGTTTATAACGTCTTGTCTTCAATACCGTTGTTACCTTGGTAACAACCAGTAGCATATGAATTTAACCCGGTTACTGCCTTAAGGTTGAATTAATGGAGGGCTATTTCTTTTCACCCTATTCACATTCAATTCTTTTTTCATTCTTCAACCCCTTCAGTGCTTACCGAGACTTCATTACTAGAACCTTGTTGGGTTTATTCCAGTTCTAGCTCAATCTCAGGACTCTACACTATCTAGTGGATTGTCCCTGGGTAGATCCCTCCGGCTCTGGCGGGATCGTGGGAATGAATACCTAACATAACCATCCTTATATCTCCATGGATAAAGTAAAATTGGTCGTTCTTTTGGTATTGTTCTTCCGCCTCGAAACCAATTGAAAACCATTTGAAAATCAATCCAGGTACTTGTGATACAAGATCAAAATATTTAGTCCCTGAATTGTTTTTGATATTTTAGAAAAATCTCCCCCTCAACATGTGCTTCAAGTATTATAAATTGTTTTAGCACATGGAGGCAAGAGGAATTTGAAATCTTAGATTCATAATTAACGATCCAATCTTTGATTAATATTTTCTAAAATGATCATCATCACTTCCCGATCAAATCTAGTATTTTAAATACTTTGGGTAAAACACTTTTGGGAAGAATGAGGTTTTCTTATGATTGCTCCCCCTCAATATGTGCATCGAAATTCGAAAGTTTTTTGCACATATTAGAGAGAACCTGCACTTAGAGACCAATCAATCACGTTTCAATCCTTTTTGGTTTGAGATAGATGCTCCCCCTTAACATGTGCATAGAAAAATTGAAATCGTTTGGCACATGGAGGGAGGAGAGCTTGTTAATATATTTCTAAACCACTTATCGAATTATCAGTTTATATCCAATTTAAATCACAAATTCTCCCCAGATCACAATTTTCAAATCCTTTGAGAATTGTGATCTCTATTGATTTAAATTAATTTTGAAAACTTTTGAGGAGAATTGTGACTTGCTTTTGAAAAACGTTTTAACTGATAAGGATCAGATTTTGAGACTTTAATTTTCATTGTTCAAACAAGCTTAAGTATCTTATGAAAACATAACATTAGCCACGGTCTTGAACCAATTGTATAAAACATTGTAAAACATTGTTCTTTTGGATTATCCAAAAGTAGACCTTGCTCGTTTACATGCCAATTGTTTGAAAAATAACCTCTTTGATTTAATTGAAATCATTCTCCCCCTCAATCAATGATATAAGTTGTTGATTGAGAGATAGAGATTTTGACAAATTAAAAGTCCAGATGATTTTCAAAAATAGAGTCCGAGTTATTTTCTTAGCAATTTTGTTTTCATTAGATGACAAATATTTTTCAAAAGAATTTTTTGAAGGAAAAATATTTGGAGGGAAACATTTGTCTTTTTAGCGACAAACATTTGTTTTTAGAATCAGAGCATGAGGTTTTAAAATTAAGATAAAGCATGGCTCTGTTCTTTCTTTTAAAACGGGTTACTGCCTGAAATGACAATAAACCATCATTTTTCTCCATTTTTTTAAGGTTTATGTACATTCGAACTTCATCTAAAGACCCGTACCATTCTTTGAGTGACAAATCAAAGTCCGTAGATGCTATCAAAGAACAGAAATAGGTAGGAAAAATAATATTTTTGGGCTTTTTCAAAGTTTTTCTGCTTTTTATGGATTTTTGAGATTTTGTATTTTTCTATTTTCTTTTTGTGGGTTTTATAATTTTGTATTTTGCTTTTTGAATAAATATGTACAAGAGATGGATGAAGAAAAACCTTTACTCCTCGTCTTCCTCTTGAAGACATTTGAGTGTTCCGGTTGTAGACTCTTTAGACCTAGTCGTGGAAGGATAAACTCAAAACGTTCTCTAGGAAGATCTTTGGTGAAGATGTCTGCTAGCTGATATTCAGACATCACAAAATATAGTTCCACCACACCATTCTCCACTTGCTCCCTGATTAAGTGATGTCGAATTTCAATATGCTTTGCTCTTGAATGTTGAACATTGTTGCATGAGAGAACAATGGCACTCTTGTTATCACAGTACAGAGGGATTTTGTTGAATTCAAAGCGATAGTCAGATAATTGGGATCTCATCCATAGGATTAGAGCACAACAAGATGACATGGCTATGTATTCTGCCTCTGTAGAGGATATTGAGGTACTCATTTTTTTCTTTGAAGACCAGCTCACAAGCTTATCACCCAAAAACTGAGCACCTCCTGATGTGCTTCGTCGTGTGTCTTGACACCCAGCATGGCCAGCATCTGCATAGGCTATTAGTGATATACCGGTGTCCTTCGGGTACCAAAGTCCCATGTTGATGGTTCCTTTGAGATACCGAAAGACTCGTTTAACCGCTTCAAGGTGCTTTTTGTAGGCTTAGCCTCGGTATCTAGCACACATGCATAACGAACGTAATGTGCGTCTCATGGCGGTAAAAGGTACATCGTGGATCCAATCATACTCGCGATATTTAGTTTGGTCAACCATGATCCCCGAGAGTGGTCCTCATCCGTTTAGTACGCTCCACCATGGGAGTGTCAAGGAGTCACAGAATCAAATCAAATTTCTTTAAGATCTCATTTGCATATTTAGATTGATTGATAAAAATGCCTCCGGGACTTTGTGAAATTGTAATCCCAAGAAAAATGACATTTGTCCCATCATAGACATTTGAAATTTGGATCCCATTTCTTTTGAAAAAAGGTCACATTCATTAGGGTCGGTCGAGGCAAAGATAATATCATCAACATAGATTTGAACGTGAATTAAGTGTTTGCCCGACTTTCCGTGAACAATGTCGGATCAACACCTCCTTTCTCGAATCCGTTAGATAGAAGAAACTTTGATAGCGTTCTGCACTCCATGCCCCGGAGCTTGCTTCAAACCGTAAAGGGCCTTCTTCAAGCGATATAAACATGAGTAGGATGCTCGGATTCACAAACCCTTTAGGTCGGTGGCGTTACAACCTCTTTCGATCTCCGTTAAGAAAAGCAGCCTTTACATCCATCTGATAGACTACCATGTTCTTACTAGCAGCGTTAGCCAAGAAGATTCTGATTGGCTCAATACGTGCAACTGGAGCAAATGATTCTTCAAAGACAATACCTTCTTCTTGACGGTATCCTTTCTTTAGCACATCACCATACTCATCAAGTTTTACTTTGAAGATCCATTTTAAAGCAATGATCACAGCACATGGGAGCAGGTACTAATTTCCATACATCTAGTCGATCGAACTCATGAATTTCTTCTTGCATGGCATTGAACCAGTTGTCCTCAGTCATGGCTGTTTTAACATCTTTTAGTTCGAATTAGATAGTACGGAGTTGAAGAAGCACCACAAGGCATCAGTTGCAAGTTGTTTACGAGTGGATACTGGACAAGAAGGGTTCCCAATGATGTTGTCCAATGGATGGTCATGTGTCCATTTTATAAGGTGCTCGTGTGGTTGTTGTTGAGGGACTGAAGTAGAAGAGTTTGGATCTCCTGATGAAGATGGTTCTGAAGTTGATTCAAGAGCAAATATGTTCTCAAATGGAGCATCTCCGGGAGTAGCAAAAGGGTTATCTTCATCATAATTTGCAGCTTCATTTCCATGATGTACAAGTGAAGATTGAGGATTTGAGGATGATGATGAGTGATCTATAGCTGGCTCTTCTTGAGACAGAGTCATTGAAACAGATGGATTATCTGTGTTGATTAGATTATGAGTCGCCACTGTTGATGGTGTAGAATGGTCATTAACAATAGGTTCATAATATTCATCAAACATCGGATTAAACAGTTTCTTCAAATCTTCTTCAGAAGGAGGTACATATGGAACTGCAGGTGAGGGATTTTGAACAAGAGAGGAACGGATAGGACTACAAGATAAATGTTGAGATGCGGGTCCAGAACTTGATTGTCCTAGAGCCATTTGCTCAGATAGCTCATCGAACGGGACATAAATAGTTTCCATGATATCTCGGGTTCTTTTATTGTAGATTCGGTAACCCTTCCGGTTTAGTGCATAACCAACAAAAACTCCAATGTCCACCTCAGCTCTTAACTTTCCTAAGTCTTGACCATCATTCGTTGGATAGCATAAGGCAACGAAAACACGAAGGAAAAATAGATCTGGTTTTCGGTTGTGGACAAGTTCGTAAGGAGTCTTTCCATGAGAGGTGTTAATAAGAGAACGGTTTTGGGTGTAGCAAGCGGTGCAATGGCTTCAGCCAGAGAGAAACATTGGAACCTTTGAGAAAATCAAGATAGTCCTTGCAGGCCGACAAGAGTCCGATTTCGTCTTTCAACTACACCGTTCATTCTGTTGGAGGTATATGGAACACTTCTTTGATGGCTGATTCCGATGCTTTCATAGAACTGACTCAGTTCTTTGTTAACAAACTCAGTTCCATTGTGCTTCGGATAATTACAGCGGTTTATTAAGTCGAACATGTAGCTATTTAATAAGTTTGATGATGACATCTGGAGTTTCATCCTTTGACCTTAAAAACTTAACCCAAGTAAACCGAGAATAGTCATCAACCACGACTAACACCTATTTCTTCCCATTTATAGTTTGCACTCTCATGGGTCCACATAAATCCATGTGAAGAGTATGAAGAACTTCCATTACTGAGTTTGCAGGTTTGGGTTGATGGGCATATTTCTTGCTTTTTCCCAATTGGCATCTTTGAACAAAGATGATCTTTTTCATACTTCAATCTGGGTAAACCTCTTACGAGGTCCTTTCTGGACAAATTATTTATGGTTCCGAAGTTCAAGTGATTGAGACGACGATGCCATAGCCATGACTTTGTTTTAGAGGCCTTTGATAACAAGCGATTGGAGACTTCATCATGTCCTCGAGATGGGGTGTACAAGTTTTTTCCACGTTTTCCTCTTAAAAGTTTCACACCATCAAGTTCTCTAACAAAACAAGTATGTTTTCTAAAGGCCACTTCTAGATCAGTAATCCGCGAATTGACCGGACAGAAAACAAATTATGACCAAGACCTTCAACATAATATACCCGCGAAATTACACTATCACCAACCACATAATCTCCATAACCCATAATTGCCCCAAAATGGTCGTTCCCGAATCTAGCAGTCCCGATAAATTTACTCACAAAAGTTCATGAGTCATGAGAGCGATCTCAGATCATATGCTTGGAACGGCCAGTCCAAGTACCACGAGCGATTTGACGACACCGCAGTTGAACACAGACAAGAATGGATGACTGGACAATTGGGATCCTCATGTGAGAATGGGTTCCATTTGGTTACTTAATGAGATTGGAATACCCACATCAGAAGCTGAAACAATGATATCATTAGAGGTAGATGCCGAGCTAGTAGTAATAGTAGATCCATTCAAAGTATATTCACTTCTTAAAGTTATAGTTCTACCTGTATGCATCCATTTCCTAATGGGCATTGATCTATATAATTTAGGGCACAACTCATTAAGATTGAATTTATGGCCAGTAGGTATCCAATGAAAACCTACATTACTAAATTTTTCTTCTGTTGGTTTCTGTGTTTTCCTAGTCCTCTTCCAACTTGATTTTGACCTTCTTATCGGTTTCCTAGTATTAACATTTTTTCTTAGGAGATTTGGCTTGACATTACTCAAATTCATTCACAACACATTCATGATTAATACACGGCGGAAATCAAGCGGTCATTACATGTTTTGCAACTAGTAGCGGAATTTGAATTAATTACAGTACGCTTATAGCTAATACTAGAATCAACACGATTCGTCTTATTCAACACAAACTTATTGTTCCTAGGGTGGTCTTTTACTTTCTTCCATTGATCACTCTTAGCTTGCGAGGTCCTATCTTGCTTTGTATTGCCTGGAGGCTTTGACCCGCTTGCCTTAGTGTCACTGATTACTCCTGTAGAGGGAATGATGGGAACATTAGTTGGTTTTGCTACTTTTTGCATTCCTGATCTAGAACTGCTGGGATCTGAAGTACTCGCAGGCACATCAAAGTTCACATGTTTAACTTCAGGCATAGAACAAGGCATAATGACTTTACCTTTAGTACAAAAGGATTTAGGGCATTTTGCTCTTAAATATTCTAAAAGCTCCTGAGATTGTTTGGCATAGAAGCATGCATACCTAACTTCTCTATCAAGTTGTTTATTTATGTTATCCTCTTCGAAAATCTCACGGAGGCATTCTAGACTATCCTTAAGATACGAAAAATATTCTTGACACACACGTTCATTATTTCTAAGATGACGGGGAATATACTTTACAGTCACGATCATGGGAAACTTTTAATGAAATTGAGACACAGTAATTAAAATGCTCAATGAGATGACGGGGGAAACTTTAATTACTGTGTCTTGGACAATTGAGACACAGTAATTTACAGTCAAGATGTGTTAAACAGGATGTTGATATTTGAATTTGTGGTTTCAAGCTCAATGACACGATCATGGGAAACTTTTAATGCAACAGTTAATTAATGAAATTGAGACACAGTAATAAAATAATTTATAATAGTGTATAACACATCTTGAGCAACACATTGAGAGATCAAATTATCATTAATGATGCCAAATTCTTTATCTCTATTTCATTACTCTTAAGCTCACGTTCATACATACTGACCTCAAATTCCATATCATTAAACATCTTTTTCATTTCTTTAATCTCTGTGTCCATTCCCTTTTGAAAACACTCAAATTGTTCTTTAAGTTGTTTAAAGAAAGGCATGACCTTAGTTAAATAGCATTCTTTAGTTTCTTCAAAACCCCTTTCCCCTTCAGTTATCCCAGTGGGTGTGATTCTCTTCTTACACGTTTTCTCAAAATCAACAAATAGTTGGTAAACTACATAAAGGCTGAATGACACGATCATGGGAAACCAATTTAGCAAGATGATCATCCTGTTTAACTTTATCACGCAATTTTGAATTTGTGGTTTCAAGCTCAATGACACGATCATGGGAAACTTTTAATGCAACAGTTAATTAATGAAATTGAGACACAGTAATAAAATAATTTGTAATAGTGTATAACACATCTTGAGCAACACATTGAGAGATCAAATTATCATTAATGATGTGCAAATTCTTTATCTCAATTTCATTACTCTTAAGCTCACGTTCATACATACTGACCTCAAATTCCATATCATTAAACATCTTTTTCATTTCTTTAATCTCTGTGTCCATTCCCTTTTGAAAACTCTCAAATTGTTCTTTAAGTTGTTTAAAGAAAGGCATGACCTCAGTTAAATAGCATTCTTTAGTTTTTTCAAAACCCTTTCCCCTTATCCCGTGGGTGTGATTCTCTTCTTACACGTTTTCTCAAAATCAACAAATAGTTGGTAAACTACATAAAGGCTGATTAAGGTCTTGCTATTAGTGGGAATTTTTCTAGGCACTAAATGCATTGGTGTATTTGGAGGATACATAGTGGCTAGAGGCAATTTCCAAGAAGGGGGATTCTTTGTAACAAGATTATCTGCCTTTTGCTTATCTATATCTTTCTTCCAGAAAACTTGTTCATGGGTTATTTGAGATTGAGGTTTAAACATGTTCAAGGAAATCCAGTTTTCCTTAGTGTAATCATGGGGTTTATACGTTATGTTATACTTTGTACACTTAGGATCATTTAACTTCTTTGCCATTTTCACCCTAGAAGCTTCTTCAAATTTTCTATCCTCATGAGTGCCTCCTATACATGATGGTGTTTTCCTAGGCTTGAGAATCTCATTACCATCATAGACTACTTTATGTGCAGCTCTAGTAACTTTTCCATACTTAGGATTGGGTACCTCTACAAGGGGAATACTATGCTTATCGCTCAAGACTCTATGCTTAGTGATCATGTGAGCAGTCTGAATGGTGTTCCTTTGTATGTATAGTTTCTTCTCAAGTTTGTTTTTCAAAGTTTTTAGGTTGGAAAAATCATTTAAAAGTTTTGATTCCCTAGCAGTAAACTCATGTTTAAGCACCTTTACATTTTCTTAAAGTTCTTGCTTTTGCTTAACAGTTTTATTAAGCTTTTCTTACAATGAGTTTAACTCTTGTTTTAACATTTCTTCCCTAAAGTTACTTTTTCTGATAATTGTACGCATTTGGAAATCCATCTCCTGCTCACGGTTAGTCAATTCAAACTTAGCCCGTTGTTCATATATATCAACTTGTTCCTTATAGGCATTCAGTTCAGAGGTTATAGAATCATCAGGGGCACTTGCAGTGTATTCATCAAAAATATAGTCATCATTGACTGCAGAAGATGCATCACTTGGTACAATTTCACTTTCATTTTGTTTCACATATTATTCATATGGGATAACATTGCTATTACCCATATTTTCAATATCTGATTCAATAATTTTAGTTGATTGTACCTTGTCGTGTATCTTTTGCACATCAATTTCATCGTATAGTTTCAATACCTCTGATATGATTGATTCCTTGGAGGGACTAGTATGTTGTGGTGAAGGAGCCTTTGGGGAGACCATTGGAGAGATACTAGCCATGAAGATGGTCTGTGCAGTGGGTTCATCATCGACATCAGAATCAAAGGCATCATAGTCTGCAACTTGAAATGCATTGTGATTGTTATGTCCCATACCCTGCACTAGTTGTTCATCCACGTCTGCATCATAAGTTATGGCATTTCCCTCGGCAAGAAACAACAATTCTTCTTTATCCAATACTGCTCCATTATCTTGAACTTGTACCAGCAACATTTTGTCCTTGAGGTATTCTGCATTTTGTGGACGTTTAGGAGAAGTGCAGTTTCTCGCAATGTGTCCTTCTCCATCACAGTTGTAACACTTGATTGGCTTCCCTTGACCTTGAGCCATGTTCCTTCCACGATTATGATTACCTACATATCCTCCACCTATACCAGCATTTCCGTAACCCCTTCCTGCCATTCCTTATTCATTCTGTCTTCCTTGCACATTTTGCACCACTATCTTTCCTTCTTTGACAGTTGCATGATTGTGGAGATTGGAGGCAGTTCTGATATGATTGTTGGTGTGTAGAGCGAAGTTCAAGTTTTGCTTAACCATTAAAGCCAATTGATTGACAAGGTGTTCCATAAATGTGTCTGAATCTGAAGGCTTATACCCTGGATCCGGAATGAGTTTGTGATTACCATTTCCAGTAGGTATGACTTGAGATGCTATGGTAGTTATTCCTACATTAGTGTAGAATGCAGTTGAATCATTTGAAAATCTTGCATTTCTAGCATTGTTGTTGAACTTTTCAAGGATCATCCGTTCAAACACAACATGCTTCTCATTTTGGAGCAAATATGCATACAATTGATAATTGGTGTTCCTCAAACCTTTGTTTAGCTTGACTGCAGTGACCAACTTGTGCCATTCGGGATTCATGTTGTTCACAAACTTTGAATTGAGCTATATATTTGGCATTGTCATTTTGATATTCCTCATATCATTCACAAGCTTGTAGAATCTAACATGATATTCAGTAACACTTTCCCCTGGATTCATCTTAAACTTCTCAAAGTCATCATACATCTGAGATTCCCTATCTTCTTTAGTCAATTCAGAACCAGAGAGAAGCATCTTAACATGGTCCCATACTGCCTTCGCTTCAGTGTTGTGATTGATCAACTTGTAAATGTCCTTACGTAAACCCTGAAGTATGATGTTTGAAGCCCGAGGTGCGCATCGTATCTCTTCTTCTCCTTATCAGTAAGTTCATCATACATCTTTGTTCTATCCAATCCTAATATTACTGAGCCATCAGCAGCAGTTTCAAGAATGTCTCTGGTAGTCTCAACTTGATATGGTCCTTCATCAATTGATTTGAGGATATTAACCCCATTTTCCTTTCCTAAGCAATAAAGTCTGACTCTTTGAGCCCAAGAGTCATAATCGGATCTATCCAGTATGGGAGGACGAGTATCAGATCCTGCGCTTGAGCGTTATCGACCAGAAGAAGTGATTGTAGACATGATTGCAGATTCTACGGGATTTTACTATTCTTTGATTAAACCGGGAAATAGATTCTCCCACGGGATTTTACTAAATCAAAAGAAAAACCGTAAAACTTAACACGAAGAAATGACAAGTCTCAAAAGACAAGTTGCACACTTGACAAGTCGCACTCAAGACAAGTCGCACCCCAGTCAACTCGCACCCTAGACAACTCGCAGTTAAGACAACTCGCACCCTAGATAACTCGCAGCCAAGACAACTCGCACCCTAGATAACTCGCTTAAACGACAACTCGCTTAAAGCACAACTCGCATAAGCTGACAACTCGCATATAAGACAAATCCCTTCAATAAGCAAGCTCATAATAGACAACTCGCATAGAGGACAACTCGCTTCACAAATCAGGACAACTCGCATAAAATAAATGCACAACGAGACTCAACTCGCATCCAACAAACATTCAAAAAATACCACTTTTCAATCCAAAAACAACTAAACCACGATGATTCAAACCTTCTAAACCAAAACCTAAACACTTATAATGATTCTAAACACAAAAGTACAATCAAAATACAAACTTTAACACAAGAAATGATCCAAATGATGTAAACTACTCTAAACTCATTCAAACCCAAAAACCTTATGAAAACCACTAGAAATCCAAGAACATGAAAGATGAGTGATCAAACCATGGCTCTTGATACCATTTGTAACATATTGGATTTCATAAACACATCAAATCATATCAACAAGGGGCGTATGGTTTAGGTTTTAGAGAGAGAAAGTGGAAGAGTTTTGGGAACTTAGTGAGACAAAGAAAAATGATATTGAAAGCTCCAACCCTCTACCTTGGGAGGTAGAGGGTATTTATAGTTTCTTACAAGACACGCCTCCTACGGGCTGTTGATCAGGCATACAGTAGGTAAATACCTGTTCGTCCACCACAGTGTTACATAACAAACTACTAACTAACATAAAATGACTACGACTACAAGCTTTTTAACGAATACATATAGTTGATGTGACCGACTCTTTAACTACCGAATTTTCTAAATCCTAACAGTTTTAAACTTGATGATTGAACACAACTTTCACCCTTACGCGTAGAAAACACTACACGATTCAAAAAAAAGTTTAACACTAATCAACACACGTAAAGTTTGAAACTTGATGTTAAAAACTTAAACTTTAACACGAAATAAACCTTAAACCACAAGAATCTTGAGTTTACAAGTGTAAAAAGTAAAGCTTTTAGCGTATGAAAGTTTGTATCCTTAAAACCCACGCGTATGAAATAATACTTCAAAAACAAAAATGTTTCACCCAACTAGATGGCGATTGATACCACTGTTAGGTCACTATAATATAACACAAGCATCAATATGTAAGAAATAAGATGAAGATAGATAGGTTGAACAAACACACACAAACACACGTATGAATATAGAAAGCTTAGGCGTAGGATTTGATGTGAAATGAACAACCAACCTTCCAAGGAAGGTTTACAAGAGTATTTATAGGGGAAGGGAACTAGGGCAACACTACTAGTTCCTTCCATCTTTATTAGACTTGGGCCAAGGCTTATGGGCTTTCTACATAAGCCTTGCCGTTAATACAAACATAAAAGCCTAATTAAGCAACCTATTACATATTGATTACAAACACTTGAAATACAAGTTAGGAGTGATTCCAATAGAGTTCTTTCAAAATTTATATACAAAAAAGTATGTGTAGAATGTTTGGTAATCTTGAAAGTTTTATGTCCAAAGTGTCATTGACATGTTTTGTCCAAACACCCCTTTTCGTTTAAGGTTATGTCCATAAAACATTAGCTTGTTTGGCTTTTCAGGTTATTTTGTGTAGATTTTTTAGGTAGGTATGTGCATAATTAGAGGCTTGTCCACGCAAGAATTTTGAAATGGTTTTATGCTAACTTTTAAAGTTATTTTCTGCGTGATTTCCAGCAATGAAGAATTCGTTCATAAGCAATTTGTTTTCTTAACTTTAAATTGTGGAGAATAGTGATTTTAAAGGTGTGTTTGGTTGCATAAATTTCGTGCTGAAAAATGGCTTTCTGCTTGCTGAACTCTTATGTAGAAAAAACCTTTTTTAGTTGCTGACTTTTATGCAGAAAGTTCTTAGTTTGGTTGCTTATTTTTGTGCATAAAACTTGCTTTTAAAGTTACGTTTGGTTGCTAAAACTTAGTGCAGACAAATGCCTTTTGGTAGCTGAGTTTTTTATGCAAAAAAATAATAATAAAAAAAACCTTTTCGGCTACTAGTTTTTATGCAAAACGATCATAGTTTGGTTTGATTTTTGTGCATAAAAACAGGTTTTAAAAGAGTGTTTGGTTGCTAAAATTTCATACAGAAAAATGGCCTTTTGGTTGCTGAATTTTTATGTAGGAAAAACCTTTGATGGTTGCTAGCTTTTATGCATAAAATCCGCAGTTTGCTTGCTGATATTTGTGCATAAAACCTGTTTTTAAATGTGTGTTTGGTTGCTAAAATTTTGTGAAGGAAAAACGGGTTTTGATTTCTGATTTTTTATGCCGAAAAAAAATCTGTTTTGGTTGCTGATTTTTATGCAGAAAATTCGCAGTTTGGTTTGATTTTTGTGCGTAAAAAGTAGTTTTAACAGAGTGTTCGGTTACTGAAATTTCGTGCAAAAAAATGTCCTTTTGGTTGCTAAATTTTGCGGTTTTTTGTTGCTCACTTTGTGTTATTTAATGTAGACGTTCTAGTGTTGTTTGGTGCAATGATATCGGTTTAGCACTATGAAGATAAAATAGTCGCTTGATATTGTATCGAGTGTTAGAAAGTTTGGATGTTCCAAATATTGAGTTGTGAACATTATTGCAAATAATCAAACTATTTGTTATTCTAAAAGAAATGAATAATAATTAAGACTTATTGCAACTCATGTTAGTAATAATCTGACGGTTTTTCGCTATGTAAGAAATGACCAAGTGTTAAACATAACCATATAGGATATAGTGAAATGTCATGAAAGCTCGTATGTTGGTGAGGATAATTTATGTTAGTTTATGTAACTAACTTGAATGGTGTAATTGGCATCCAAACTGAGCTATTGTCCATATTTTACATTGGACATGTTTTGATTGTGAGGAATAATTGCATACGGGTATTTTATGATATGATCTTAAGTGAATTTGGAATACATGTTGTATGTGTATGCTTTACACAAGTACCTATGTATGGAATCCTCCTAAAACTTTTGTGGTTTAAGGTAGTGATTGAATTTCATAAATAATTTGTCTTAATAACCAGAATGATGCATCTTCTGTTCATATGCTTTGATTCAGTAGTCTATAGCATGCTAGACATTGAATTTGTTAATTATGATATGAAAAATAGTTAACGTCAAACATTCAAAGAATGTGTAAACAAGTATGAAACTTGTATGTTGACAAATTACTAAAGGTCATGGTGTCATATTCTCACAAGAAAAATATCTTAAAAAGATATTTATATGTTGAAAGAATAAACATTTCTACAATATTTTTTGAGTTATGTTTCATGTGGGGGATTCCAGCCTAGCTAGAGTTTAGATGACATTAATAAACATCTATGCAATATAGATGTGGATGTGTTGCCTATTTGGAACATTCAGGAAATATATAGAGTCTAATGTATCTAGTGAGTTGTACTATATCCAACTTAGGACGTGAAATCCAAATGGAACATGTGGTAGTTTGTGTAGTAAATATTGTTTACCATAATTTGTTCAGACTAGAAGGTTAAAATGTATGTTAAAATGTATCTTATGTGATGGTGTTGATGACCGTTTGATTCAAGATCAATGAGTGTTCATGTAGACAGTCTTGAAATGATCATTATATCTTGTATGTTTTTCTAAACATGCAACATAGTTGGGTCCACAATAGAATCTTACAATATCGCTAATAGACACATTTGAACAAGAGATGAAATGTCGATAGAAGATAACACACTAATGTGGCCTGATATTTTTATGGCTAAATGTATACATTGTGATAGTCATATAGTTTTGACGAAGCTCATATCACATTGTATAAAAGTGAGTCAAGACATTCTCTGTCTACTACTCTCAATATGAGTTATTACTTATGACAATGTCAATTCAAATAATTATAATGCGGATCCGCTTATAAAAAGCTTAATCATAGAGTGAGTTGGCAAGTCGTGTGGATGTATGGGACTAAAGCCCCGAAAAATTTCATATGAAGGTTTTAATAAAAATAATGTCTAGAAACTTTATCATATTTTTCGTATCATCTATGTTTTGACAATAACAAAATCTAAAACATTCTACGTCAAAGTAACGTAAACAAGTTTTTAGTCATAAATTTCCATCTCGGCGTCAAATCACTAAAGGTATAAATAATGAACATCAAACTTGATGGATGATCAAAGAAATAATTTTTTTACAAATGTGACAAACAATTTACACAAAAATAATTAGACAAATTTCTTTTAATTTCTACAAATGTTTTATACAAAATACATTTCAAAATCTGTTTTTTTTCCCAAAAAAATCACCTACACCAGATTTTACGACTAAAGTGAAAAAAAGGAGCATCTTACCATGTAAGATGGTACCCTTAATTATGGATGGTACCCATATTTATTTAAGGGTACCGTGGTACCGTCTGTATGTTACTAGCTCCTTTTTGTTGCCTATAAATAGTGGACTATTTTACACATTTTTCTCACAATTTTGCACAGAGTTTTCTGTTTATTTTTAGTAGCTTATAATCTCATTCTCTTTGATCATTAACATGTTTGTAATCATTCCAAAGTGATCCAAACATTCTTAAATTCTAAAGTGCAAGAGAATAACACTTGTAATCATCAAGATACGACGTGTTATAGTGTCGTTAGTGCATTCATACCATTGGTTACTTTCTTTAGTGTACATCAATTTCAAAATATTCAATCTTGTGTTGTTGTCAGATTGGGAAGATCGTGTTGATTGTGTAAATCTTGTGGTTAGTGTAGTTTGTGTTGGTTGTGTCTTGATTGGGTAGATCTTGTAGTTTGTTTTGATTGTGTGAAGTTCGGGTAGATCGTGTTAGTATTTTAGTCCCTAATATACACGTGTGTGAAAGTGGATGTAGCTAGATTAGAAATCGACATTTAGTGAGGCGGATATTGTAAATACACTAAGTTTTACAATCCTCTTAGACGGTGTACCTAAACGTTGAAGTGTAGTATAGGTAAGACTTGGGGGATTAATCGTTCTCTTGGGGAATAGTGTTGTGAAGGCCGAAGTGTATATTGATTAAGTCTAGAGGTTGTAGAAAGATTATTTTTGGGTTTTTATATTTTTTAGGAAGCAAGTAAAATTCTCGGGGTTGAAGAGTTTGGTTTTAACTAATTAAACTACTATTAAACTAGAAGCAAAAAAAAGTAAATTGGGGTTTTACAAGGGAAGTGAAGCGTATCTATATCTACCTATGATGTATTACTCATTTCTAACTATCTAATTCTACCCACTGAATTGTCACGTCCTCGTTTTAATTAGCGCGTTGTATTATGTAATTATTAGTCATAGGGAGGTGCCAAAGTCCCTAACTCTATGAATGTATAGAACTCGTTAAGAACCCTAATTCTATAGGTGTCCTTAAGTCTGCGACCGCAATTCTTGCAATAAATACAATGTATCAACCATCTGTTCCACTATATTGGAGCGTTTAGTTAGACATGCTTCGTAGGAATACTAAGATAACGCTAGTTTTTTAACTCCTAGCACAACAACAACCAATTAAACAAGAGACAGTAGGAAGCAAGAATTATAAACTAAATCAATTAGACTTATTGAATTTGTCACGCCTTAATGATGAAAATAGACACAAACACCAAAAAGAAAATAACAAGATCTAATTAATCATTAACAAGTTTCATACAATCATAGTTAAACACTAGGTGAATTAGACAAGCAAAATCAATGAAGAACAAGAAACTATAATGATAATTGAAGACATAAAATAAGATTGAATCAATAAAAAAACCATTACAAGATGTCTATGGAATGATTAAGACCCTCTAAGTTCTTGGAAAAACACCTACCTAAACCCTAGAATCAGACTTAGGGTTTAGGGCTTGCAAAAAGTGAAGTTTTAAGGTTATATTTATAGGCAGTTTTTTTGTCGGCAAAGATGTGACCACATCAGCCCTAACAAGTGATGTGGTCAGAGAAGGTGGTTACTTTCAAATTTTAGTCATGAAGTGGTCATAGTAGGTGGGTACCAGAGCCTGAGTGGTCACTTGTAAATCTAAAATTTTCATAATATTTTCTTCAAGTGAAGGTGTCACTTAACAAGTGTGACGTTGTCAACCCGTTGTCATTAGGGTATATTGGATAACACCGACTTCATTATGACGGCGTCAGGTTGTAATGTGTGATGTCGTCAGTCTTCATAAATCTGGTAGTAACGCCGTCAGCTCAAGGCCGTCACCACAATTTGAACCGTCACTTAGAAAATTTTGAAAATTTGATCATCGTAATTAGCAAGTGATGATGTCATGTTGTACTTTTGACGCCATCAGAAGCCCTTTTCTAGCTTTTTTTTGGTGACTTTGTCGTCTTCTTCGTTTTCTCGTCCAATCAAGCCCAAAACATCGTGATTACCGTCATTTGCTTCCCAAGTACCTAAAATGAAAATATGAACGATTTAGGGCAAAAAATGATCAAATGTGTACGAGTTTAGAGGTTAAATGACCACTTAAAAACGTACAAAATTACACCTTATCGAATATCCCTAAACTTGAGATTTACTTGTCCTCAAGCAAATGTGCTTTTATCCTAATCAATTTACAGGTTAGGGGTCATTTAGCATTGGTTTAAAAATAATTTACAACATTACTCATTCCATAATAGTCAAAACAAGCACGAAAATTATATACTAGCACCTCTCATAAAGTGCTTGGATTCTCACATCTCTCGGGGTGTATGGGTTGTATAACATGTATAGAAATGGGAACATTAAATACTCTCTACCTGTCATAGCACATAAATAACCATATACTTGATGATGATCAAACATCCACCGTTTTGGCGTAAGCACCTAGGGTAAACTTTCAAAGATGACTTTTAAAGGGTTGTAATGTTAGGTGTAAGGGTAAAGAAAAATACGGGTTTTGTTTGATATACAGAATTTTTACTAGTGACAAGTTAATCATCTAAGCTAATTACATGCATAATGTGGCGTTGCTAAGCCAAGTCCGACTCGCTAACTTCTAATTTTTTTGTTTTTCTTGACTCTTTCTTGACTTAGAAAAAAATAAAAGATAGAAGGCGCGATGGTAGTCCGTAATTTTTTTTCTTTTTCTCTCTTTTTTTCTCCTTTTTTATACACTCTTGTGCTACTATCTGCAAAATAATACATCATAACTAAGGGATTTATAATTGCATCCCTACACTTGAACTTTTAAACACATAAAAGGTAACTAATGACCCGAATTGCAAGGATCAAAACACGTGGAGTACTAAAACACTTACGTAGATATAGGGGTAATGAATTTGACGTTCTTCCCCATTACTCCATAAAAAATATATTACTAAACCCATGAGTCCCAATCGTCCCAAAAATGTATACACAAGATATGACTTGACTTAGCAACCATGTAATCAACTATACAATTAACCAAGGGTTTAGGAATAACAATAATGCACTAAAAATGTATGCAGACAAGGAAGGCTAAGGCGATTTGGGTGCACATTTGGGGGTGCATTTTAAACAATGCTCTTCATTAAGATTTTGGAATCCACCGGAATATTACGAGAACCTTGAAAAAGATAGGCTTAGAGGGGTTAACTAGGGGTATCTTGTACTAAAAATGAGTACATAGAAAGGGTGTAGGTAATTACTTGACCAATGTAGCCAATGTAATTATATAAACATGTTTAAAACACGGGTTATCCTAATGCCTCTTATCAATTAGTCAATTCCAATCACACGAATGCGATCTCACTAGCGATCTTTGTAGGATCATATATTTTATGTTGGTTGATGATTCGGGTGGTCTAGGATGGTGATAGTATATGAATGCCATGTTTAGAGAGATGAAGAGAGGAGAGGGAGTTCTTGAGAGAGAGTTAAAAAAAATGTTAGATTAAGTGAAAGGTCCAACCCTCTACCTTGGGAGGTAGAGGGTATTTATAGTTACATACTACACGTCCTCCTTCGGACTGTGGATCAGGCATACAATGGGTAAAGACCCATCCTTCCTCCACGGTGTTGCTCTAAACTAAATAACTAACTAAATAACTAGTAAATAGCGTAATGTCTACGAGCTAACATATGCTAGACTAGAGTTGGGGTGTGGAAGCTCTTCACTATAGATTTTCTAAATCCAAAAATCTCCCCCTAAGGGAGGTCACCCTATGAATTACATTTTCTGTCCTAGCATTCTATTCTTGACTTCGTTCTTGAGCTCGTAGACTTTAATTCTTCAAAATTTGTATTCTTTGTGCTTTAGGTGGTCTGCAAAGTCAAATACTTTGTACTTTAAGTGGAGGTCTTTGGTGATCCACGAGTAGATGATTCTTTGATCCGCTTTGAAATCATCGACCAGGAAAATCTCGACTCATCCTTTGTTGTATCACCATTATGTGAAGTCGTGACTTATGGACCGACATGCTCACAGTTTTGGATAGTGATATCTTTTTATCAGAGTAGCGGAAGCTTCTTTGGATCATGATATTTGAAACAGCGTAGCAGAAGCATGAAGTGAAAATATCAGAGTCAATTGATGAAGATATGCACTTATCATGATTTCTTTGATATGAAAGTGTTGTGTGAGCATGCGGTTATAGATTGAATCCTCAATTCTGATCAGCTGCAACCGTCGAGTGTTCCTGCAGACAACAGTTAGCAATAAAAGTGCGCGAAACTGTCTTTGATCACTTTGCGTTGAATTGAGGTGCACAACCCGGTTCCCCGTTGATTAGTACAAGTGCACTTTTTGTGATCATGTAAAATTCGAAGAATCTCCTTGGCAGGGTTTCACGACTGCTCTAGCCATTCTCAAAGACAACAGCAGTTGAGTGAACGACAAATTGAGATCCGATTGATGAAAAATTGATTTGAAAAATGGCGTATTGCTTAGAAGAAGAGTTTTGCAATACGACGAGGTTTTATGAAAAGATCAATATTCAATGAAATACTTTTGTGTTTGAAAAAGAATACACATTAGATGTGCTAGAGAAAAGAAGATTTGCACATCCGAGCGGTTTTCAAAAGTATTTGTCAATTCATTTCTGGACCAAGGTTGATTCAAGAATAGATAAGCCCCATTTTTCTATCTAGTTGTCACAAGCTTGGTCTTATGTAAGATCTCACATGTCACCCACTAAGAGCTTGTTGGATGTTGGCTCTAGAAGGATTTCCATCTTCATTGTGAATATTTTACATATCACTCGGATGTCCTGGCAATACCACAAGGATAATGCGTAGGACTCTCAATATATACTTACTTTCCACATTGTGTGGCAGTAAGTCTACGCTTTTATTGTCCTAATGAGATTTTGTGCATGATCTCTTAGCTCTAGACTCAATAGTGCACATTTTGGTTTCCTATGCCGAAGACTAGGGAGAGGGTCTCCTTCTTCAATATCAACAATCTCTAAGAGAAAGTCGATAGATTATGTAGGTTCCACGTGAGAATGAAACAAGCCCTTTTAAGAGGAACTTGAGTAGCTTGAGAAGTTAGGTGCAGTCATCACTTTGGGTCCATGACATCGGTCTTCAATACGGTGTTACCTTAGTAGACACATAGCATATGTATTGAACTGGTTTTACGCCTAAGGTTGAATTATTGAGGGTATTTCTTTTCACCCTTTTCACATTTATTTCTTTTCATTCTTCAACCCCTTCCAGTGTTTCCGAGAGACTTCATTAGAACCTTGTTGGGTTAGTTCGATTACTAGCTCGTCGATGCGGCACTCTTCCCATATTCTCACTTTTCTCCTTTTTTCATCATACCTAAGGACTTCTACACTATCTAGTGGATTGTCCCTGGGTAGATCCCTCTGACTCTGGCGGGATCATGGGAACGAATACCTAACCTAACCATCCTTATAACACCATGCATAAAGTAAATTGGTTGGTCTTTTGGTATTGTTCATTTCTTCTCGAAACTAATTAAAAATCATTTGAAAAAATCAATCAAGGTACTTGTGATATAAAGTTAAAACATTTTTTACCTTAATTGTTTTTTATCATTTAGAAAATGCTCCCCCTCAACATGTGCATATGATTTTGAATTTGTTTAGCACATGGAGGCAAAAGTTCTTTGAAATAATTTCTTGATCAAAATTTCCGTGGAAAAAGCCATTTGATTTTCTTGGTAAATTCTCCTCTGTAACATATTGGATTTCACAAACACATCAAACCATGATCATAATAGGCGTACACAATGATGTTTTAGAGAGAGAAATAGTTAGAGGTTTGGGAACTTAGTGAGAGAAAGTGAAAATCTTATTATGAGCTCCAACTCTCTACCTTGGGAGGAAGAGAGTATTTATAGTCTTACACAAATCGCCACCTACGGGCTGTGGATGGGCATACGATGGGTAAAGACCGTCCGTCCTCCGGTGTTACTAAACTAAATACTACTTAACTTTAAATAACTACGACTCACGAGCTTTCGATTACATATACTTGAGGTGACCGACACTTTAATAATGGATTTACTAAATCCTAACAATCTCCCCCTAAGGGAGGTCACCTCAAATTACAATGAATACAAGCGGATATTCCATTAAGATTTTTCTTAGATTCTTGATTAAGTTCTTTGCTCGATGCTTCGTAGTCTTTGATTCTTCATGTTTTGCATGTTTGGATAATTCTAGTGGAGGTCTTTAATTGATCCACGTGATAATGAGTTTTGAGCCAGCTTTGAGATAATCAGCTATCATAAATCTCGACTCATCCTTTGTGGTGTTGGTATTATGTGATGTTGTGACTTTTGGACCGACATGCTCACATTCTGGATCTTGATTTCTTCTTATCGAGTAGTAGAGCTTTGTTGATTCATGATATTGGCGTGGCGTAGCGAAGCATGGAATGAGAATATCAGAGTCATTGATGCACTAATCATGATTTATTTTGAAATGAATGTGATGTGTGAGCATGCGGCTATGGATTGACCTCTCCATTACGATGTTGCAAATGTCGGGTGTACGCATACAACATTAGCAATAAAACTGCAGTGTCTTTGATCACTTTCGTTGAATTAATTACCGCGGCCACGGTTCCCGTTGATCGATTACAAATCGCACTGTGATCGGTATAATTCGAAGAATCTCCTTGCGAGGGGTTTAGCATTTGCTCTAGCCGTTCTCAAACGGAGCGTCTCAAAGAAGACAACACGAATGAGTAAACCGCGAATATAGATTCGCGATTGATGAAAGAGATTTGAAAAACAATGGTGTACTACTCAATAAAGTGTTTTGCAATACAACGAAGGTTTTAAAGAAAATCAATTATCAATCATAAACACCTTTTAATTTTGAAATATTAATACATAGTCGATGTGCTAGAGAAAAGAATTTTTAAGCACAACGACCCCGGTTTTCAAAATCCATCAATCCATAACACGAACCAGGATTGATTCATAATTATGACTCGCCCCATTGTTTTACGTTAGGTTGTCACATGGTTGATCTATTGGATAGATCTCACATGCCACCTCCCAGGAGCTTGTTTGATGTTGGCTCCAGAAGGCTTTCCATCTTCATTGTAAATATGTTTACATATCACTCGGATGTTCGGCAATACCACAAGGATAATGCGTAGGACTCATAAGATATAATCTCTCTTTCCACATTGTGTGAAACAGAGAGTCTTCATAGATAGTGTCCTAATGAGATTTATTTGATGATCTCGTGGCTCTAGACTCAATAGTGCACATTTGGTTCCTATCTGGAGACTAGGAGAGGGTCTCCTTCTTCAATATCAACAATCTCTAAGAGGAAGTCGATAGATTATGTTGGTTCCCCGTGAGAATGAAACAAGCCCTTTTAAGAGGAACTTGATTAGCTTGGGAAGTTTTAGTGCAGTGCATCACTTGGGTCCATGGCGTCTTGTCTTCAATACAGTGTTACCTTGGTAAGCACTAGTAGCATATGATTGAACCGGTTTCTACCCTAAGGTTGAATTATTGGAGGCTATTTCTTTTCACCCTTTTCTCATTCATTTCTTTTTCATTCTTCAACCCCATTGCTTACCAGACTTCATAACTAGAACCTTGTTGGGTTTATTCCGATTACTAGCTCTGTCTCATCCGCACTCTTCCCATTTCTCATTTTTCTCCTTTTTCCATCATTCCTAAGGACTCTACACTATCTAGTGGATTGTCCCTGGGTAGATCCCTCCGGTACTGGCGGATCATGGGAACAAATACCTAACCTTATCATCCTTATATCACCATTCCTAAAGTAAATTTGGTCGGTCTATTTGGTATTGTTCATCTGCCATTCGAACCAATTGAAAACCATTTGAAAATCAATCCAGATACTTGTGATATATTATCAAAGCATTTTGTACCTGAATTGTTTTGATATTTTTAGAAACAGAGCTCCCCCTCAACATGTGCATCATGTCTTTGAAATCGTTTGGCACCGGGAGGCAAGAGGAAGAATTAACTTCTTTGATTACCATTTTCTAAAAGATATCAACATCACTTCCTGATCAAATCAAGTAGATAAAGCATATTCGGGAAGGATGAGGTTTTCATAGATTTGCTCCCCCTCAATATGTGCCCACGGGTTTTGGGAGTTTGTGGACATAGATACAAATCAATCACGTTTCAATTCTTTGTGGTTTAAGATGCTCCCCTTTCCATGTGCATGGAAAATTTGAAATCGTTTGGCACATGTGGGGAGGAAAGCTTGCTAAACACTTGTGAAACCATTTATTGAATTATCAGTTTAAATCCAATTTAAATCACAAATTCTCCCCGATCACAATTTTCAAATCATTTGAGATTTGTGATCTCTATTGAATTTAAATTGATTTTGAAAGCTTTTGAGGGAGATGTGACTTGATTATAAGCATTTAATCGATAAGGATCAAATTTGAACTTTAGACTCCAAAGATTAAACATGCTTAAGTATCTTTTGAAAACATAATAATAACAAAGGTCTTTGACCAATTTTATACAATATTGTAAACATTGTTCTTTTTATTATTCAAAGTAACCTTTTCGATTACGTGCAATTGTTTGAAAAAATACTCTTTTGTTGAAATCATTCTCCCCCTCAATCAATGACATGTTGTTGATTGAAGGATGAAGATTTTGACAAATGAAAGCCAGATGATTTTCAAAAATAGAGTCGAGAGTATTTTCAACAATTTTGTTTTCATTAGATGACAAATATTTTCAGAAGAATCATTTGAAGAAAAATATTTGAAGAAAACTTATTGTCTTTTAAGACAAACATTGTTTTTAGAATGAGCATGAGGTTTGAAGATTTAAGATAAAGCATGGCTCTGTTCTTTCTTTGAAAAAGCGGGTTCATGCACGAAATGACAATAAACCATTGTTTCACTTTTCTCTAAATATTTTTTTGATTTTTTTTTTTTTTTTGTTTGTGACATTCGAACAACATCTAAAGACCGTGTCATTCTTTGAATGACATCACAAAAGACAAGTAGATATTATTGAATCGAGAAAAATATGACAAAGGACAATATTTTTTGAAATTTTTTTTCAAGATTTTCAAGTTTTATGTATTTTTGAAAGTTTTATAATTTTGTATTTTGCTTTTCGAATAAATATTTACAAGAGATGGATGAAGAAAGACCTTTACTCCTCGTCTTCCTCTTGAAGACGTTTGAGTGTTCCGGTTGTAGACTCTTTAGACCAAGTCGTGGGAGGATAAACTCAAAACGTTCTCTAGGAACAACTTTGGTGAAGATGTGCACTAATTGATATTACATCCTCACAAAATGGTTTCCCACGCGTTACGCTCTTGAGTGTTGTACGTTGTTGCATGAGAGAAATATTATCCTGATACCAGAGAATTTTTGTTGAATTCAAAGCCATAGTCAGATAATTTGGATCTCATCCATAGGATTTGAGCACAACAAGATGACATGGCTATGTATTCACCTCTGTAGAGGAAATAGAAGTACTCATTTGCTTCTTTGAAGATCAGCTCACAAGCTTATCACCCAAAACGAGCACCTCGGGACGTGCCGACGTGTATCTTGACATCTGCATGATCGGCATCTGCATAGGCATTAGTGACATCGGGTCTCCCGGTACCAAAGTCCCATATTGATGGTTCCTTGGAGATACCGAAAGACCCGTTTAACCGCTTCAGGGTGCTTTTGGTAGGCAGCACGATATCTAGAACACATGAAAAGCAGTGAACATAATGTCGGTCTCTAGCTTGTGAGGTACATGGGGATCCAATCATACTACGATATTTCTGTTTCTACCATGATCCACGAGTGGTCCTCATCCATTTAGTACAGCTCTATCATGGGAGTGTCGCGGGGTCACATAGAATCAAATCAAATTTCTTTAAAATCTCATTTGCATATTTTGATTGATTTATAAAAATGCCTCTAGGACTTTGTGAAATTTGTAATCCCAAGAAAAATGACATTTGTCCCATCATTGACATTTGAAATTTGGGACCCATTTCATTTGAAAAATAGTCACATTCACTGGGGTCAGTCGAGGCAAAAATAATATCATCAACATAGATTTGAACGTGAATTAAATGTTTTCCTGACTTTCTGGTGAACAATGTCAGATCAACTGCTCCTTTGGTGAATCCAGTAGATAGAAGAAACTTTGATAGTGTATCATACCATGCCCTTGGAGCTTGCTTCAAGCCGTTAAGAGCCTTTTCAAGCGATGAGACATGAGTAGGATGCTTTGGATTCACAAAACCTTCGGTTGGTGGCGTATCGACTTCTTTAAGATCTCCGATTAAGAAAAGCCTTCTCACATCCATCGATAGACTACCATGTTCTTACTTGCATTAGCCAGGAAGATTCGATTGCCTCTATGCGTAACAAGGGGCAAATGATTCTTCAAAGTCAATACCCTCTCTTGGCGATATCCTTTTGCAACCAATCAGGCCTTGTTCTTTAATACATCACCATGCTCATCAAGTTTTACTTTGAAGATCCACTTTATAGCAATGATCATAGCAGTCGGGGCAGGTACTAATTCCATACATCTAGTCGATCAAACTCATGAATTTCTTCTTGCATGGCATTGAACCAACTATCTTCATTCATAGCGGTTTAACGTCTTTTGTTCGATCAGTAAGTCGAGTTGAAGAAGCACCATAAGGCATCGGTTGCAAGTTGTTTGATGGTGGATCTTGAATGAAGGGTTTCCAATGATGTTGTCCAATGGGTGATCATGTGTCCATTTTCTAAGGTGTTCGTATGGTTGTTGTTGAGGCCAGTAGGGTTCGATTTCTCTGATGAAGATGGTTACGATGATGATTCAGGAGCAAATATGTTTTCAAATGAGCATCTTGAAGGTAGCAAAGGGATTATCTCCATCATTGGTGCGAAACAATTCCATGATGTACACTTTCGATGATTGATGAACAAGTGATCGGCGTGACTCTTGACTTAATGACATTGAAACTAAAGGGTTAACTTCATTGTGGGGATAGGGCGCCTCTGTTGATGGAATGGCAATCATTAGCACTTGGCTCATAGTGTTCATCAAACATTGGATCAAATGATTTCTTCAAATCATCTTAAAGAAGGTACATAAGGAGTTCTTTGGTGAGGGGATTTGAAACAAGAGATGAACCTGATAGGACTACATGATGAGGTTGAAATCCGGGTCAGGCTGGATTGTCTTGGAGCCATTAACGGTCAGCTCGAACGTAGCGTGAATTGTTTCCATGATATTTCGGTTCTTTTTTGTAGATTCGGTAACCTTTCTGTTTGGTGCATAACCACAAAACTCCAATATCTGCTCTTAATTTACCTAAGTCTTGACCGTCATTAGTTGGATAGCACAAGGCACCAAACACACGAAGGTAGGAGAGATCAGGTTTTCGTTTATGGACAAGTACATATGGAGTTTTTCATTGAGAGGTATGAATAAGGGGCGATTTAGATGTAGCAAGCATTGGCAATGGCCCAGCCCATAGAAACATTGGAACCTTTGAATAAATTAGCATTGTTCTTGCGGCTTCCACAGAGTTGATTTAGATCTTTCAACTACACCGTTACGTTGGGAGTTCGTGGAACACTTCTTTGATGACTGATTCCAACACTTTCAT
Source organism: Chrysanthemum makinoi (assembly GCA_910596185.1). Taxonomy (NCBI): domain Eukaryota; kingdom Viridiplantae; phylum Streptophyta; class Magnoliopsida; order Asterales; family Asteraceae; genus Chrysanthemum; species Chrysanthemum makinoi. Next base: position 223,170,597 of record OU343222.1, on the reverse strand, counting down.
AAACGGAATAAGTCTTTGTTAACAAACTTGTGCCATTGTCATTCGAACAATTCTACTGTATTGTTGAGTCGAACTTGAAGTTGTTTGATAAGTTTGATGATGACATCAGGAGTTTCATCCTTTGTCCTTAAAAACTTTACCCAAGTAAATCGAGAGTAGTCATCAACAACGACTAGAATGTATTTCTTCCCATTTAACGTTTGCACTCTCATAGGTCACATAAATCCATGTGAATAGTATGTAGAACTTCCATAAGCGAATTTGTAGGTTTGGGTTTTATGGGCATACTTCTTGCTTTTCCCCATTGACATCTTTGAACAAAGATGATCCTTTTCATATTTGTCTAGGTAAGTCCTCTTACTAAGTCCTTTAAAGATTGTTTATGGTACCAAATTTCAAGTGATTGAGGCGGCGATGCCATAACCATGACAGTTTTAGAAGCAACAGCGAGGATGGGTGAATTTCATCATATCTTCGATAGAGATGGTGTATAGGTTTGAACCACGAGTTCCTTTGAGAAGTTCCACACCATCAAGTTCTCTAACAAAGCAAGTATGTTTTCTGAAGGCCACTTCTAAATCGAGTCACAAAATTGTCCAACGAAAATAGATTATGTCCAAGACCTTCAACATAATATACCCCGGAAATCACACTATCTCCAACCACGTAATCTCCATAACCCATAATAGCACCAAAATGATCGTTTCCGAATCTCATAGTTCCGATTTACTACGAAGTTCATGAGCCGTGGCCGGTCTCGGTCATATGCTTGGAACGGCGAGTCCGGTACCAAAAGAGCGATTTGAGCGTCTGCGGTTGAACCTGAGACAAAAATGGATAAGCTGGATAATTGGGATCCCCATGCAAGAATGGGTTCCACAGTTGGTAACATTGATTGGAACACCCACATCGAAAGTAGAACAATGGAATCATGATAGATCGTGCTAGTGTAAGGTATTTGACCTATTCAAAGTATGTTCACTTCTTAAAGGGAATAGTTCTACCGATGAGGCATCCATTTTCTAGTGGGCATTGTCTTAGAAGATTGAGGGTAGAACTGATTAACCTTATGGCCGTAGGTATCCATTGATAACCTATATTACTAATTTTCTTCTGTGGGTTTCCATTTGTTTTCTAACTTTCTTTCGCCTTTGCCTTTTAGCCTTCTTAGCTTGATTTTTAACATTAACAATTTTAGCTGGGCATTTAACAACATTAGACAAATCATTCACACCACATTCAAGATTAGTAACAGAAACCACGCAATCATCATAACATGTTTTGCCAAAGTAGCGAAATTAAGCATTAATTACAGATGCGCCTAGAGCTAATACTAGAATCAACACGATTCGTTTTATTCAAATTCTCCTAAAGGTGATCTTCTACTCTCTTCCACTGAACATTCCTAGCCGCATGGTCCTATCATTCTTTGTATTGCCTTGAGGCTTTGACCAGCTTGCTTTAATGTCATTCTTTACTCTGTAGGGAATTGGAACATTAGTTGGTTTTGCTACTTTTTGCATTCTGAACTAGAAGTCACGGATCACGAACTACTTGAAGGCACATTGAATTCACTTTCTTAATGTTGGGCATAGAATGGTTTATATGCTTGGCACTAGGCATAGAACAAGGCATCACGGCTTTATCTTTTGCACCTAAGGATTTAGGACATGTTGCTCTTAAACATTCTAGCAGCTTCACGAGATCGTTTGGCACGAATGCAAGCAAACCTAATTTTTCTATCAAGGGCTTATTTGAAATCCTCTTCTACAATCTCACGGGAGACATTCTAGACTATCCTTAAGGTGAGCAAAAATAGTTATGAAACACAAGTTCATTATTCTAAGATGAGGAGGAATATATTTAAGATCCACAGTGTATATCACGATGTAGATGACTTTGATGCAACATTCTCATTAAAGACAAGTGGCATTTCCTTTTTCACGACTCTTGATTCTCAATTTCCTTTTGTAAAGGCGTTATTTTTTAGTTGTTCTTGTCACGGTGACTTTCATTGAATCATATAACTCTTTAAAATGACGTTTAACCTTTTCATTTTCTTCTAGAAAACTCATTTTCCTTTTGTAAAGCATTAACCAAGTTTTGAAGATGAAAAGTTTGAAGGCTGAGAATCTAAAGGAGGAGGCATTTGGAAGCCATTTGCATAGTTTCTTTCTCCCTTCAATTGTGAGATTTGGGCTCTCATTTTACGATCGTGTTTCATGAGCTCGAATTTGTTCATCACGTTTGCTTATTTCAAAAGCTGCATCAAACTCGGGAGCATCAAGGATGTCTTGATATTTGAGGTTTTAACATTTTCTTTGAGATGTTGATATTTTAATTGCAAAACAAGATGTTCAACTTCTATTTAGAAATGTTTTTTACCAAATTATCATGATCATCTGTTCAATTTTCTCATTTATTTAGAATTAGTTTTTTCAAGCTCAATGACACGATCATGGGAGACTTTGAAGCAGAGATAATTCATGAAATTGAGAAGCATTAATGGAACAATTAGTATGATGTAAAACACATCTTGAGTAATACATTCCGAAATAAGATTCTCATTCAAGGTATGCAAGTTCTTCCTCTCAATCTCATTATATTTTAATTCTCGCTAATAGTCACTAACCTCAACTATCATTGCATCAAATTCCTTTTCCATTTCTTTAATATCTGAATCCATCCCTTTTTAAGACTCTCAAATTGACCTTTTAATTGTTTAAAGAAAGGCATGACCTCAGTTAAATAGCATTCTTTAGTTTTTTCAAAACCCTTTCCCTTGATTATCCGTTGGTGTGATCCTTTTCTTACAAGTTTTCTCAAAATCAACAAATAATTGAAAAATTACATATTGGCTGATTAAGGTCTTGCTCTTAGTGGGAATAGATCTAAGGACTAAATGCATTGGAGTATTGGGGGGATAACGATGGCCGGAAGCATTCTCCTACATGGGATTCTTTCAACAAACTCATCGCTTTTTCTTGTCCATATCCTTTTTCCAAAACACTTGTTGGGGTCAACAAATTTGTGTTTGAGGCTTAAACTTGTTAAAGGAATCCAATTTTCCTTAGCATGGTTGGATGTTTTATGGTGATTTTCTTTTCTATGCATAAAGGGCTCTCTAAGCTTTTATCAATTTCTTTCTAGTTACTTATTCTAACTATTTTATCTTCCTCGGTATTCTCGGTACCAACTAGGTTTACATCTAGGTTAAGGATTTCATTGCCATCATAGATTACCTTACATTGCTTCTCTCTAGCTTTTTAATGCCTTTAGGGTTTGGTTCATCAATAAGGGACACTATGTTTGTCGCTTAGAACTCTATGCTTAGTGATCATGTGAAGCGGTCTGAATGGTGTTTCCTTGACATACAATTTATTTTTCAAGCTTGTTTTCAAAGTTTTTAGGTTGGAAAAATCATTTAAAAGTTTTGATTCCTTAGCCATTAAATTCTGTTAAGCACTTTCACATTTTCTTGAAGTTCTTGTTTTTGCTTAGTTTTTGTTAAGGTTTCTTGTAGGGAATTTAACTCTTGTTTAAATATCTTTCCCTAAAATTACTTTTTCTAATAATTATGCGCATTTGGTCATCCATCTCCTGCTCCGGGTAGTTAATTCAAACTTAGCGTTGTTCATAAATAGCAACTTGTTCTTTATAGGCATTAAGGTTAGATGGCGAATCATTAGGAACACAGGCGGTGTATTCATCAAAAATAGTCATCATTGACTTCCAAGATACATTACTTGGTACAATCTCACTTTCACTTTGTGTCACATATTGATCATATGGGACAATATATCATTACCCTATTATCAATATCACAGTCATAAGGTTTCTGAGTTGTACTTTTGTAAGCATATCTTTTTCTCATCAACGATCATCATATAGTTTTAATACCTCACGAGATGATTATTCTTTGGATGGACCATTCTTGTGGTGATGAGACCTTTGGAGAGACGGAGAAATATACTAGCCATGAAAATTGTAAAGGCGGTAGGTTCATCATCTCGGCATCGAAGTATGCATCTGATCACTGTTCGAAAGGCATTTTGATGATTATGACCTATCTCCGAATTGGGTGCTCATCCACATCCATCATATGTCTTGGCATTTCCTCAAAGAAGAAACAACAACTCCTCTTCATCCAAAGGCTCATTATCCTTAAGCTTGCACAAGCAAACATCTTGTCTCACGAAGTACTCCTGCATTGTGCGTTTGGAGATGTCGGTTGCTAGCAATATGTCCATCACCACCATATTGTTAGCACTTGATTGGACTTTGCTTGTCCTGATTTCCATTCCTTCCCGATTACGATTTGCCACATATCCTCCACCTACTCCGGCATTACCATAACTTGCTCGACCATCCACTTGTACATATCATCTTCCTTGGCAGTTTGCTCCGAACCTTTCCATCTCTAACTTTCTACGGCATGATTGTAGATTGGATCGAGATTCCCGATCTCATTGTTAGTGTGAAGGCGGTGGTATGTGGTGATGGACAAGTTTTGTATAACCATAGAACGGTTGATTAATG
>OU343222.1:222950369-223165958 GCA_910596185.1 Chrysanthemum makinoi | reverse complement strand
CCTTGATATTTGAGGTTTTAACATTTTCCTTTTAGATGTTGATATATTTTAATTGCAAATCAAGATATTCAACTTCCAATTTAGAGTAATGTTTTACCGTGATATCATGATCATCCTCTGCTCAATTTTCTCATCCAATTTAGAATTAGTTTTTCAAGCTCAACGACACGATCATTGAGACCTTTGAGCAAATGATAATCAATAAATTGAAGCATTAATGGAACAACAGAAAGGGAAGCAGTAAAGCACATCTTGAGTAATACATCTGTAAATAAGATTCTCATTTAATTTATGCAAGTTCTTCCTCTCAATCTCATTATATTTTAATTCTCGCTCATAGTCACTAACCTCAACTATCATTGCATCAAATTCCTTTTCCATTTCTTTAATATCTGAATCCATCCCCTTTTTAACACTCTCAAATTGACCTTTTAATTGTTTAAATAAAGTCATGACCTTAGTTAAATAGCATTCTTTAGTTTGCTCAAAACCCCTTTCCCCTTCAGTTATCCCAGTTGGTGTGATCCTTTTCTTACAAGTTTTCTCAAAATCAACAAATAATTGAAAAATTACATATTGACTGATTAAGGTCTTGCTCTTAGTGGGAATAGATCTAGGAACTAAATGCATTGGGGTATTGGGGGATAAACAAGGGCGGAAGCATTCTCCTACATGGGGATTCTTTTCAACAAATCCCTTTTTCATGTCCATATCCTTTTTCCAAAACACTTGTTCAGGGGTCAACTTTGTTTGAGGTCTAAACTTGTTAAAGCAATCCGTTATCCTTAGCATATGGGTGTTTTATAGCTGATTTCTTTCTATGCATAAAGCGCTTAAGCTTTTCATCCAATTTCTTTCTAGTGACTTCTTCTAACTGCTTATCTTCCTCAATATTCTCAGCGAACTAGGTTTCTCGTCTAGGATTAAGGATTTCATTGCCATCATAAATTACCTTCTGTGCTTCTCTAGCTTTCAGACACGCCTTAGGGTTTGGTTCATCAACTAATGCAACACTATGTTTGTCACTTAGAACTCTATGCTTAGTGATCATGAAAGTGTGAATGGTGTTTCCTTGGACATACAATTTGTTTTCTAGTTTGTTTTTCAAAGTTTTTAGGTTGGAAAATTCATTTAAGAGTTTTGATTCCTTGGCATTAAATTCCTGCTTAAGCACTTTCACATTTTCTTGAAGTTCTTGTTTTTGCTTAGCCGTTTTGTTAAGGTTTTCTTTTAGGGAATCTAACTCTTGTTTAAGTATCTCTTCCCTAAAATTACTTTTTCTAATAATTGTACGCATTTGGTCATCCATCTCCTGCTCCCGGGTAGTTAATTCAAACTTTGCACGTTGTTCATAAATGGCAATTTGTTCTTTATAGGCATTAAGTTCAGAGATGGCAGAGTCATTAGGAACACAGGCAGTGTATTCATCAAAAATATAGTCATCATTGACTGCATTAGATACATTACTTGGTTCAATCTCATTCTCACATTGGGTCACATATTGATCATATGGGACAATATTATCATTGCCCATATTAGCAATATCTGAGTCATTGGTTTCCTGCGATTGAACTTTATCATGTATTTTTTGCTGATCAACATTATCATATAGTTTTAATACCTCTGAGATGATTATTTCTTTGGATGGACCAGCTTGCTGTGGTGAGGGACCTTTGGAGAGACCATTGGAGAAATGCTAGCCATGAAAATTGTCTGTGCATAGGTTCATCATCGACGTCAGAGTCGTATGCATCACAGTCGTGACTCGAAGGCATTCTGATGATTATGACTTATCTCCTGAATTGGCTGCTCATCCACATCTGCATCAGATGTCTTGGCATTTCCCTCAGCAAGAAACAACAACTCCTCTTCATCTAACACAGCTCCATTATCCTTAGCTTGCACAAGTAACATCTTGTCTCTGAAGTACTCCTCATTTTGTGGGCGTTTTGGAGATGTGCAGTTGCTAGCTATATTTCCATCACCACCACAGTTGTAGCACTTGATCGGCTTTGCTTGTCCTTGATTTCCATTCCTTCCCCTATTCTGATTTGCCACATATCCTCCACCTACTCCAGCATTACCATAACATGCTCCAACCATCCCTTGTACATATCATCTTCCTTGAACTGGTTGCTCCATAACCTTTCCATCTCTAACAACAGCATGATTGTGTAGATTGGATGCAGTTCTGATCTCATTGTTAGTGTGAAGACTGGTGGTATGTGGACTGATGGCCAAGTTTTGTATAACCATAAGAACCAGTTGATTAATGAAGTGTTCCATGACTGCATCAGCATCAGCTTGCTTGAACCTCGAATCAGGAATAAGTTTGTGACTACCATTACCCATGGTTATGACTTGAGAAGCTTTGTTAGTAATACCAACATTGGTGTAGAAGGCTGTTGAGTCATTTGACGAACTGGTTTCTCCCTGCTTAAATTTGAACTGCTCAAGAATCCTACGTTCAAACATAGCATGTCTCTCATTCTGGAGAAGGAAGGCATACAGTTGTTCATAGTTGGTGTTCTTCAATCCTTTGGTTAGCTTCACAGAGGTGACAAACTTGCGCCATTCGGGATTTATGTTGTTCACAAACTTTGAGTTAAGCTGAATTTTTGGCATGGTCATTTTGATATTCCTCATATCATTTACAAGCTTGTGGAATCTCACGTAGTATTCATAGACACTTTCTTCTGGTTTCATCTTAAAGTGCTCAAATTCATCATACAGCTGTGATTCTTTGTCTTCCTTGGTTAATTCAGAACCTGAGAGAAGCATTTTGACATTATCCCAAACAGCCTTGGCTTCAGTGTTGAGATTGATAAGCTTGTAGATGTCTTTTGGAAGACCACGAGTATAACGTTTGAAGCCGATACGGCATTCGAATCTCTTTTCTCCATCACGAGCTCATCATACGTATTTGGTCTGTCCAATCCAAAGATCATGGTTCCATGTGCAGCAGTATCAATTATGTCTCTTGTAGTCTCAATCTGATAAGGTCCTTCATCAATGGATTTGAGAATGTTGACCCCATTTTCCTTTCCAAGACAGATACAATCGATTCGTTGAGCCCAAGAGTCATAGTCAGTTCTATCAAGCATGGGGGGCGAGTGTGCGAACCAACTGCTTGAATGACCTCATTCTGATAGAGATGATTGTAGGAACGTTGGTAGACATGTTTACATATTTCACGGGATTTTATAACTCTATGATTAAACCGGGAAATAGATTCTTTCACGGGATTTTACTAAATCAAGAGAAACCCGTATTAGAAACAAAAATCAACCAAGTCGCTATCCTTGATCCAAGTCGCTAAGAACCAAGTCGCTAAGTAGCAACTCGCTAAACCTCAAGTCGCTGTGAATCAAGTCGCTAAGCCCAAGTCGCTATGACCCAAGTCGCTGGACACAAATCGCTAAAGCACCAAATCACTAAACAATCAAGTCGCTAAAGAGCAACTCGCTTAGTATCCATGTCGCTAATGTCAAGTCGCTGAGAACAATAAGTACAAGTCGCTAGAGATAATGAAAGCAAGTCGCTAACCCCACCAAGTCGCTAGCCGTAGTGGAGAATCCACTAACTTGTACTGTTTGTCGGCTTGTCTCAATAGACAAGTCGCTACAACTAACACTACAACTCGCTAGAAATTACTGAAGCAAGTCGCTACGAAGAAATTCACAACGAGACTCAAGTCGCTACCTTGAAAAACTTCAAAAACACATTTTTCAATCCAAAACAAGCCCAACCACAGTGATTCAAGCTTTCCAAATCAAAACCCAAGCACTTACAATGATTCTAAACACTAAAGTACACTCAAAATTCAATCTTTAACACAAGAAATGATTCAAATGATGCAAAAACCACTAAACTATTTCAACCTCAAAAACCATCTAAAACCACTAGAAATCCAAGGATATGTAATAGAGATGATCAAACCATGGCTCTTGATACCATTTGTAAAATATTGGATTTCACAAACACATCAAACCATGATCATAATAGGCGTACACAATGATGTTTTAGAGAGAGAAATAGTTAGAGGTTTGGGAACTTAGTGAGAGAAAGTGAAAATCTTATTATGAGCTCCAACTCTCTACCTTGGGAGGTAGAGAGTATTTATAGTCTTACACAAATCGCCACCTACGGGCTGTGGATTAGGCATACAGTGTGTAAAGACCCGTCCGTCCTCCACGGTGTTACTAAACTAAATAATACTTAACTTTAAATAACTACGACTACGAGCTTTCTAACGATTACATATACTTGAGGTGACCGACACTTTAATAACTAGATTTACTAAATCCTAACATCCCCCTCAAAATGTGCGTTGGTTATTTGAAATCATTTAACACATAGAGGAAGGAGTTCTTTGAAGTACTTTCACGATCACACTGCCATATAGAAAACCATTAGAAAATCAATCAAGGTACTTTATGTTGAAACATATAAATCTTTGTACCTTGAAAGTTTATTTTCTTTTGAAATGCTACCCCTCAATATGTGCTTCGAGATTCGAAAGCTTTTAGCACATATGGGAGAGCAGCCTGCACTTTGAGTCAAAAGATCACTTGTTATCAAATTTCATATTTAAATCACATTTTCTCCCCCGATAAAAAATAGCAAATCCTTTGAGATTTTGGATCCCAAGTGATTTAAATAGGTTTAGAAAACATGGAAGAAAATATGCCTGGTTTAAATTCTCTTCTGGTTTTTGGTTAAATGCTCCTCCTCAATCATGTGCATCATGTAATTGAAATTGTTTGGCACATGAAGGAAGGAGTTCTTTTAAAACAATTACCCTTTAAACAGATTTGAGATTTAAATCACGATTTCTCCCCCGATCAAAAATTTCAAACCTTTTGAGATTTGTGATCCCAATTGACTTAAATCATTTAAAAGATTTTGGGGAAAGACGTGGTATGATTTAATTTTGAAATAGACTGATATGGATCAATTCAAGACATTAAAGATTGTTAGTGTCAGGTATGATAGTTTTTAAGAGATCTTTAAGTAAAATAAAACAATTTCACAATCAAACAAGAACAGAAAAAATTTCATTTTGAAAGATCTTGATTCAAAAGGAAAATCATACCATGAGATAACATTAAATCTTTAGATCACCACATTATTACGTACGAATGGACGTGATAGATGAAATATCGATTGAAAATATTTAAGATTGAAATCACTCTCCCCCTCAATCGAAGACCGTAGTCATTTATTGAGTGACTTATGTTTTGATAAAATGAAGTCCAGTGATTTCCAAAATTTAGTCCAATTTATTTTCAAAACAATATTTTTTCCATTTTCAAAAATATCAATTTCAAAAATTGTTTTAAGAAAAATGGTATCATCCACTACTTTTTCCTGCACAAAGATACGTTAGGTGGTTGAGCTGCTTCTTTTGTTGTTGTTGTAGGGCAGGAAGAAAACCATATGCAAATACAGTGAGACCTCTGACATTGCATCTATCGTGCCAACTCTTCATATAGATCTAATTAAGCTCCGTTTCTTCTTTTGTCGAACTAAGAAATAGTTACCCTTTCTTTTCGGCATCCAATCATCTTCTTATGTGGGATCCGGATCGGGAACATTATTTTAAACCATGATATATGCATACGTTAGTAAACACAGATAGACATATATGGTGGTCGACAACACCCAAATAGCAATCGACTAATACAAGTCAATCCAACATATCAATCACATCATGTAAAGCATGGGAATAATGTGTTTTTCAAACTCTAATCATCTAATCATAACAATCATATCCTAAATTCCTAGTCCTTCAACATAGGCAAATATCTTTTTCTAATAAGCACGTAGGATGATTAAGAAAGCCCTTTAGATGATGTAAATTTGAAAAACATTCTCCCCCTCAATTAATGACTCATTCTATGAAAAGCTTTAACCGTGCTGAAGTAATTGATTGGGTTTTGCAAATTTATGACAACACAAATTCTGATTGATTTTAAGCAACTCATTTTCCATCATTTTGAACAACAAATATTCTTCTGAAGAATTTATAGAAAGAAAAACATTTGTGTAGGAACAGTAGTCCTTCGACATACTTTCCTCAATTTTTTTTAGGATAAGTGCTCAATATTTATGAAAATTGGTTGAGTGCAACACTTTCCTTCCTTGAAGAACGGGTTGCTATCTGAAATAATAGCAAACCATAGTTTTGAAGAACTGGTTACAGTCTGAAGTAACTGCAAGCCATAGATTTACACATGTTTTTGAAAAACATTTACACCTCCTGCTCGAATTTAATCTATGGTCCCGTGCCATTATTGAATGAAATTTCTAAGACCGTAGATGTTATCGATACCAGAAGACAAGTCTTGAGAAAAGATATTTTTGGTATTTTTCAAATTTTCTGATTTTTATGGGTTTTAGTTGGTTTCATATTTTTGTATTTTCTTTTTCATAAATATTTACAAAGATAGAGCAGATGATATAGTTTAAGAAGATGATGATACGAGTACCGAGATAAGGATATCGAACAGCCCCGTTGTAGAAGATAGAAATCGTCATCTCTTAAACTTTCACCACCAAAGCTTCCAAGGCTCTTGAATCGAAGAGAGAAATTGAGCCATTTGAAAGTGAGACTTTGATAGCTTCCCCCCAAACCGTAAATCGTTTTGTTGAGCAGATTCGAAGCTCTATTTCAAGCTTACCTTAGCCAGGTGCACAAAGACGCACACCATTATCATGAATATTGCTGATCCTTTTAAGAACGATCATCGATTCTCCGTTCGGGTTTATATCATCAAGATAGAAGAACAAAGAACGTATCATCCCACATTTAAATAATCTTCTCAAATTCCTTTTCCACGAAGTCCTGGCGATCCATACCAAAAAGTTTTCAGGAGACCACTTCCCCCAAGTAGATGAATTGATGTAGTCAGTCTCTTAGAATAGAGCTCACGAACCCGAATACACATATACCCGAAGACAGAGAAACTTATACCATAGAAGTAGCAGATTAAGTCCGATAGCCAAAGAATAACCCCGATGTATACTTTTCTCTCCCCTGAAGAAAGTGCATGAAGCTCAAGAACTCGAAGTACCCGAATGGCCAAAGAGAGAATAACCGATAATATTGAAGTAGCATGCCGAATCACTGATTATCTCTGGGTATGTCAACTCCGAAATAAGAGATTATATCTCTAAATCACTAATTAAGCTTTCAAGTGAAACAGTTGTGCGTCCCCAATGTACACAATCTCTCTCCCCTGATGATTGCGATAACATCGAAATCATCACACACTTGTGTACCTCTTTTATCACCAGAAACTAACTCTTCCATCTCTTCCCCCACATAGTTGGAATAAGAACACTAAAAGCCATGAGTCAAACCTTGAGTTTCTCTGCGGTAATGACATTTTCCTTCCCGGGATATCTTCAATCACTTAGAAGTATTAAGTTCATCAAGTTTACTCGCATTTAGATGCGTGTCTCCTTCCCCCTTGCTGGTTTTGATACTTCAGAATCAGCAACACCTAATAAGCCCGTATACTAGAAATCTGTTGAGAAGAACACTTGAACTCTTGTGAGAATCAACTTGCTGCGAAAGAATGTGAGCAAGTCTAATTAGGGATTAAATCTGGCTTTTCACTCTCCCCCAATTAGTGCTCTCCCCTAAACCGACAATCTTTTCGATGAATTCCCGAGATAAGAAGAATTATTTAGATCGTTAAATGCAACTCGTCTTTAGTGTTCTAACACGCAGCAGAAAGTGTTGAACAGACTGTAGACTCGACTTTCTTCTAGATTGTCCAATTGGGGAACAGAAAGTCAACATCTTTAACTCATCAAATGCATTCCCGTTAACTTAAAATAGCAAATCCCCTTAACTCAAATCCCTCCCAATCAAACAAGAATAGAAAGATGTTCATTAAAGAAATCAGCTCCGCAACTGGAAGCACTTTGTCATTAATCAAATCATCCCGTGTGAAGATGTTAACCAACGGATATTAGAAGAAAACTCCATGTGAAGATGACCCGATAAAAAGAAGCTCGGTTCTTACATGAGTTTGGAGCCGTTTGACCATTTATTCTCAGATATCAATCAACCATGCAGTAAATTCACACTTCTTCTCCCCCTCAAGAATTGCATACGGAGTTGCCATTCTTGATTGAATAAGTGAAAATCATCCAAATGTATTCTATTCACACTTCTCCCCCTTAAAGGTAGCATATGATGTCGCCATCGTCATTATAATTGAGCAAGTGGAATAAGAAAACAATCAACGGTAGTCCGGTTCACTTGATAATTGAAAGCGCATGGAAAAAGCATGAAACATGTTGATGAGAATGGTCATTAATAAGAAGATTTCTCTTCTACAAAAGATAAAGCGCACTGAAGCGTACACTTTTCTTTTCTTTAGAGTACGAGGCTTGAACTGTTGTGTTCAAACGTCATTATCTCTCTCTTTTCATCTACTCTTGGCAAACTTATAATCAACCCCATTATCATTCAGTAGGCTCTTTGTCGTGATAGCTGATGGAGAAAACCCAATATGATGAATTTGACCCTGAAGTAAATTAACCCGAACTCGTGACTTAAACTTGCACATATGTAACAAAGAGCGGTGCCGAGAATTCATGCCCTTTTGAATCTCTAAGTACTTTATACTCTTCAACCAACCAACCATCAAGTATTAGACGTACATTACCTCTTGAAAATCCACAATTCAACGTGACACTGAGCACTACAACGTAACTCCTTAAAGTGATAGTTTATTTGTGGTGGTAAGAGCCCAATTCCCCCCAAGTGGTAAAAGAAAAGGAAAAGTCACCCAAAAATAACTAGATTTCCAAGTCTTCGTATTTCAAAATATTAAAAGCTCGAACAAGGATCTTGAAGAATCTTCATCCAACCATCCCCGATACCTTAAGATACTAAGTACACTTGCCCGTGTCATTTCACTTCAACCTCAAATAGATAATATTGAGTTAACGCCGTTGTCACTTCTTGTGGTTTAAAGCTCAAATCTAGCCTCCTTTGACGTTTTAAGTGAACTATGATAATGGTTTCATCCCGACCATGGTTAAAAGCACATAACCTCGTAAAACCTTGTAATAACCAACCTGCCATGAAGAATACACAAGCAATCACCCAATTCATGAAATACACCTTTTTATCCCTTCTTCGAAGTAGAAACCATAGCACCAGCATCAGATAAGATCCCGAAATACACTTTCCTTTCTCGTGATGGTTCCATCATCACAGGATTTTACAATTCTATGGTCTAAACCGAGAAATAGTTTCTTTCGCGGGATTTTACAAAACCAAGAATAACCCGTAAGAAAGATCCGAAAATGCACTTTACAATTACCAGGATGTTTCCATTGTCACGGGATTTTACAAATCTATGATTTAAACCGAGAAATAGATTCTTTCGCTGGATTTTACAAAATCAATACAAAACCTTAAACAATATCAGCTTGAATGTTTTATGAAAACTTTGGTTTCAGTGAATATCGGTTTTAGAGGAACATGCAGCGGTTCTTCTCCATCATCAACAATATTATCAACAATTCATTACCCATATGTAAACAACTTCACAAACCATACTAAGTTGAGTAGTATACACTACTTCCCCCTGAGGTTGACCGTAATCATCAAAGTACGCATTTCTCCCCCATGATGGTTTCGAACTTTCGGAAGCATCATTAACGTGTATGATCATTTGCACGAAAAGTTCTTATCATAAGCAAACATCTTGAAAAGTCATGACTGACGCTGAAGATTCTTGAAAGATTTTGCTTAGACTGTGAAGTATCATTGACATTTTGTAGCTAAGAATATTCCATGAGAATTGTTGATCACATCACAACTATTAAATACTTTGGTAAGCACATTTTCCACATATTCTGACGGTTATTGCTATGACCACTTGGTGAAGTAAACCCGATATACCAGATTTGAACATGAAATAGAATTTCCCATATTTGCTACTTAAGCTTGCACTAATCCTTGTGAAGAAGAAACGGTGTACCCAATGTACAAAACCTCTTGACGTATCCTCAATTGCGTGAGACACCAAAGTGATAGTTACGTTGTGAGTTAAGCGAGAAAGAATCACAAACTTAACTAAATAACCAAGTCTTTATCACACTCTATAAATGTCCAAACAAGTCATCTTCGCGGAATGGTAGAAAGAAAGAAGACGAAATAAGTAAACGCGCCCGGAAAAACCTCACTTCAAATGCAAATAAGAAATACCATCCAAACAACCCCGTAGTTAACCTTGTTCAAATATCAATTCAAGCCGCAACATAATCATATTCGTGAAAATGTAGAAACCAAAGTATCTAACCTCATCACAACAAGTTTCATCATCAAATCTCATAATCAAGTCGCTCGACTCAAGTCACCTTATTATCGTCGCAACATCAAATCACATGTCTCATATTACAACTCGCATCCCATAATGATATACAATTAGCTCAACATTTTAACATCACTTCCGATCCAACTCATTAACTCAAATCCAATGAGATGTGATTCGTTTTAGCCAAATGATATGCACGCATTAGCCGTAGACAAATAAATCATCTGTGATAGGTTATGGCCAAAAATGTTACTCATTTTCGAGACGTATCATAACTTATGTATCCAAAATTTTATTAGTGATAATGAAATTTGGATAACACAAATTTATTATATCACCACTTATGAGTCCATACCTGTACATATCACCAATCATAAGTCCGATCACAAAACAATATACGTTCCATACAATACAGCCCAGTGTATAATAATAGTGAAAATCAGGTGGCCCTCGTGAGCTAGACCTGATCGGCCCATGAATGACAAAGCCCAATCAATACAAACCGGTACCCTAATTAGACACAAGTATAAGATACCACATAACCACAATTAACCCTAATTCCCCTCAACCCTAAAATCTCTCATAACAGTTCGCCCCCGTCACCAATAAATCCTGGCACCAAATAAAGACGCACCACAATAATTCACCTACCACAGGGATTCATAAGACCAATCCTTGCCACAGGGATGGCATGAGGGTCATCATGTTAGCCACAGGGATGGTATGTGATATGCCGGCTATGAGATCCAACAAACGGCAAGGTAGGTTTCATCTTGATCCTTTGTTGTTTTTGACTGGACGAGTCAAAGAAAGAAACTAACACACTTGTTAGGTTTCTTCTCTTTAATGTTCGGATATAATCACTAATTTTGAATTGATTCTTTGACCATTAACGAATCAAAGATATGATTCAACAATATTGTTGACATCATTTCTTTACTTTCGAAAAATATCAAAGTCATTTGATCAATGATGGTTGTTTCTTTTGTGTATAGATCTGAAAAGTTCATAAAAACCCACGCAAAGGAGAGACTGAGATCTTCTTGAATGTTTTATTAAAAAGTTGGAGTCTTTAATGAAAGTTTGTACTTTGAGTCTTGATCAATGATGTGTGATTCTCTCGATTGATTGACCTTTACATGTCTTGATGTTGTTATGAATACCATGAGAGAAAATCTGATATCTTGCAATTATTTTTTAGTATTGAATAGGTTCGAATCATGTAGTTCGAATCTGAGATGGTGAGGGTCATGATTGTGTCTAGGTCTAGGATTAGATGATGTTGATTTTGACTTGGATCATGTATGAAGAATTTCATGATGAATATTCATTTCGTTCCACTTGAACTGATGATGTTAATGGACTGAGGTCGTGAGGTTGTAATGAAGAATTATCACTTTCATTTTGTTATTTTTTGCTGTCTTGATGATGAATATTGTTTGAGGTCAATGAATCTTGGTAGTATAGGTGATTGGTTCTTGTGATCAATGGTTATACTCTTCTTCATCTTCTTCTTCTTTTCAGACAAGTCGCATTTGACTTAATCAAATCGCAGTTGACTCAAGTCGGATTTGACACAAGTCGCATTTGACCCAAGTCTCATTTGACTTAATCAAGTCGCAGTTGACTCAAAAGTCAAACTGCATCATTTCAAAACTGATAAATCGCATCCAGGATTTGGTCTCAAACCGTACAAGTTAAGGGTCAAAACGCTTAACTTAATTGACAAATCGCTTTCTAAAAGGAACAAGTCGCATGTTGTACTTTTCTAAAATACAGGAGCATGTTTTATCTTTCTTCAAAACGCATCCAAGAGAGTTCTAACACGCCCAGACAAACTGCTACGAATACCCAATACACTTGACCTTTTTTTTTACCATTAATTGACCACAAATTCCACATATTGGTACCAAAAGATGTCCTAACAGAATCAAAGTTATCTAAAAACAGTTATTGGACAAAGATGACCAAAGATACTTTTTTTGACAACACATAAAAGGAACATGACTTTTAATTTATTTAGACCATGGATACAATAACAATGATGTTAAAAAGTGTTATTAAACAAGTAGGGAAAAATATAAAATTTTCCGACTTTAAACTCGATATAAAGAACAGCTTAAACAATGTTTTGAACCACAAAAACTCAATCAACAAACACAGCCCGTATCAAACCGCGTCAAACCACAACAAAGCTACACAAACCGCATACAAGAATCAACCAAACCGTATACAGAACCGCTTCAAAAACCATGAAAATCATCGAAAAAACACAACCTGGGCTCTGGTACCATTTGTAGGATCATATATTTTATGTTGTTTGATGATTTGGGTGGTCTAGGATGGTGATAGTATATGAATGGCATGTTTAGAGAGATGAAGAGAGGAGAGGAAGTTCTTGAGAGAGTGTTAAAACAAAAAAGAAAAGGTTAGATTAAGTGAAAGGTCCAACCCTCTACCTTGGGAGGTAGAAGGTATTTATAGTTACATACTACACGTCCTCCTTCGGACTGTGGATCAGAAATAAAGTGGGTAAAGACCCGTTCGTCCTCCACGGTGTTGCTCTAAACTCAATAACTAACTAAATAACTAGTAAATAACGTAATGTGTTAGGAATTAGAAAATCCAGTCTTTAAAGAGTCGGTCACCTCAAGTATATGTACTCGAAAGAAAGCTCGTAGTCGTAGTCAAAATATGTTAGTAAGTAGTTTGTTAAGTAACACCGTGGAGGACGGACGGGTCTTTACCCACTGTATGCCTGATCCACAGCCCGTAGGTGGCATTTATTTGTAAGACACTATAAATACCCTCTACCTCCCAAGGTAGAGGGTTGGAGCTTCAATACCATATTTCGTTGTTTCACATAGTTCCCAACTGTCTTCCCTTTCTCTCTCTAGAACTTTCTCTCTCTAAACAACTTATACGCCTCATATGATTATGGTTTAGTGTGTTTGTGAAATCCTATATCCTACAATTGGTATCAGAGCCATGGTTTGATCACTCATCTTTCATGCTCTTTGTTTTGGTGGATTTCATAAGGTTTTTGGGGTTTTAAGTGTTTAGGAGAGTTTGAATCATTTGGACAAATTCTAGCGTTAAAGTTTGAATTTTGCTTGTACTTTTGTGTTTAGGATCATCATATGTGTTTATGTTTTGAATTGGAAGGCTTAAATCATTGTGGTTTGGTTGTTTTTTATTGATAAAGTGGTTATTTGTGAAACTTGTACGAAGCGAGTTGAGTCTCGGAGTTTTGTTTCTTCAAAGCGAGTTGCCTTGTTATTGGAAGCCAGTTGGTATATGCGACTTGGCTATTTAGCGAGTTGACTCTTTATGCGACTTGGGTTCTAAGCGAGTTTTTTTTATTTAGCGACTTGAGTTCTAAAGCGACTTGGCTATTAGCGAGTTGTACAAGCTAGCGAGTTATTTTGCTTAATTTGGTGGTTAAGCGAAGTTGTCTCTTTTGCGACTTGCTATTGCGAAGTTGTCTCTATATGCGACTTGGCTATTGTTTAGTTGGTTCTTGCGACTTGTTTCTTTATGCGAGTTGGTTGTTTAGCGAGTTGATAACTAAGCGAGTTGACTGTTTAGCTACTTGTCTATTGAGACTTGTTACCTCTTCGTGCTACATTTTTACGGTTGTTCTTTTGGTTTAGTAAAATCCCGTGAAAGAATCAATTTCCGGTTTAATCAAGGAATAGTAAAATCCCGTAGAACTTGTAATCATGTCAAACATCGCACCTACTATCGCTTTCTCAGAGCTGAGGACGCTCAACCTACCGGATCGATACTGCCCACCTATGCTTGACAGAACCGACATGACTCATGGGCTCAACGAATCCATTGTACTTGTCTTGGAAAGGAAAATGGGGTCAACATTCTCAAATCTATTGATGAAAGACCTTATCAGGTTGAGACTACAAGAGACTTAATTGATACAGCTGCAGATGGAACAATGATCTATGGATTAGACAGACCAAAGATGTATGATAAACTCAATGATAAGGAGAAAAAGAGATTCGATGTCGATATCGTGGCTTCTAACATTATACTTTAGGGTCTTCCAAAAGATATCTACAAGCTTATCAATCACAACACTAAAGCCAAGGCAGTTTAGGATAATGTCAAGATTCTTCTCTCAGGCTCTGAATTAACCAAGGAAGACAAAGAATCACAACTGTATGATGAGTTTGAGCATTTCAAGATGAAACCAGATGAGAGTGTCTATGAGTACTACGTGAGATTCTATAAGCTTGTGAATGATATGAGGAACATCAAAATGACCATGCCAAATATTCAACTGAATTCAAAGTTTGTAAACAACATGAATCCCGAGTGGCACAAATTTGTCACTTCTGTGAAGCTAACCAAAGGACTAAAGAATACAAACTATGAGAAATTGTATGCCTTCCTTCTTCAGAATGAGAGGCATGCCATGTTTGAAAAAAGGATTCTGGATCAGTTCAAAACCAATCAGGGAGAATCAAGCTCACCAAATGATTCAACAGCTTTCTACACCAATGTTGGTATTACCACCAAAGCATCTCAAGTCATACCCATGGGTAATGGTAATTACAAGCTCATTCCCTCGATCCAAAGATATAAGCCTCCCGACTCAAACACACTCATGGAAAACTTCATCAATCAAGTGTCTCTCATGGTTAGTCAAAACATGAACTCTCTCCCACACACCAACAATAACCTCAGAACAGCATCCAATCCACACAATCAAGCTACAGTCAGAGATGGGAAGGTTGTGGTGCAACCAGTTCAAGAAAGGCAGTATGAACAGGGAAGTGGTGGAGTTGGTAGAGGATATGTAGCAAATCAGAATTGTAGAAGGAATCCAAATCAAGGACAAGCAAAGCCAGTCAAATGCTACAACTGTGGTGGTGAGGGACACATTGCTAGGAACTGCAAATCTCCAAAACGTCCACAGAATGCAGAATACTTCAAAGACAAGATGTTGCTCATACAAGCTCATGATAATGGTGCATCTTTGGATGAAGAGGAGTTGTTGTTTCTTGCTGAGGGCAATGCCAAGACATATGATGCGATGTGGATGAGCAGACGATTCAGTGAGATAGGTCACAATCATCGAATGCCTTTCAAGTCGCCGACTGTGATGCATACGACTGACGTCAACGATGAACCTATCGCACAAACAATTTTCATGGATAGCATTTCTCCAATGGTCTCTCCTAAGGTCTCATCATCACAGCAAGCTAGTCCATCCAAAGAATCAATCATCTCAGAGGTATTAAAACTATATGATGATGTTGATGAGCAAAAGATGCATAATAAAGTACAATCTCTTGAAACTTATGAATCGGATATTGATGATGAGGGTAATGGCAATATTGTCCCATATGATCAATATGTGAAGCAAAGTGAAAGTGAAGTTGTACCAAGTAATGCATCTTCGCAGTAATGATGATTATGTTTTTGATGAATACACTGCATGTGCCCCTGATGATTTTGCTATCTCTGAACTGAATGCCTATAAAGAACAAGTTGCTATTTATGAACAACGTGCTAAGTTTGAGTTAACCACCCGTGAGCAGGAAATGGATGACCAAATGCGTACAATTATTAGAAAAAGTAATTTTAGAGAAGAAGTATTAAAACAAGAGTTAAACTCCTTACAAGAAAAGCTTTCTAAAATTGCTAAGCAAAAACAAGAACTTCAAGAAATTGTTAAAATGATTAAGCAAGAATTCAATGCTAAGGAATCAAAACTTTTGAATGATTTTTCCAATCTAAAAACTTTGAAAAACAAGCTTGAAAATAAGTTGTACGTACAAGGGAATACCATTCAGGCTGCTCACTTGATCACTAAGCATAGAGTCTTAAGCGATAAGCATAGCATTCCCCTTGTTGTGGAACCTAATCCTGAGGTTGTTAAAAAGGCTAGAGCTGCTCATAATGTAATCTATGATGGCAATGAGATTCTTAAACCTAGACAGAAACCTAGTTGCGTTGAGTGCACTGAGGAAGATAAAAATTAGATGATGCATCTAGGGAGAAAATGAATAAGAAGCTTGAAGATCCTAAATGTAAAGAGAATAACATAACGATCAAACCCCATGATTACAAAAAGGAAAATTGGATTTCCTTGAATAAGTTTAAGCCTCAAACGTTGTTAACACCCAAACAAGAGTTCTAGAAAAAGGATTTAGATAAGCAAAAAGCAGATAATCTTGTTGTAACAAACCCTCCCCTTAGGAAAATGCCTTCAACGACTGTGTATCCTCCAAACACACCAATGCATTTAGTTCCTAGAACTATTGCCACTAAAAGCAAGACCTTAATCAGTCAATATGTTATTTTTCAATTATTTGTTGATTTTGAGAAAACTTGTAAGAAAAGGATCACACCTACTGGGATAACTGAAGGGGAAAGGGGTTTTGAGCAAACTAAAGAATGCTATTTAACTGAGGTCATGCCTTTCTTTAAACAACTAAAAGATCAATTTGAGAGTCTTAAAAAGGGGATGGATTCAGATATTAAAGAAATGGAAAAGGAATTTGATGCAATGTTGGTTGAGGTTAGTGACTATGAGCGAAAATTAAAATATAATGAGATTGAGAGGAAGAACTTGCATACATTGAATGAGAATCGTATTTCTAAATGTATTACTCAAGATGTGTTTTACACTGCTACGAATTGTTCCATTAATGCTTCTCAATTTCATGAATTATCTGTTGCTCTGAAAGTCTCCCATGATCGTGTCATTGAGCTTGAAAAGATTAATTCTAAACTAAATGAGAAAATTGATCAGGATGATCACGATAATTTGGTAAAACATCTTTTTAAACTAGAAGTTGAACATTTTGATTTACAACTAAAATATCAACATCTTAAAGAAAATGTCAAAACCTCAAATATCAAGACATCCTCGATGTTCCATAGTTTGATGCGTTTTCAGATAAACAAATGTGACGAACAGATTCAAGCTCATTGTAACACAATCAGAAAGTTGAAAGCCCAAATTTCTCAATTAAAGGGTGTAAAGAACAATGTGACTGGCTCCCAAATGCCTCCTTCTTTAGATTCTCAGAGTTCTCAAACTTTTCATCTTTAAAACTTGGTTAATGCTTTACAAAAGAAAAACGAAAGTTTTCTGGAAGAAAATGAAAAAGTTAAACGACACTTTAAAGAGTTATATGATTCAATGAAAGTCACTCGTGACAAAAACAACTAAAAAATAACGTCTTTACAAAAAGAAATTAAGAATCTGAGGAGTCAGGAAAAAGGGAAACTGCCACTTGTTTTTAATGAGAATGTTGCATCAAGGTCATCCTCTGACTGAAAATATACTGTGACTGTTAAATACATTCCTCCTCATCTTAGGAATAGTCTAGAATGTCTCCGTAAGATTGTGGAAGAGGATTTCATAAATAAGCCTCTGGATAGAGAAATTAGGTTTGCCTGCATTCAGGCCAAACGATCTCAGGAGCTGCTAGAATGTTTAATTGCAACATGTCCTAAATCCTTAGGTGCGAATGGAAAAGCTGTGATGCCTTGTTCTATGCCTAGTGCCAAGCATTCAAACCATTCTATGCCAGTGTTAGCAAAGTGAACACTAATGTGCCTTCAAGTAGTTCAGATCCTTTCACGTCTAGTTCAGGAATGCAAAAAGTAGATCAACCAACTAATGTTCCCATAATTACCTCTACAGGAGTAACTAGTGACGTAAAAGCAAGCGGGTCAAAGCCTCCAGGCAATACCAAGCAAGATAGAACCTCGCAAGCTAAGAGTGTGCATAGGAAGAGAGTAGAAGATCACCCTAGGAATATTAAGTTTGAGTTTAATAAAATGAATCGTGTTGATTCTAGTATTAGCTATAAGCGTACTGTAATTAATTCGAATTCTGCTACTATTCGCAAAACCATGTAATGATGACTGCTTGATTTCTGTTACTAATCATGAATGTGGTGTGAATGTTTTGTCTAATGTCAAAATGCCCTTAAAACTTAATGCAAAAAATCATGCTAAGAAGGCTAAAAGGCAAAGGCGAAAGAAAGTTAGAAAATAGTGGAAACCCACAGGAAGGAAATTTAGTAATATAGGTTATCAATGGATACCTACTAGTCGTAAGATTAATGACCTTTTCCCTAAAGTTGCTAAATCAATGCCCACTAGAAAATGGATGACTACTGGAAGAACTATTCTCTTAAGAAGCGAACATACTTTGAATAGGTCAAATACAGACACTAGCATTGCATCTATTTCTAATGAGTCCATTGTCTCTACCTCTGATGTGGGTGTTCCAATCACTGTTACTAACCAAGTGGAACCCATTCTTGCATGGGGATCCCAATTATCCAGTTATCCATTCTAGTCTGTGTTCAACTACAGATCGCTCAAATCGCTTCGTGGTACCGGACTCAGCTATTCCAAGCATATGACCGGAGACCGATCGCGCTCATGAACTTCATGAGTAAATTCATCGGGACTGTTAGATTCGGGAACGATCATTTCGGTTCAATTATGGGTTATGGAGATTAGGTTGTCGGTGATAGTGTTATCTCCAGGGTATATTACGTAGAAGGTCTTGGTCATAACTTATTCTCGCGGACAATTATGTGATTCTCGATCTAGAAATGGCCTTCTAAAACATACTTGTTTCGTTAGGGAACTTGATGGTAAAGAAATTTTAAGAGGAACTCGTGGTTCAAATCTATACACCATTTCTATCGAAGATTTGATGAAGTCTTCTCCAATTTGCTTGTTGTCAAAGGCTTCAAAAACAAAGTCATGGTTATGGCGTCGTATCAATCACTTGAACTTCGGCACCATCAATGATCTCTCTATAAAGGACTTAGTTGTAGGTTTACCTAGACTAAAGTATGTAAAGGATCATCTTTGTTCAGCATGCCAATTGGGAAAAAGCAAGAAGTATGCCACAAACCCAAACCTACAAACTCCGTTACAGAAGTTCTTCATACAATTCACATGGATTTATGTGGACCCATGAGAGTGCAGAGTATCTTTGGAAAGAAATATGTGTTAGTTGTGGTTGATGATTACTCTCGATTCACCTGGGTTAAGTTCTTAAGGACAAAGGATGAAACTCCGTATATCATCATCAAAGTTATCAAACAAATGCAGGTTTGACTTAACAAAACTGTCAGAATCATCCGAACAGACAATGGAACCGAGTTTGTTAATAAACAACTTAGTGAGTTTTATGAAAGTGTTGGAATCACTCATCAAAGAAGTGTTCCACGAACTCCTCAATGTAACGGTGTAGTTGAAAGACGAAATCGAACTCTTGTGGAAGCCGCAAGAACAATGCTGATTTAATCAAAGGTTCCAATGTTTCTCCTGGCAAGCCATTGCCACTGCATACTACACTCAAAATCGATCCCTAATTCACACTGCTCATGGAAAAACTCCATATGAACTTGTCCACATTAGAAAACCTAATCTCTCATTCCTTCGTGTGTTTGGTTGATTGTGTTATCCAACTAATGAGGGCCAAGACTTAGGCAAACTTAAAGCTAAAGAGGACATTGGAGTATTTGTAGGATATGCACCAAACAAAAAGGGATACCGAATCTACAACAAAAGAACCCGAAATATCCTGGAAACAATTCACGTGTGGCATCGACTTGTCCAACTTGCATGGCATTGAACCAGTTGTCTTCATTCATGGTCGAACCAAAAGATATTAAAACTGCCATGAATGAAGATAGCTGGTTCAATGCCATGCAAGAAGAAATTCATGAGTTTGATCGACTTGATGTATGGGAATTAGTACCTGCTCCAGATTGTGCTATGATCATTGCTCTAAAGTGGATCTTCAAAGTGAAACTTGATGAGCTTGGTGATGTTTTAAAGAACAAGGCTCGATTAGTCGCAAAAGGATACCGTCAAGAGGAGGGTATTGACTTTGAAGAGTCATTTGCTCTGTTTGCTCGTATCGAGGCAATCAGAATCTTTTCGGCTAATGCTGCAAGTAAGAACATGGTGGTTTATCAGATGGATGTAAAGACGGCGTTTCTTAACGGAGACCTTAAAGAAGTCGTATACGCCACCAACCCGAAGGCTTTGTGAATCCGAATATCCTACTCACGCCTATCGCTTGAAGAAGGCTCTTTATGGTTTAAAACAAGCTCCAAGGGCATGGTATGATACGCTATCTATATTTCTTCTATCTACTGGATTCAAAGAAGGAGCAGTTGATCCGACATTGTTCACCGTAAAGTCGTGCAAACATTTAATTCACGTTCAAATATATGTTGATGATATTATCTTTGCCTCGACCGACCCCAATGAATGTGATCGTTTTTCAAATGAAATGGGTTCCAAATTTCAAATGTCAATGATGGGACAAATGTCATTTTTCTTGGTATTACAAATTTCACAAAGTCCCCGGAGGCATTTTTATAAATCAATCTAAATATGCAAATGAGATTTTAAAGAAATTTGGATTTGATTCTTGTGACCCCGTTGACACTCCCATGATAGAGCGTACTAAACTGGATGAGGACCACTCAGGGATCATGGTAGACCAAACTAAATATCGTAGTATGAGTGGATCCCCGATGTACCTCATGTACCAAGAGACCAGACATTTTATTCGCCGTTCATGCATGTGTGCTAGATACCAGGCTAAGCCTACTAAAAAGCACCATGAAGCGGTTAAACGGGTCTTTCGGTATCTCCAATGAACCATCAATATGGGACTTTGGTACCCGAAGGACACCGGTATGTCACTAACATCCTATGCAGATGTTGATCATGCAGGATGTCAAGATACTCGTCAAGTACGCCGGAGGTGCTCAATTTTTAGGCGATAAGCTTGTGAGCTGGTCTTCAAAGAAACAAATGAGTACTTCTATTTCCTCTACAAAGGCTGAATACATAGCTATGTCATCTTGTTGTGCTCAAATCTTATGGATGAGATCCCAATTATCTGACTATGGCTTTGAATTCAACAAAATCCCTTTGTACTGTGTTAATAAAAGTGCCATTGCTCTCTCTTGCAAAAACGTTCAACATTCAAGAGCCAAGCACATCGACATTCGACATCATTTCATTCGGGAACAAGTGGAAAAAGGTGTGGTGGAACTCTATTTTGTGAGGTCTGAATACCAATTAGCAGACATCTTCACCAAAGCTCTTCCTAGAGAACGTTTTGAGTTTATCCTTCCACGACTTTGTCTAAAGAGTCTTCAACCGGAAACACTTAAACGTCTTCAAGAGGAAGAAGAGGAGTAAAAGGTCTTTCTTCATCTATCTCTTGTATATATTTATTAAAAAAAAATACAAAATTTCAAAACCCTCAAAATAAAATATAAAATTATAAAATTCTCTAAACCCATAAAAAAAATTAGAAAATCTCGAAAAATTCCAAAAATATTATTATTTTGTCATGTTTTTCCATGTTCGATATCATCTACGGACTTTGTGTTCACATTCAAAGAATGTCACGGGTCTTTAGATGTTCTTCGAATGTACATAAGTCTGTTTTTTTTTTTTTTAAATGAGGCGGAGAAAAATGGTGGTTTATTGTCATTTCAGGCAGTAACCCGTTTTTAAAAGTAAAGGACAGAGCCATGCTTTATCTCATTTTTCAAATATCATGCTCTGATCCTTAAAACAAATGTTTGTCACCAAAAAGACAAATATTTTTCTTTCCAAATATTTTTCCGTCTAATGATTTTTCTGAAAAATATTTGCCATCTAATGAAAACTAAATTGCTTTGAAAATACCTCGTACTCTATTATTCGTGTAAACCATTTGTGCTTATCAACAACTTGTGTCATTGATTGAGGCGAAGAATGATTTTATTCGAATTAAAAAGGTTATTTTGAAAGGTCATTTTTCAAACAATTGGCACGTTAATGAGCTAGGTTCATTGTTGAAAAATCAAAAAGAATAAAAAAGAATAATGTTTTATACAGTTGATTCAAAACCTTTGCTAATATTAATGTTTTCAAAAGACAATCTTGCATGCTTAAAACAATGGAGTTTAAAGTCTGAAAATCTGATCCTTATCAGTTAAAAAATGTTTTTCTTCAAAAAGCAAGTCACTATTCTCCTCGAAAGCTCTCAAAATTTAATTTAAATCAATAGAGATCACAACTCTCAAAGGATTTGGAAAGTGTGATCGGGAGAGAATTTGTGATTTAAATTGGATTTAAACTGATAACTTGATAATTGGTTTTGTAAGTGTTTATCAAGCTTTCCTCCCCGCATGTGCCAAACGATTTCAAAATTTTCATGCACATGTTGAGGGGGAGCATCTTTTTAAACCATAAAGAATTGAAACGTGATTGATTTGTCTCTAAGTGCAGGTTCCCTCTAGTATGTGCAAAACCTTTTCAAATCTCGAGGCACATATTGAGGGGAGCAAACCTTTGAAAACCTCATTCTTCTCCAATATGCGTTATCTACTTGATTTAATCAGGGAAGTGATGATGATATCTTTTAGAAAATGGTAATCAAAGAAGTTAATTCTTCCTCTTGCCTCCGTGTGCTAAAACAATTTCAAATACATAATGCACAGGTTGAGGAGGTGCTCTTTTTTTTTTAAAAATATCAAAAACTATTCAGGTACAAAATGCTTTGATAATATATCACAAGTACCTTGATAGTTTTTTCAAATGATTTTTCAATTGGTTTCGAGAAGGAAAGAATAATACCAAAAGACCGACCAATTTACTTTATTCATGGTGTTATAAGGATGGTTAGGTTAGGTATTCGCTCTCACGATCCCTCCACAGCTGGAGGGTTCTACCCAGGGACAATCCACTAGATAGTGTAGAGTCCTTAGGTAAGATGAAAAAAGGAGAAAAGTGAGATATGGGAAGAGTGCGGACTGAGATAGAGCTAGAACTGGAATAAACCCAACAAGGTTCTAGTTATGAAGTCTCGCTAAGCACTGAAGGGGTTGAAGAATGAAAAAGAATTGAATATGAAAAGGGTGAAAATAAATAGCCCTCCGATAATTCAAATGTGCACTATTGAGTCTACAGCCGACATTATCTATTGACTTTCTCTTAGAGATTGTTGATATTGAAGAAGGAGACCCTCTCCCTAGTCTCCGGCATAGGAACCAAATGTGCACTATTGAGTCTAGAGCCACGAGATCATCAAATAAATCTCATTAGGACACTGTCAATGAAGACTCTCTGTTTCACACAATGTGGAAAGAGAGATTATATCTTATGAGTCCTACGCATTATCCTTGTGGTATTGCCAGAACATCTGAGTGATATGCATATAGACTGTGTACTAATATTTCAAAATAAAAAGGGGTTTATGATTGATAATTGATTTTCATTAAAACCTTCATTGTATTGAAAAAATAATTTCTATTGAACGATACACGATTGTTTTTCTAATCTCTTTTCATCAATCAGTGAATCTCAATTCGCTGGTTCACTCACTCCGTGTTGTCTTCTTTGAGAAGTTCCAGTTTGAGAACAGCTAGAGCAGCTGCGAAACCCTGTCAAGGAAATTCTTCAAAATTTTACCTGATCACAAAAGCAAGACATGTACTGATCAACAGAGAACCGTGGGCCGTGTACCTCAATTCAACGAAAGTGATCAAAGACACTTTCGTGCATTTTATTGATAACTGTTGTATGCGTGTACGCCCGACATTTGCAAATGATCGTAATGAAGCGATCAATCCATAGCCGCATGCTCACACTACACATTCATCTCTAAAGTAATCATGATAAGTGCTTCAACGAATCTGATACTTTCACTCCATGCTTCTGCTATGCTGCTGTAAATATCATGATCCTGTAAAGCTTTCGTTACTCTGATGAGAATATATCATGATCCAGAATGTGAGCATGTAGGTCCAAATGTCACAACATCACATAATACCAACACCACAATGGATGAGTCAGAGATTTATGTTTGCTGATGATCTCAATGCTGGCTCAAAACTCATCATCACGTGGATCAGTTAAAGACCTCCACTTGAAATTATCCAAACATGCGGAACATGAAGAATCAAAGACTACGAGCTTCTGAGCAAAGAACTTAATCAAGAATCCTAGAACAATCTAATGTAATATCTGTTTGTATTCATTGTAAATTGAGGTGACCTCCCTTAGTGGGAGATTGTTAGGAATTAGAAAATTCAGCAGTTAAAGAGTCGGTCACCTCAAGTATATGTACTCGAAAGAAAGCTCGTAGTCGTAGTCATAATATGTTAGTAAGTAGTTTGTTAAGTAACACCGTGGAGGACGGACGGGTCTTTACCCACTGTATGCCTGATCCACAGCCCGTAGGTGGCATCTATTTGTAAGACACTATAAATACCCTCTACCTCCCAAGGTAGAGGGTTGGAGCTTCAATACCATTTTTCTTTGTTTCACATAGTTCCCAACTCTCTTCCCTTTCTCTCTCTAGAACTTTCTCTCTCTAAACAACTTATACGCCTCATATGATTATGGTTTAGTGTGTTTGTGAAATCCTATATCCTACATAATGTCTACGAGCTAATATATGCTAGACTAGAGTTAGGGTGACCGAATCTTCACTATGGATTTTCTAAATCCTAACAATTTTGGAGTGCATCACTAAAGCAAGTTCTAGAAACTCATAAGCATTAAAAGTGAATGCTTTTATCCTACATATCTAAACGCGAACCTCACATTTTTGGGGTGGAATTTGAGTGGTAGGGTTTTTGTGCTAGCTATATAACTCCTATCTATGAGACGCTTTATTAAGACTAAGGTTTTACTTGTAAATGTCATTAAAAAATTTTAAATTTGGTTCTAAATTTACCTTTACAAGTATTTCCTTCAGTTTATTACACATTTATACGAAAACAAGACAAATAACAAATGAGTGATTAGTTTCTAAGGTGTCTCTTTTTACCTTTCCTACACTTAAATTGAACATTGTCCCCACTGTTCTTAAAAGTACCAAAATTGATAATGAGAAAATAAAAGAGATAAGAGAAACTAATAATCCCTTGATTTAGCTCGGTATCAACGATGTGCGGATTTACGAGGTTGAATTTTCAAAAGTTAATTTTCAACATTTAACAAAAATATGGAAAAATTGTGCTATAGTAGTGGACGCCGTCAAGTGTAAACCGTGACGCCGCCAGACTAACCTGGCATATTTGTTTCATTTTATTTTCGGGAAAATTTTACAAGAAAAACCTATTTTATAAAGTTCGTTTTCCTGCAGAAACTCATAAAACATATCCACAAGTATTGATACACAAACGAATAAAACAAACAATCATGTCAAGAATTTAAACTGTAAATCATCATATAATCAATTTAGGTTCATAATAACCACATATGATCTTCCTTACACTTATTTTATACAAAGCACCTTTAATCACCAATAAGACAAAGTCAAAAGCAAAAGAAAGCATAATTGCATACACATTAATTATGCAATAATTCATAGTTAAATACAAGCATGCAAACAACCTAAAAACAAAATTAAAAGCAAAATAAAGTAAGTAAATAAAATATGCTCGGGTTGCCTCCCGGGAAGTGCTTGTTTTTGTTCAAGTCTCGATCCTGACTATACCCTATTTGACGATTAGAAACGAAATGAGTTTGGGAGTGCATTTTACTTCTATGAGACGTCCCTATATAATCTCGGATAACATACGTGGCGGGATTTACGAGGCGGGTTTATAGCGGATTTTACTACTCCCTCCGTCTCATATTTATTGTCCATATTTCTTTTTATGCATGTCCCAAACTAAGGGGGCGTTTGGTTCGCAGTATGTTTTGAACGTAATTGTAATATGTCAAAAGAATTTTAATTTGCATGAATTGTAATTCAAATAGTTGTAATGTATTGTAATTTTAATGTGTTGAAATTGTAATTTATGTATTATGTCACTCAGTTTGGTTGGATCTCAACGTCATATAATTCAAACAAATTTAAAAAACAAAACTGATGATGATGATAATAATAATAATAATAATAATAATAATAATAATAATAATAATAATAATAATAATAATAATAATAATAATAATAATAATAATAATAATAATAATAATCAATAGGTCCTGCGAGCTCACACTCCAGGCTTGGTATCTTGACGATGGTATTATTGTAGGAGACACCCTTATGGTTGCCAAGGCGCTCGACATTATTATGACAGATGGACCGGTTCGGGGGTTGTTTTTGAATGTCCATAAGACTGAACTCTTATGGCCTACGGAGGATCCTAGAAGCAGGGTGGAGGGTGGTTTTCCTATAAATATCTCTCGCCCAGTCGAAGGTGTCAAACTACTTGGTGGTTCAGTTAGTTTGGATGAAAGTTTTTGTCAGGAGCTAGCTTTGAAAAGGGTCTCTAAAACTATCTTGCTAATGGAAGCTATCCTCAAACTTAATGACCCCCAATGTGAGCTCCTTCTTCTTCGTAATTGTGTCGGGGTTGAGAAATTATCTTATGCTCTACAGACATGTTCCCCTTTGTACGTGCGAGAAGCCCAAGTCCGGTTTGATCAGATGTTGCGTGCTTCCTTGGAGAAGATTATTACAGCCTCCGGGTCAGGATTTAGTGACTGGCATGGCGGCTTGCCACCCTCCCAATCAAGATGGGCGGGCTAGGCATTCATGCGGCGAGTGACATCATCCAATATTCTTTCCTCGCCTCTCGTTTGCAAACCAGTGATATGCAGGACCAGATTCTGGCTAAAACATGCATCAATTCTCATGGCCCTTCATTGCAACATGCCCTTGATATATTTAACAGTGCTTGTAACACAGACACGTTCTCGGTTGCCTCTGACGCTCCTGCCCCCCCCCCCCATACGATGAAAACCTTGGCAAAGTGTTACTTTGGTGTCATCGAGAACGATCTTGTTTCTAAGTATTCGTTAAGCCCGAGGCAGGTAGCTATCCTCAGTTGTACCCGGGCTCCGCATGCATAAGATTTCCTATTCACCATACCTATTGATGGGTTGGGCCAAAGGATGAACCATCGCCAATTCAATTCGGTATTGTGTTATAGGCTTACCATACCTATGTTTTCTGAAGGTAGCTCCTGCCCGAGCTGCAAGCATCGTATGAACCAATGGGGAGACCATGCAGTTCACTGTTCCAGTGAAGTGAGGGTGAAATTCAGACATAGCTTGGTGCGTGTATTCTTGTCGACATATGTTCCGAGGTTGGGATTATGGTGAAAAAGGAGGCCCCATTGGGGTTTCTTTCGAGGGACGGGAAAAACCTACGTCCGGCAGACCTGCTATTATTCAACTGGATCCAAGGTAAGGACGCGTGTTTGGATGTGACCGAATCTCTCCTTTTGGGGTATCGATGCGATCGCGTGGGCTTCGGGGTGGCCTTACATAACGCGTGGAGAAGAAGAAAAATAAATATGTGTCCAAATGTGAAGAAAATGGCTACAAGTTCATCCCATTTGCCTTCTCTACATTTGGGGAGCTTGACACGGAAGCTTTGGACACACTTTCACGTATCAAGACTGTTGCTATTAGCCACTCGAATAGTGTCAAGAGTGGGGCTTTTATTTTTCACAGACTTAGCTTTTGTATTCAGAAAGGAGTGGGAGCCCAACTAGTGTCTCGGCTTCCTACCAATTTATTGTAATTCTTTTTGGTTTTCTAATGAAGTGATGTTTTATAAAAAAAATAATAATAATAAATAAATAAATAATAATAATAATAATAATAATAATAATAATAATAAATAATAATAATAATAATAATAATAATAATAATAATAATAATAATAATAATAATAATAATAATAATAATAATAATAATAATAATAATAATAATAATAATAATAATAATAATATAATAATAATAATAATAATAATAATAATAATAATAATAATAATACACCCTCCCCACCTTTACTATGGGCGATTGGCCTCCTTGTTCATCTCCCCCGGTTGATCTCTTGGATCACCCTCCCCATTAGATCTTCTTGATCTTACCGGGGTTGTGTTCGTGGGTGGGTGTGTGTTGGTCGTTGTTCTGGCGCTGGTTTGCGTTTTCTCTTGGGTTCGACTGGGTTTTTAGAGGCCACCGCCCGTGCTCTCGTCGTTTCTTCCTGCTCGGTTTTGTGTCATTAGGTGTGGGTTGCTGCTGGTTCCCGGCACTGGTTTCCTTTTTCTGGTGTTGTGTGGTAATCGACACTGGAAACGTAAAACTGGGTAGCGAGTTGTTGACTGGATACTTGCGTTTTTGTAGATAGCGGTTTGTTGTGGATAGCGGCTTACCTTTAGCGAGTTGCTGCCCTTTCCTGGATAGCTAGTTGTTGCTTTTATGCTTTTCTGTGTTTTGACACAGAAACTGAGTAGCGAGTTGTTGTGGATAGCGACTTGGCCTGCATACTTGCGTTTTTGTTGGCTTTGGTGGGACCCACGTTGTTTTGTTTATGTTCTTTTCAGGTGGTAGGACCATGCATATATGCATGTGTTGCTTTTGTTTTATTTTAGTTTAAGTTTGTTTTCATACGGTTTGTATAAAAAAATAATATATATATATATAATAAAAAAATCTCTGTATGGCTATTATTCGGTTTCATTGTCCCTTTGTGGGTTTGAGTGGTTGTCAAGACGGTAGTGGGAATGGACTTATCAAAACCTCGTTGATTTCTCATCTTCGTGATCGTAATTTCAATGAAGATGAGCTAGCCACCACCAAACTTTCTTTGGCCACTAATATGGCTGTTTTTTAGGCTGCTGAGGTTACGTTGAAATGTATGGGTCTTTGGTTGTGTGGGGTTTGCTTTAAGACGCATACTCTTCGCTCTAAATGTCGACATGGATCTGATTTTGTGCCACCCCCTGATTGCGGTTATGGTGTTGTTAGATTTGTGTTCTTTGACCTCGCTAAGCCCCAATTTCCCTCTTCTGTTCATCTCGCTTGCATTGAAGATTTTGTTTTGGAAGAGCACTCTAATTTTGATTTACACTTACTTGACACTTTGCTCGCTAAAGGGTTGCACACTATCAAATCCATCCCTCCAAAGTGCCATTTGGGATTCTCTCGTGTTTTGAAAGGAGCTCTTGATATGGTGATATGCACACCTGAAGACATTTCTTGTTGGGTTAGCCTGTTAGCCTTGCCTCTTTGTCTCCTTAAAAACTTTTGCCCGAGGAGTAACATGGAGTGAAGCTCTGCTACTAAGCGCCAAGAAGAATATATCGCTAACGCCATTCGGTCTTGGGGTACGCCTGGTGGTAGTTTGCAGCTTGTTAGAGAGGTTTTAGCTGAACCCTCCCCTACTTGGTCTAATATTGAGGAGGAAAACCTGGAATTGGGTGAGCGCAATGTCAAGCAATGTAGGAGAAAGATTTGTGATGGTCATTATACCGCCGCTGTCAAAGTTCTTTCTTCTTCAGGTGTTGCTCCTTACAATGATACTACCCTTGAGGACCTAAAGGCTAAGCATCCTGATTCACAGTGAACGACCCGTCAAGTTATCTCACACAAGCTAGCCACTTGTGAATGACTAACTGTAAGAAACTTAAAACAGTTCGGACACTGATTTAAAAACCAATAATAGATGAGAAGTGTGTAGTATGCGGGTAACTCAAACGTGTTAGGCTTGAGCACCGAGATCGTTCCGAACGAGGGTTGAATGGAATTTCCAACTCACTTCTCGATAATCGGGATTTGAATAAGAGAAGGGGATAAATATGATGAATTCTAAGCTACGGGATAAGGAAAGCATATAGGATTAAAATCTATGGGGAAAACCTAAGAATTAAGGCAAACTAGCAATTCTACACTAAAACGTAAATACGGGATTAAAACGAAACGCAAATAAAATGCAACTACATCTATTCTAAATCCTAAAAATAACCTAAAATTACTTTTATACTAAAAATGATATTTAAAAACTATCTATGAATTAAAACTATTTTTTAGGAATTTTCTGGATTTTATTAAAATTAAAAACTAATTTTTAACTATTAAAACTAAATTAAAATACTAAAAATTATGAAAATAAAGGGGAAAAAAATAAAACTAATTTTATAAAATCTAAAATACCATAAGAGAATTTTCAAAACTATTTTTGTATTTTTCAGATTAATTTTCTATTTTCTATGAATTTAATACTATTTAAACCTAATTTAAATTGTGAAAAATACCAAATAAAAGGGGAAAAATAAGGAAAAATCTTTTTTATGCTTTTTATATTTTTCTTAAACTGGGAAAATTGAAAAATTATTTTTTGGAACTTTTTCTGATTTAATTGCAATAAA
Source organism: Chrysanthemum makinoi (assembly GCA_910596185.1). Taxonomy (NCBI): domain Eukaryota; kingdom Viridiplantae; phylum Streptophyta; class Magnoliopsida; order Asterales; family Asteraceae; genus Chrysanthemum; species Chrysanthemum makinoi. The sequence continues at coordinate 223,135,417 of OU343222.1, read as the reverse complement.
AGCTATTTACAAGTGAATAAAAACTGATTTTAATTAAGAAAAATACTAAACAAGAGCAAAAATTATGAAAAATTCAGGGAAAATCTAAAATATTATTATAAAGCTATGAAAAATATAAAAACATGGGTTTAATTGAGAGAAAATGAAACTGATGTGTAAACTACTTATTAATAAGCTAATGAAATTAAGCTAATAAGCTCTAAATAGCACCAACTGATTATAAAAGCTAGATAATATCATAACTACTCTAAAGCAACTAATAACAGCTACTCCTAACATCTAATAAGCAGATTACCAAGGGTTTGATGCTAACAGTTACTTAAGCAAAAAGCTATCTGACCCCCATACTTTTAGCTTATCTAGCTGCTAAGAAATAAGTCCAATTATCAATCCAACAATTGGATCCTAAAGCACACCTATCTAACTACTTATAAACCAAAATTCAGCTAATGGCAAGCTAAAATGAACTCTATAGAAGCTAAGCAAAAAGCTGTCACACACTCAGCATTCACTGAGTGTGTGAACAGGGCAATTATGAGCACAAAATTGAGCTTATTTAGTGGCTTATCAAGAGAGCTTATGAGAAAACAGATATGTGGAACTCAAGTCCACCAATCAAGCTACAACTGGACCAAATATAAGACCCTAACTATCTAAAATAAACATTGTGCAATGGCTGCAAGATCTGCAAAAAACACATGTTTAGACATCATTTTGACTTTTGAAGCAGTTTAGTACTTTGACTTTAATGAAATTTAAGATCAAATAAAGGACTGATGTAGATGAAATATGATGTAATGCAACTATAGCAAGCTAGTTCTACTGATTCTAAACCTATATGAAAGGTTTGAGCAACTGATTTTTCACAGATTGGAGAACAAGAACAGTTATATAGTGATCTTGACTTTTTATGTGTTTTGATGCAATAAAATGACTGAGATGAATGCAATACACTAAGACAAGCCTAAACCAAATGATCTACTGCAACATTTTAACCTTTAGCACATATTTAAGCTCTAATCCAAACACTACTTTAGTGATCCAAATGCAACTCAACTTATCAAATCTGATGAAATTCTATCTAAAACTGATTTGGAATGGCTAAACAAACATTAAACTTACTCAAACAACAGTTTAAAAACAGAAATCAGATAACACTGATTTGACTTTGAAAGTTAACTAATGTTGACCTTTTTTTTTAAGCAAATGAAATTAAGAACAGTGAAATTAACAACAAGCTCATATAAACTATTTCAAGCTTATATTAGCTTGTAAAAACAGTTATTTAAGCTTTAGAAAGAATCCAACAATATTCAAACGATTTGAATTGAAATTGAGACAAAGCATAGAATGAAAACATGAGATTTTATAAAAGAAGACTGAGATTACAACTGGAAGATTAAAACTAAATTTCACTAATGAAAGCAGTAAATGACATGAAAACTAATTGGTAAGAATCTCCTAAAAGCATAGAAATTGGACGAATTGCTCTTGTGACATGAATGGGTATATATAGCTGTAAAGAGAGGCTTGGGATCCTTTTGGAAGAGCCTAGAAGGCTTATCCACAGCCACATGATCAATCCTGAGTCACTTCCTCCAATCAGAGAGCACCAATTCAATCTTGTGAGGTGTCACGACCAATCCAGTGCTTCCATTTGGCCACGTGGGCACTTTATCTGCCATGTCAGGTTTATGGGAAGATTCTAAGTACGAGGATATAAGGTGGGTAAATGGCTTGGGTAAAAACGGGTAAATGGTGTGTTTGGCTTTGGGGAAGAAGAAGGGCAAGGTAAAGGGCGCGTTTGGATTTCCTTATTATTTTTCAATTGCTGTTGACCGGGTATTGGGTTCATTGACTCGGGTAAAATAACGGGGTAATGGGTAAATGGGTTAGTATACCGGGTTGTGAGTTATTAATGAAGGGGGCCGGGTATTGGATTTAATGGACCGGGTTGGTGGTTTATGGATTGGGCTGTGACTTATGTTTATATTAAATGGACTTGGATATATCTTGGACTAGTAGTGTGATTATTTAGTGAATCAAGGACCAAACATGTAAAAGCTGAAACTCCAAGGACCAAACATGTAGATTCTGAAAGTATCTTCAAGGACCATTCTTGACAATCTTCAAATAGACCAAGGGCTTATTTGCAACTTTTGAATCTTCAAGGGTTACTTTTGCCAAATGTTGAAACTTGAGGGGCCACTTTTGACATTTCTTCAAACTTGGTTAAAACTTCCAAAAATCATCCTCGGAGAATAAAATCTTCATAAATGCTCAATTTTGCTCTTCCGGCTCGGCTTAAGCTCTCTTAATCTCTCGTGCTCGGATTTATGTCTGATTTGGCTCCTTTTTGAGTGTTTTTGCATATCCATACCTGCACAAGCACAAACTCAAGAAAACCACAAATATTAGCAATAAACGGCTCTTTCTTGGTTGTTTTGGGTCAGTTTTGATAATGAAAAGGTATGTGTTTTAGCACATACCAAAATACCCCAGACGAAACCATTGTCGTGTCCTCACACAATGCAATCAACTCACGCTTCTAAAACCAAGGATTTCAATCTCTTCCTACTAAACCTATGAAGAAGTAGCAAAGATTCCTCAAAAGAGATTAAGAAAGCCTTAATTCTAAAAACGCCCCGTTTACCTTTTAATTCACAAGTAGATATTAAGATTAAGCACATTCCGGTTATGAATGACGGTTTGTTGAACTTTCATGTCGATCAATAACTCCAACATTTTTCAAACGACACGTTAGGATCACAGAGTAGAAAACACAACACAGCGTGAAGTGACCATACGGATAGAATACATCGTCCCTGATTTTTCACAAGTCCCAAACTAAGCGTAAAACCGAAATCATTGTTAAATATGACTCTAGATGCTAACACTACCCATGGAAGTTACTTGTGTTATTACCTTTTGCTCCCATTTTCCTATTTGCCTCTAGATTTTTTTATTTTTGTGAGAAATGAATTTCTCAATTTTCTCGTTTCGATAACTTTTATTCCGATAAAGATACAAAGCTAAGTCGATAATTAGTTATCCATCTTCTCTCAAGAACCATTGTCCCAAAAATGAGGTCCACATCAAGGAATTTTTATTTACTTATATTTTTGATTTTTTTTTTTTTTTTTCATTTTTCATTCATCATCATTTTTTTTTTTTTTGGTGAACACTTATACTTTTATGAGCTATGAACTACGGAGCTTCACGGGGTAATTCCAAGACTATAGGCTTCATGAAATGAGGATCCCGGCTGGCTAGGCTAAGACCTCACTCAATCCCGGCTAAAGATCCAAGGGTCCGATCTCGACACCGCAGCTCATAACTTTACTTATTACTTTTCACTTATCACTTGTTGCTTATTTATTACGGATCCTTGATGTGTACCCAATTTTTAAAACAAAGATTCTTTTAAGAAGATAAAGAACTAACTATCGCTAAAAACTCAACATCTCTAATTATTGATTAGACAGATATGGGGTGAAACAATTTTGTGGGAACAAAAAGCCATAAGTACCTTCGATGGGCTCTAAAGAGAACCAACTACTCCACGCTTAGCATCTAAACTCATAAGTAACTCTATCATTTCGCGATCTCTGCAAATTTAAAATCCCAAATAATGAGATCCGCGGATGCTTAGCCGATAATTTTAGATTATCTATGGTTAAGGAACAAGCTAGGCTCAACACGCCCTCAAGTCAATTCTATTCCTACTCTCACCAATGGAAAGTCAACAAGGTGTCAAAACATATATTAACTTAGCAAATGCTTCGTCTAATGAAATAAAGTTATGCATATTTAAAGTCACTCAGGGAAACTTGCAAAATCTTGGCCTTGTGAGCTAGAATTCGCATTTTATAGCTTCTTGTCTAAGAGACTAGCAAACTTTTCAATCAAAAAGACTTAACAAAAGCTTCAAAAATTTTAAAATTTTGCTCATTTTTGCACAATTTTTCATTTTCTAAGGAAAAACGGGGTTACGAGAGAAACACAACAGAAATAAGCAAGTGCGGTCAAATCAAATCGAAGATTACCCTACCCCAGACTAGAACGAAACATTGTCCTCAATGTTTAAAGCAAGGGTATCACGAAAATCTAAAAGCCGTTTATTAAGTATGCTCAAAGATAAACGTTGGTCGATAAGATTAGGATATCGGATTTCCATCAACATCGATCATGAAACTCGAGTAGAGAAAATGACAAACTTCGAGCACGAGAGTCTTCATATCGGGAAAATCCTGACAAAACATCACAAACAACCAAACACGAGAAATCGAAGAGGCAGAACCCTTCGCGTCACTTATTAGAAAATAGAAAGAAGATAGATGGATAAGCATGGGGTGCCTCCCACGGCGCCATCGTTTTTCTTAAACGATTCGCTAGCCTGACTCGTCCCCGAATTCATTTGTCCTTGGGGAAGAAAATGGTAGAGATACCAGGGTCAAAAACGGTGTCCTCATTCCCGAAAGAATGAGACTGGGTGGGTTGGGTGGAGAAGAAAATGGGTGGATAAGGAATATCATGTAAGAAGGATCCATCATCCGGCGGTTTTGCGGGTGGACGAAGGGATGACGGATCAAAGTGAGAAAACTCCAAGAAAGACGGGAGCTCATGGTAAGGAGGTGAAAGCTTAACAATGAAGGCATCCAAGTGAGGATCCTTTTCTCTAACAACGGTTTTAGCATAAAGCTCATCTATGTCTAATATCCCGGGTTTAAAGATTTTGTCTTCACATGCGGGCTCTACGGGATTAGTGATGGTGGACTCATCAAAAGAAGGGGAGTCAAGAGAACCATCTAGAACAACCATATCCCCTTCGGGATCAACAACATCCTCAATACCCGGTGGTATTGGGTCATCAATAGCATCCTCAATGATCGGGTCATTCGTCGAATTATCGGAAATATCGTTCAAAACCTTGTTCATATCAACCTCGAAATAGAATCGCTCAAGAATCGGAGGATAAACATCATCAATAGTGGGACTGCCACTAATCTCTTCATCAAATCGAAAGGTCTCAAGCTCGGGAGAGAAATCACTATCTTTAACGGAGATAGGAGGCGAACTTGATTTATCGTTCAAAGCTTCAATCTTAGAAATGAGAAGATAAACATTCGACAATGTTTCACGTAATGCTTCATCCTCGATCTCAATATCATCGGGCTCAATCTCTTCTTCTTCTAGCTCAAAATCATTTACTTCTTCTATATGGATGGGCTCAGAAGGTAAATCGTCGACGAAATCGATGTCTCCATAAGAATCATCATCGGAATCGGAGAACATCTCAACATGATCATTCAAATTATCAAGAGAAGGCTCATCACAAATATCAACAACCCCAGACTCTCTTGGGATTGGGATAAGGATCTCAGCATTAGACGATTCCGTTTCCGGAATAGTACTAAGATGCTCATCCCCCTTTATGAGAGAGTCAACGGGTTCAACAATGTTTGAAGAGACATGATCATCGACCTCTTCCAAAAGAATGTCACTTCTCTCAACCGGCGTGAGAGAAGGGGAAGGGTCGGAAATGAAAGGCTCAGAAACGAGAGAGGGATAAGAATCCGGAGGTGGGACAAGTGGTGTGCTCTTAGAGCTAGCAAGTTCCACCGCTCGCTGTGGTCTCCGGTTCTTTCTGTTTAGAAATCGTTTTAAGCTCATAATTTCGTTCCGTTATGATGTAACTCGACGAACTCGTAACGGTGAATCGTGAAAGATAAGGATTGATTTTAGAATTCTTCGGATTAGGGTCGAGAGTACAAACGGGAATCACCTCGGGTTCAGAAATATGTTCCATCTCCCTCACCGGAGAGGGAGTAGGAATCGAGGGTTCATCAAGCTTACATTTCAAAATTTTTGACAAGGCTTCAAGTTTTTCAATGTTGTTAAGAAAAGCACGACATTCAAATAAATCGTCTCCGTGACCCTCGGTGGGTTCTTCGGGTAGCTCCGGAATAGTGTGATCGTCTTCCATAACTTGAACGGGTTCTTCATTAACACATTGTCGAGCTTGAATGCGACTTAATAAAGTTTGAAGCATGCTTTCAATGTGGTTTTGACGTCCGCCAAATCTTTCTTCAAAATCGATGGAAACGTCATTGATACCCCTGGTTCTTCAAAAGGGTGACACATACAAGATTCGCGATAAAATCCACACCCTTTGCAAAAACAACGCTCACAAAGTGAATCATCTTTTAACAAATCTCTACAATTAAAGCAATAGGGTGGAAAGAAATTTTGAGAATCCATGAGAATTAATCATAAAAGAGGGATAAAAGGAAAGAATTATCAAATCAGAGGGTAAAGAAGAATATTTTTGGGTTTTAAGAAAACATATTTTGAAAAGGAAAATCTTTTGGGTTTTTGAAAAATATAAATTTACAAAAACGACGGTAACTTCACTCGGGGAAGGATCTTCAAATGCACGCGATTCGAGACGAAATACGAAAACTCGCTACAAGCCCTTCCCGGCAAGCGGCCAAAAATTGATTCACAATGAACGACCCGTCAAGTTATCTCACACAAGCTAGCCACTTGTGAATGACTAACCGTAAGAAACTTAAAACAGTTCGACACTGATTTAAAAACCAATAATAGAAGAGAAGTGTAGTATACGGGTAACTCAAACGTGTTAGCTTGAGCACCGAGATCGCTCCAACGAGGGTTGAATGGAATTTCCAACTCACGCCTCGATAATCGGATTTGAATAAGAGAAGGGGATAAATATGATGAATTCTAAGCTACGGGATAAGGAAAGCATATAGGATTAAAATCTATGGGGAAAACCTAAGAATTAAGGCAAACTAGCAATTCTACACTAAAACGTAAATACGGATTAAACTAAACGCAAATAAAATGCAACTACGTCTAATCTAACTCCTAAAAATAACCTAAAATTACTTTTATACTAAAATGATATTTAAAAACTATCTATGAATTAAAACTATTTTTTAGGAATTTTCTGGATTTTATTAAAATTAAAAACTAATTTTTAACTATTAAAACTAAATTAAAATACTAAAAATTATGAAAATAAAGGGGAAAAAAAATAAAACTAATTTTATAAAATCTAAAATACCATAATAGAATTTTCAAAACTATTTTTGTATTTTTCAGATTAATTTTCTATTTTCTATGAATTTAATACTATTTAAACCTAATTTAAATTGTGAAAAATACCAAATAAAAGGGGAAAAATAAGGAAAAATCTTTTTTATGCTTTTTATATTTTTCTTAAACTGGGAAAATTGAAAAATTATTTTTGGAACTTTTTCTGATTTAATTGCAATAAAAGCTATTTACAAGTGAATAAAAACTGATTTTAATTAAGAAAAATACTAAACAGTAGCTAAAAATTATGAAAAATTCAGGGAAAATCTAAAATATTATTATAAAGCTATGAAAAATATAAAAACATGGGTTTAAGTGATAGAAAATGAAACTAATGTGTAAACTACTTATTAATAAGCTAATGAAATTAAGCTAATAAGCTCTAAATAGCACCAACTGATTATAAAAGCTAGATAATATCATAACTACTCTAAAGCAACTAATAACAGCTACTCCTAACATCTAATAAGCAGATTACCAAGGGTTTGATGCTAACAGTTACTTAAGCAAAAAGCTATCTGACCCCCTACTTTTAGCTTATCTAGCTGCTAAGAAATAAGTCCAATTATCAATCCAGCAATTGGATCCTAAAGCACACCTATCTAACTACTTATAAACCAAAATTCAGCTAATGGCAAGCTAAAATGAACTCTATAGAAGCTAAGCAAAAAGCTGTCACACACTCAGCATTCACTGAGTGTGTGAACAGGGCAATTATGAGCACAAAATTGAGCTTATTTAGTGGCTTATCAAGAGAGCTTATGAGAAAACAGATATGTGGAACTCAAGTCCACCAATCAAGCTACAACCGACCAAATATAAGACCCTAACTATCTAAAATAAACACTGTGCAATGGCTGCAAGATCTGCAAAAAACACAGGTTTAGACATCATTTTGACTTTTGAAGCAGTTTAGTACTTTGACTTTAATGAAATTTAAGATCAAATAAAGGACAGATGTAGATGAAATATGATGTAATGCAACTATAGCAAGCTAGTTCTACTGATTCTAAACCTATATGAAAGGTTTGAGCAACTTATTTTTCACAGATTGGAGAACAAGAACAGTTATATAGTGATCTTGACTTTTTATGTGTTTTGATGCAATAAAATGACTGAGATGAATGCAATACACTAAGACAAGCCTAAACCAAATGATCTACTGCAACATTTTAACCTTTAGCACAGATTTAAGCTCTAATCCAAACACTACTTTAGTGATCCAAATGCAACTCAACTTATCAAATCTGATGAAATTCTATCTAAAACTGATTTGGAATGGCTAAACAAACATTAAACTTACTCAAACAACAGCTTTAAAAAACAAATCGATAACACCGATTTGACTTTGAAAGTTAACTAATGTTGACCTTTTTTTTGAAGCAAATGAAATTAAGAACAGTGAAATTAACAACAAGCTCATATAAACTATTTCAAGCTTATATTAGCTTGTAAAAACAGTTATTTAAGCTTTAGAAAGAATCCAACAATATTCAAACGATTTGAATTGAAATTGAGACAAAGCATAGAATGAAAACATGAGATTTTATAAAAGAAGACCGAGATTACAACCGAAGATTAAAACTAAATTTCACTAATGAAAGCAGTAAATGACATGAAAACTAATTGGTAAGAATCTCCTAAAAGCATAGAAATTGGACGAATTGCTCTTGTGACATGAATGGGTATATATAGTCAGAAGAGAGGCTTGGGATCCTTTTGGAAGAGCCTAGAAGGCTTATCCACAGCCACATGATCAATCCTGAGTCACTTCCTCCAATCAGAGAGCACCAATTCAATCTTGTGAGGTGTCACGACCAATCCAAGCTTCCATTTGGCCACGTGGGCACTTTATCCGCCATGTCGTTTATGGGAAGATTCTAAGTACGAGGATATAAGGTGGGTAAATGGCTTGGGTAAAAACGGGTAAATGGTGTGTTTGGCTTTGGGGAAGAAGAAGGGCAAGGTAAAGGCGCTTGGATTTCCTTATTATTTTTCAATTGCCGTTGACCGGTATCGGGTTCATTGACTCGTAAAATAACGGGGTAATGGGTAAATGGGTTAGTATACCGGGTTGTGAGTTATTAATGAAGGGGGCCGGGTATTGGATTTAATGGACCGGGTTGGTGGTTTATGGATTGGGCTGTGACTTATGTTTATATTAAATGGACTTGGATATATCTTGGACTAGTAGTGTGATTATTTAGTGAATCAAGGACCAAACATGTAAAAGTCAAACTCCAAGGACCAAACATGTAGATTCTGAAAGTATCTTCAAGGACCATTCTTGACAATCTTCAAATAAACCAAGGGCTTATTTGCAACTTTTGAATCTTCAAGGGTTACTTTTGGAAAATGTTGAAACTTGAGGGGCCACTTTTGACATTTCTTCAAACTTGATTAAAACTTCCAAAATCATCCTCGGAGAATAAAATCTTCATAAATGCTCAATTTTGATCTTCCGCTCGGCTTAAGCTCTCTTAATCTCGTGTCGGATTTATGTCCGATTTGGCTCTTTTTGTGTGTTTTTACATATCCATACCTGCACAAGCACAAACTCAAGAAAACCACAAATATTAGCAATAAACGGCTCTTTCTTGGTTGTTTTGGGTCAGTTTTGATAATGAAAAGGTATGTGTTTTAGCACATACCACATCCCTTCAAGTCTGCTCCTTCACTGCCTGATATACCTATTGATCATCATAACCTCATTGCATCTCCTGTTGTGGTTCTTTACATGATTAAGAGTTTCCCCCATGGTACATCTTGTGGTCGAGATGGTTTACGCGCCCAACACCTATTGGATGTTTTAGCGGTGCTACTGTGGCTATATCTGATGAGTTAATCAACTCCATCACCCAGGTCGTAAATCTTTTTCTTGATGGTAAGTGTCCTAAGGCTTTGGGCGAGTATATTGCCAGTGCTCCTCTCACACCGCTGATCAAACCAGATGGTGGTATCCGTCCCTATGCGGTGGGGACTGTCCTGAGGCGTTTAGTCTCCAAGGTGGGAGCTTCTATGATTGGCCACTCTTTAAATGGATAATTGAATGATCTACAGTTCGGAGTTGGGGTTTCTGGAGGAGGGGAGGCCATTCTTCATGCCGTGAATCGGTTTGTTGAAGACCGTGGAGATGATGTGGGTCTTTTGATGTTGTTGGTGGATTTCAAAAACGCCTTCAATCTGGTGGACCGTGAGGTTATGTTACAAGAGGTTCGCCTCCATTGTCCTGCCATATCACGTTGGGTTGAATTTTGCTACTCCAGCCTAGCCAGATTATATTATAGGGAACACACTTTATGGTCACACCAAGGCGTGCAGCAAGGTGACCCTCTTGGACCTCTCCTTTTTGCGTTGGTTCTACATCCTTTGGCTCGCAAGATCAAAGACTCCTTTTCTCTCCCCTTTCAAGCTTGGTACCTAGATGATGGTACGATCATTGGAGATACTTTGTTTGTTGGGAAGGCCCTGGAGCTCATTATGATCGATGGACCTCGTTATGGTTTGCACCTCAACGCCGAGAAACTGAGGTTTTTTGCCAAGGAAAGATCCTAGAAGCGCACTCGCGTGTGTTTTCCTCCTAATATTGCCCGCCCCCGCATGGTGTAAAATTGCTGGGTGGGCCTGTTGGTGTTGATCTTGAGTTTAGCAGTAAGCTCGTTTTGAAACGAGTTTCTAAAACTATTGAACTTATGGACGCTGTTGCTAAGCTTAATGATCCCCAATGTGAGTTGCTACTTCTCCGTGCATGTGCCGGCATTTCCAAGTCAGTATTTCTCTATGCACATGCCCCCGTGTCTTTGAACGCTCGATTTCATTCGATGAAGCGCTTCGCTTTTTGGAGCGAATTGTCACTGCCTCTGGCCCTGGTTTGGAAATTGGCAATGGAGACCGCCACTCTTCCTTTTGAATTTGGGGGCTTGGTGTATACACTGCTGGCGATGTTTTGAATTATGCCTTCCTTGCTTCTAGACTCCAATCACCACCTACGTGAACTTCTCCGACAGTGGTGTTGGTGCTTCTGGATCTTCCTTTGATGATGCCCTGCGTGGTTTTAACGAGAAAATGGAGACCGACCTTTTGGGTAGCTCTTGTGAGATTGCTGCCCCTAAACTCATGAAGAAATTGGCAGATTTATATTTCACACGTGTCACAAAGAGGTGAATCCACCTTCTGCTTATATGCTAGACAGATGGCCCTATGGAGATCGCAAATGGAAGATCATACTTCAGACTGGCTCAGAGTAGTCCCGATAGTTGGGCTAGGGCAGACTATGAATGCTAAAACCTACCGGTGTGTTTTATGCTATCGTCTAGGTGTTCCTCTTTTCTCCACTCAGATGCCATGTTTTGCTTGTTCCAAGGTTTTTACGGGTGATATCTATGGGGATCATGCCGTATAATGCGCAGGTATTATTGGTATTAAACATCGACATAATGTGGTGCGTGATACTCGCGATATCCGCTCTCCCGTAGGGGGTTTCGCCCGAAGAAGTTGATATCGGCTCTGCGGAGAGGGACAAACACCTACCCCCTTGACTTGTTACTTTACTCGTGGGAGAGAGGCCTTGATATTTGCGTTGATCTTACTGGGTCATCGCCCTTGACGCAAACTGGTATGACTGACTTTGTGGCGTATGCCGTGATTGAAGCTACACAAATGCAAACGTGTCAAATACTAAACCAAATGCGCCGATATTGGATATGGTTCATCCCCTTCTTCTCTACCTTTGGTGAACTCGAGAAGGAGGCGGTGACCCTGCTAAGTTTAATCCGAAAGTTCTCGGTCACTCAAGATATTGGCGCGCATGGTGCTAACTATATTTTTAGTAGGGTTTGTTATGCTATTGCTAGAGGAGTGGGAGCCCAGTTAGTTTCTCGGCTCCCCACTAATTTCTTTTAATTTCCTATGATTTTCTAATGAAATAATAATAATAATAATAATAATAATAATATTCAACTCCCTTGATGGTAATAATAATAATAATAATAATAATAATAATAATAATAATAATAATAATAATAATAATAATAAAAATAAAAATAGCACCAATAAAAATAAATAATAATAATAATAATAATAATAATAGGGGCCTAGTTGGTATCTCGGCTCCCTACTAATTTCTTGTAAATCCTATGATTTTCTAATAAAGTGATGCATTATAATAAATAAAAATAAAATATAATAATAATAATAATAATAATAATAATAATAATAATAATAATAATAATAATAATAATAATAATAATAATAATAATATGAGTTTTTAATTTCTTGTAAATCCTATGAGTTTTTAATAAAGTGATGTTTTATAAAAAAAATTAAAAAAACAATAATAATAATAATAATAATAATAATAATAATAATAATAATAATAAATGATACTTATAATAATAATAATAAGATGAGAGTTATTTCACATACTAAAGAATTTATCTCCACCATCCATTTAAAAAAAAATCAATGACTGAGATTAAAAGCATTTTATTATTTCAAATTTTTTTTATAATTTAAATAGTTCTTAAACCTTTAATCGTTAATCGAAAATATTTACACCGTCGCGACGAGCATTTAATTAACTTTCTATAGACGAGCACTTTGATATACTTTCAAAAAAAGAAAAAAAAAACATTTTTTCACTTTTTTTGTTTTTTTCACGCATGAAATTTGTATGAAAAAATCATATATGATTAAACACTAATTTGAATATCACAAGTGATATTAGTGTTATATCATATATGATATATAATATCACATGTGATATGATATAAATACCATATGTGATTTTACACTAATATCACATGTGATATTACATATCATATATGTGATATTACATATCATATATGATATATATCATATGTGATTTTACACTAATATCACATGTGATATTACATATCATATATGATTTAACACTAATATCACAAACTTAAAAAAAACATGAAAAATAAAAAAAATAAAAAAAATAAAAAAAAAAAAAAAAAAATTGTCGAAAGTATATCAAAGTGCCTAGCTTTAGAAAGATAATTAAATGCTCATCGCAATGATATATTTTTTTCGTTTAACGATTAACGGTTTGAAAGATAATAATATTTGAATAAAATGATGAAAGTGAGTTTTTTAAATTGTTGTGATTAATCTCATTGATACGCATACAACGCGCGTTCGGAGTCAAAGGAACTTCCTTTTCGTCGACCAAGATTTTCAACACCCTAGGCAATGTACCTAAATGTTGTAGTGTAGTATTAGGGTAAGCCTCGGGAATTGATATCGTTCTCTAGGGGAATAGGAATGCTAGTGAGAAATTACTACGCTAAGGTTGGGGTTGAGGAAGATTATTTTTTATCTTTTTTATGTTTTTTTAGAAAATTGAAAGGTACGAATCTCGGGGTTTAGATTTGGGGGTTGGTATTTCTACCGATTACTCTACTTATCTAATTATCTAAACAAAGGTGAGTGTAGTCTATGTCTATTGGTGTGTGGTCTTATGATGATTAAAAATGTGTTTACATAGATGTTATTACTCCCTAGTTATCTCCTATTGATGGTTGAATTGCCACGTCCTTATTCTTAACGCGTTGTGTTTCTAAGGTCGTAGGGTATGTGTTTATCCCTAACTATTTGAAGCTACCTAAGGTTAATGACTACGAAATCTCTAGGATTCATAAACTTAACACTAAGGTTATCTTTGGATATTTAGCCTACAATTCCACTAGTAACTATAAGCTAAGGTTCAACAAAAACTTATCAAGCATTAATAACACAACGAATGACCTATCGCAATACTAGGTTAATCACAATTAAGATAAGAGACAACCAATCAATTTTCAATAACTAGGTTTCATATTATCTAAGCAAACACACAAGTAAATTAGCCGGACAAGAAGAACATGCAAGCATACACACAAACAATTGAAGACATGATTGAATCAATAAAGTAAAACATTTATCTTGTTGTAAAATAGGGTATGGAACCCTAAGATACTGCCCAAGACAGCCTTGGTTTGGTTTAGGTTTTTACTCCCCAAAACTATCTCTCTAAAAACAGAAAAATTCGGATTCTATATATAGTGTTAGAAAATGCGACGGCGTCACTCTTTAATTGTGACACCGTCGGGTCGCCGCCATTAGGGTTTCATATTTGCCACGTCAACTCTCGCGGACGACGCGTCACCTTAGGCTCGGACACCGCCGCTTCAACCTCTCGACGCCTTGATCCAAATCTAGGTCGCCCGAAAGTTGCGACGCCTACTACTTTTTAAACCCGATGCGTGACTTGTAAATTAGCAATTTGGCTACCAGAGTCATCTCAAGATGTGTCGCGACGGCGCCGCATTTAAGCAAGGACGCTTTCCCTTTCAATTCCAGCAAGAATTGATTGTCTCGATTCTTGACTTTGGCAATTTTCTTCGATATTCGCGCCTTTTCGTCCGAATAAGTGTCATTCCAGCAATTTGCCTTCAAGAGACCTAAAAAGTGAAAAGAAACGAAATTAAGTAGTAACGGATACAAAAGTGATCAATTAAGGGCTTAAATGACCCCTCAAAAGTGTACCTTTTAAATCCTTATAAAATATCCCTACACTTGGTATTTGCTTGTCCTCAAGCAAATGTGCTTTTGGCCAATTAATTTATAAGTTAGGGGTCATGAAGCGATAGTTTAGAACAATTCACAACACATATAAGCCCCGCAAAAGTCATAACAAGCACGGAAATTACATACTAGCACCTTACAAGTGGTGTTTGGATAGTCTCATCTCTCGGGTGTATATGAAATATATCAAATTGGAAATGGAAGATAAACACTCATTAACCGGTCCTAGTACATTGATTACCATAGGCTTGAGACTAGATCAAACCTCCATTGCTTTGGCGTAAGCACCTAGGAAAAAACTATCTAAGAGGTCTTTTAAAGGGTTGTAATGTTAGGCTTACGGTAGGGAAACAAAGGGTTTGGTGGGATAGGTGATTTAGTGGTGGCAAGTCAAAAATCTTTATGTTACATGCATGCGAAGAATGGCGTTGCTAAGCCAAGACTCGACACTCTAAACTCTAGATAAATTGAAACAAACGAACATAAACAAATGAACTTTTTTTTTTCTTTTAATACTTTTTTTTTATACACTTTTACTCTACCATCCTCAAAGATAACATCAAAATGACAGGGATTTATAGGCATATCCCTACACTTGAGTTTTTATTACTCTAACACTAATTTGACCCGAATTGAAAAGATCAAAACACTTGGAGTACATTATTACGCAAATAAAGGGAATTTGAATTTAACGTTCCCTTCCCGTCATTTCATAAAATTTAACTTTTCCCATGAGTCCCAATCATCCCAAAATTGTGTACAAAGGATATGACTCGACTTAGCAACTTATGCAAGCAACTAGATAATTGAACTAAGGGTTTAGTATGATAACAATAATGCACTAAAAGTGAGTGCATACAAGGTAGGCTAAGGCAATTTTGGTGTACATTTGGGGTGGATTGTAAACAATGATCTTCATTGATATTCCGAAAAACCGAAACATCACGAGAACCGCGAAAAGGATAGGCTCTGAGGGGTTAACTAGGGGTATCGTGTACTAAAGATGAGTACAACGCTATGGGTGTGGGGAATTACTCAACCGATGTGGAAGAAGTAATTATATTACGGGTATCAAACAAGGGTTATCCTAATGCCTCTTATCATTTAGTTATTCCTAACTACACAAGTGTAGTCTTACTAGCGATCTCGAAATGCATCACAAAACAAGTTCTAGAATCTATTATACTACCGTTCACACCTCAAGAATTAAAGTGGAATGCTTTAATTCCTACAAACCTAAGGGCTTATCCTCCTCACATTTTGGGTGGAATTTAAGTGGTAAAGGTTTTTGTGTGCTAGTCATATAACTTCCTATCCATGAGACGCTTTATTAAGACTAATGGCCCACTCCTACATGTCATGAAAAATTTTAAATTTGGTGCCAAAATTACCCTAACCGATATTTCTCATGGTTTATTACACAAATGAAATTGGACAAGGCAAATAGTCAAGGATAAGCATAGTTTCAAAGTTCCCGTTTTATTTTCCCACCCTACACTTAAACTGAACATTGTCCCAAATGTTCCCCGAAAGTATCAAAGTTATGATAATGGAAGGTAATTAAAAACGAAAGAAACTAGTACTCCCCTGATTAGCTCGGTAGGATTCGTGTGAAGTAGTGGTTAAATCTTTCTTCAAGAAGAGAGTTTGCGTTAAAAGCTCCTTCCAATCTTATGTATCTTCTTCTTGATAAATTAAATCTGCACACTTGAAGAAAACAAACAAAACCTTCAAGTAAAATCGGTAACAATATATATATATGACTCTACTAAACTAGGATATAATGCTTGTGGAATGGATGTTTACAGATTTTCTGGAAAATTAAGACCTGGAAAATTCCAAAAATTTATAAGTAGCTCAGAGAACGAGAAAAAATTAGTAAGTTTTTTCTACTCCTCCCCGACGTCTAATGGTGTACCTCGACGCTTCGAAGTTATCCTCGAATAAACTGGTATGCGATTTTTCTCGAAAAATTCGGAAAATTTTTATCTTTAGAATCTAGAAAAATTTCATGCAAAACATCCATTATGACTCGATACAAGCATTTGACTCGAACAAACACACATGTATATCTTTTAAATAATTGTAATTCTCATGTTCACGATCTTTGAAAACGTGTGTAATCCTCCCTACACTTATCCCTTATATAAAATACCTTTATATGTAATTAAGACGAGGTTAAAGACAAAATAAAGCATTTTTACAAATTTAAACATGAGAATAAACAATCAATAAAAGATATACGACACAAACAAGCAAACAATTCAGCATGAGTTGCCTTCCACAAAGCGCTTTTCTTTATTTATGAGTCTTGTAGCTAGACTCGAAGTCGTGCCTCTACGTGACTTCATTACCGTTACCTTCTTCCTCATGACGGTCTCTATTGGGGTTTTCCATGTTATAGTAATGCCCTATTATGCATCTTTCTAAGAAGTCATCTTCTCCCCAATCCGCTCTATATTCCTGGCCCTAGTTTCAAGTAATCCTTATAGAACCCGAAAATCTTATTCATCACATAATCAACTCCCTTTTCCTTATCTTCCTCATTCCTATAGTAGACCGATAGCTTAAGTTCTTTTTCATCATTGGATAGTGATGAAAATTTCTCAATCTTAAAGGGCATTTGGTAGGCTACATCATCGGTCTCATCCTTGAATCTCACTATTCCTAACGACGGATCATAAGTCATCCGGGTATTTTCTATGAAAGGCTTTCCTAGAATAACGTGGGACAATCTAGGATCTATGGCCGTACTAATATCGTCCACAACCATGAAATCCGTAGGAAAAGTGAAACTTCCTACATAGACAGGCAATCCCATAACTCTACCAAGAAAGTTGCAACTAACCCTAGGATTATCGGGGTCTTGCCTAGTTGAGATAAGCTTCTTCATTACTCAATTATAGTAGGTGTTAGTCATGATATTTATCGAGGACTTGCGATTAATGTTGGCCTTTGCCACGAAAATGTGTCCTATGCAACATGGTATGTTAAGATTCCAAGGGTTCCCAAACTTGATCCTAGGGCTTTTCCTAACATACATGTGACGGAGGTATCGTACTAAGTGTGGGTGGCGAGAGAGTTCTTCTTCCGTAGGAAACTTATTGAAATACTCATCGCCTACTTCATCTAATTCCTCAGTTGTTTTATTCTTAGGAGTTTCACTAACCTCAAGCTTGTCTCATGGTTCGTTTCGTCATTTGTTCTATTAGGTTTCACCAAGGCGATGGTATTGACGAATTGAACGTGCTTAGCTAACTTACTTGGGTCCTTAATCTCTACACCGGAGGCTTCGGGAGTTGAGATAGCATTAACCTTCCTATCACTATTGGTCATGGCTTTCAAGAGGTTATCTATCTTCCAATCCATCTCGGCTTGTTGTTGGTTAAAACGGTCCGAGAGCTTAGCTATTTGAGCTTCTAAGGATGTGACTAGGTGTTGCAACATGCCTTCTATGTTTTGTTGGTTAGGGCTATGAGATGGGGGCCATGAGAAATCATTAGATGTAAATTCTTTGGTTTGTCCCCAATAAAAGTCGGGCTTGCCCTTCCATGTTTCTCGGCCATTAAAAGTCCTAGGTCCGGGTGTTGTAGGGAATCTTCCTCCCGTTCCATTGGTACGCAGGGACGCGAGTCAACGGAAGCTTGTTCGGGGAGTCTTGTGCAAGTGCACGTGTTATGAGGACCACTACACGGCTCACACAAGGAATAAACTTTGTTCACTCAGTGAAGACTTAGGATTATTGTAGGAGCTCATTAGGAATTTGACCTGATCTTCAAGCTCGAGCATCCTACGGTCGGAAGATTGTGAGTCAATGGGAGGCAAGGAGATTGCCTTTACAGTTTTGGCAACTCACGGGGTCATTCCAACTTTCGCTCATAGAGAAGCAAGGTCCTCTATTATACCCCACGATTCTTCCGCAGTGAGATCACTAAGTTTTCCACCACCGGCCAATAATGGACGCAGTGGGAAGTTGACATGATCATAAAAGAGTTGGACTTGAAGCCAAAGATCAATGCCGTGATGAGGAACTCTATGGAGTAAGTCCTTGAATCGAGTCCATGCTTCATAGAGAGATTCACCTTGGCGTTGTTGGAACATCAAGATTTCATTCCTAAGCTTAGTAGTTCTCCCAGTGGGAAAAATTGAGCATGGAAAGATGAGATCATCCCAACTTGAGATGGAGCCTGGGAAGTCAAGCCAATTACTAGCTTGGTCCCGTAGAGAATTGGAAGAGACGCAGACGCGGTTCTCGAAGTAGTAGCATCGAGGTCGATGGAATCGACAAATTTAAGGAAATCCTTAAGATGTCGACGATCTTCAAACGAAGTCCATGGAATGCACATCCATTTTGCACCAACCGGATGGGGTCGGATCGCAGGGCCGTAGTTTGGGCTTGGTCGGGAAGCTCAATGATGTTTCTATAGCCTAGGTGGCTTGGTCTTGAGTATTCACCAAGAAAGTGGCCTCTTGGTGGGTCATGTGGTGGTGGGTTGATGAGTGGTGGTTGATTATCACCTTCCATGATGAAAACTGATGGGATTACTAACAAAGGTCACAAAGAAGGGGGATAGACTACGAGGAAGCTAAAAAATAAGAAAAAAGCTTACTTGATAGGAATCAAGCAAGGAAACCTAAACGAGGTGGACTCCTAACTAGCTATTCTATTCCCCGCGAAATGCCTAAAACTTGATACGCTGCATAAACGCCGCTCGGGGTTAAAGGAACTTCCTTTTCGTCAAGCAAGTTTTTCAACACCCTAGGCAGTGAATCTAATCGTTGTAGTGTAGTATTAGGTAAGCCTCGAATTGATATCGCTCTCTAGGGAATAGGAATGCTAGTGAGAAATTACTACTAATAAGGTTGGGGTTGATGAAGATTATTTTTATCTTTTTATGTTTTTTTAGGAAATGGAAAGGTACGAATCTCGGGGTTTAGATTTGGGGGGTTGGTATTTCTACCGATTACTGTACTTATCTAATTATCTAATTATCTAAACTAGGGTGAGTGTAGTCTATGTCTATTGTTGTGTGCTCTTATAACGATTAAAAATGTGTTTACTTAGATGTTATTACTCCCTAGTTATCTCCTATTGATGGTTGAATTGTCAGGTCCTTATTCTTAACGCGTTGTGTTTCTAAGGTCGTAAGGTATGCGTTTATCCCTAACTCTTTGAAGCTACCTAAGGTTAATGACTACGAAATCTCTAGGATTCATAAACTTAACACTAAGGTTATCTTTGGATATTTAGCCTACAATTCCACAAGTAACTATAAGCTAAGGTTCAACAAAGACTAATCAAGAATTAACAACACAATGAATGACCTATCGCAATACTAGGTCAATCACAATTAAGATAAGAGACAACCAATCAATATTCAATAACTAGGTTTCATATTATCTAAGCAAACACACAAGTAAATTAGTCGAACAAGAAGAACATGCAAGCATACACACAAACAATTGAAAACTTAATTGAATCAATAAAGTAAAACACTTATCTTGTTGTAAAATAGTGTGACAACCCGTACTTTCAGGTCATTTCTCGAAACGATTTATGCCTCACTATTTCAACATTTATCAGAACTTGGTTTACTTGTTCTAAATTCGCGTAACCTTAAAGGTTTAGCGGCGAATTCATGATCATAACATCACGTACATTTCATATAGACTAAGATTAGTCTACATTTCATTGACATCATTTGCATCTCATTAGTTCATTCATGACATTTCATTTCACATTTACCGCGTAATTTTTATATTTAATAAACATTATCAAGTGAGTTATTATTTTAAATATTTAACTACTTTCAAAAATCCCGACATATTTTTATACTTACATTTAGTTTATAAAAACTATATTTTGAGTTTAACAAGTGTTTTGAATTTATTTCGTATATAAATCGTTGAATTTATATTATTACGACGTTTTTCTTAAAAATTTTACGATAATTATTTTATCACTCAAACTTCACAAGGAATGTATTTTTACAATTTTTATTATCTCATCACATTCTATTTTGACCTATTAAAAACTTACTTGTACCAAAAAGTTACATTTGACTACACCTTTTACTTATACATTTTTCTACACTTTCAATAATTACACAAACAATTATTCAATACATTTTAGAAAAAAAAAATATATTAAAAGACAAGATCCCCCTAAAATCCGGTCCTAGGGGGGATTGCATTGATTATTTGGTGAGAAAATTTTCTTACAAGTATATATGTACACTCAATATTCATTCTTCATTCATAAGCTCAAATAATTCAAGTGTGAGAAAAGTGTTTCCTCTCCTTTTTGCTTCTTCTCCAAACCGGCCATACAAGAGCTCAAAGGGATCATCATTTTATTTCTCAAGCAAGTTAATCACAATCTAGTTAACACTCTTTATTAGGTTTTGAAATAAAAACCAAGAGTGTTTAGGATTATTCTTGTTACTTTCACCTCATCATATTCATTTGTAAGCTTGTTTCTTTCATTTTCATGTTTCCTTATCATTTCATATTCATCTTTTCATTTTTGGAGCAAGTATGCATGATATGTGATTTATACCATTTTATTTCATGATTTTAGAGTTATTTATATACTATGGTCATCCTATAAATATTCCCATGGTATTCTTTGGTCTTGATGATGATTAGGAACCCATGACACCCTAAGAAGGTGTATGGTAGGATTAGATTAGTTTTGGAGTTGATTTGAAGGGATTAGAATAGGTTTTGTCCGAGAAAACTATTTTCAATACATGATAAAAGAGGTTCTGTCCTCGTTTCATTTTTCTGGAAAAACCGACAGTTGGTACGAAACTTTGGCCTTGATTTTTAGAAAATATACTTTAAAAGCGAATCGTCGCTTGAACGGATAAAAACGAGTTATAACGAAGCCGTGGTGAATTTTTAAAGTTTGGCGTAAATAAATAGTTTTTTAAATTTCAGCAACATATATTTATCTTGTTCGGTCAAAACGAGCCTTAAGCCTCACAAATTATTTCGACTTCTCAAAAATATATTAGTTTACTTCGATACGGCTAAGGACGATTATAATGAAAACGGATTTGAAACGACAAATATATGCACATTTTCAAAACTTGCAGAACTATTATTTTTCGAAAATCTATATTATTTTTAACGACACAAGTTGTTACGGTAAATAGAACGTCCTCGTTGGGGCTGTTTTTAACAAGGTTGTGAAACCTTTTAGAACGAATTGTCTTCTAGTAAAATCAAGTTCACCGGCCATATTTTTCAAAACAACAAGCTGTTTGTAAAGCGGAGTTATGGTAAATTATTTATGGATGTTCAAACTTGGCAAACTCATTTTCTACAACAATTCAACAAAATCATTATCTTTAACCCTTAATATCTTTATGATCGAGACCTTTTGGACGAAAACTCTCTAACTGAAACTTCTAGACTTCGATACAAACTTTCCAAAACCGTCGAGTTCGTTCTCTAACGATCGACGACACCGCTTTAACGACTAGTTTTCCAAGCCATTTTTGTTAATTTCATGATATTCAATTGACATTGTTTGCTGACTAAAAGTGAAAATTTCACCATAAATCATTATAAAACCATTGTAGGATGACATTTTGACGTAAAACTTGTAAAGTCATTTTTGAAGGGTCAAGACGCCAAACGAAATTTTTCGACGACAAGTAATATTTCAAAACTCGTAAATGGTATAAATAACATACGAAATGCATGCATAACATTACATTGCAACTCATTACATATCATATCATTCATAATAGGTCATTTTCGAGATTCACGCTATATTTCAATGTATCCACTTTTGTCATCGTAATCATTGCAACAGGTGAGTTTCATAGCCCCTACTTTTACTTGTTTTCATAACTGCTTTGGGGGAGATACATGCTCAAACTGTTTTCATTTACTTTCACAAGTACTTTAAACTCTTACATATTACCGTGAGTTCATAGCCCCACTTTTACTCTTTTAACTGTTTTACAAACTCTTGGGGGAGATACATGCTACATTTTAAATTGAACACAAATGCTTTGAACTGTATGCTATATCCGATGTTTTATTGTCACTAAGTATTTGCCATGTTAGAAGTCCCTACATCATGAACCATTAGTCACTTGCGGGGTGAGCGAGTATAGTGAATAGGCCTGGAATTAACACTCCGCCCTATTGACCCGCTTAGGGAAATCGAAAGACTATATTTGAATCATTAAGGTAAATTGGCAAGTTTACCTATTAGTATGGCGATGAAACGATGATTACCAATTTTTATTGGTGCGATGTTTACGCTTTGGTGCCATGAACTTAGTGAAATAAATATGATGTTGTTTTTAACGATGAGTGTGAAACAATTTAACTCACACTATGATGATTGTGTTCAAACGAATTAATTAAACCTATGGTTTTACGCCGGAGTTAGGTACTATGTGAATTCATTCGATGTGTGGTTGAATATAAACTATATATACATTTCGCAATGGGTTGTGAACAACAAAGCAAGTTTTGTATGGGGGACTTGAACTGAGTGGATTTACAATGCCTTTGCTTTGCAAACGATTTCATACATTGAGTCATGCACTATTTTGTGAATTCATTTGACGATTTTGCTTTGAACGAAACTATGCATATTCTCGGCGGTGGGTTGTGAACACACTAAGCAAGTTTTGTATGCGGGACTTGAACCGAGGATTTACAATGCCTTGGCTACATAATCGATTTTGATAGTCTTTACATTTCAACGATTTACAATGCTTTTAATGCATAAACGATTTTAAAAGTCTTTACATTTCAACACAAACTCTATGAACTCACTCAACCTTTGTGTTGACACTTTTAGCATGTTTTATCTCGGGTATCTAAGGCATTCACTTCATGGCATGCATTTGGACACACATCATAGTCGATGACCACGCCTCACTTGGTTTTACGCACTTTAAAACATCGTTTGAATTGTAACAAACTTATTTCCGCACAAGTTGATTTTCATTTGGGGCCTATACTTTGTAAACTCTGATTGTTTTATTAAATCAAACGATGTTCTTTTCAAACGACACTTTAGGTCGTTCAATATAATCACATTGTGATGCTATGACCAATAATCGTGAATTCCATTCACTGCAAAATGTGTAATTTGGGGTGTGATGATTGGTATCGAGTTTCTTATAGAGAACTAGGTCGCATCATTGACCCTAGACTATAACTACATTATCATAGCATCTCATCATTTCATCATAAGTGCATGTTCACTCTACATGCGGTTTATACGTACATTTTTCGAGTTATTTACCTTCATTTCATAACGATTGTCACATGGATGCCTTTAATTACCCATCCCATTATCTCTTCCTCATACTCTAACGTGGAGAATGCCCTGTCATTCCCTAGCATAATTTTAACATCAGTTGACTCAACACCAAACAACATATGAGTCGATTAGTCCAAGCATTGCATAGTTACTCCTAAATTATACATAGCCTGATCACCTATGTCTAATTCAGGAAGAATCATGCAATGAAGGGAGTAGTAGGCTTATATGTGTAAGCAACCCGTAATCGAGCCAAATTTTCAAAAGATTTTCTTCAAACCACTTGTTTCCTTGATCCAGGTGGATGTGCTTCTTGTTTGATGAGTTGCAAAGATCAAACTAGAATCAAGTTGTTACTCAAACCGATTTAGCCTAATCATGACAGCTTCTTGTTTGATGAGTTGTGGGATTAAGTAAAAACGTTACCAAAAGTCTTTTGAGGGTTTTGCTCGAGAATAGGAAGGCTTGCCTCATCAAACCCTAAACCCGTTAGACCTAACAACGATTGAATTGGATTTGAATTCCTTTTTGATGGGCTAATGTGACAACCCGCATTTCTCAGTCATTTCAAACGATTTATGCCTCATTATTTCAACATTTATCGTAAACTTGGTTTACTTGTTTCAAATTCGCGTAACCTTAAAGGTTTAAATTTTAATTCATGATCATAACATCACGTACATTTCATATAGACTAAGATTAATCTACATTTCATTGACATCATTTGCATCTCATTAGTTCATTCATGACATTTCATTTCACATTTACCGCGTAATTTTTATATTTAATAAACGTTATCGCGTGAGTTATTATTTTAAATATTTAATCCGTTACTTTCAAAAATGATCCCGACATATTTTTATACTTACATTTAGTTTATAAAAACTATATTTTGAGTTTAACAAGTGTTTTGAATTGATTTCGTATATAAATCGTTGAATTTATATTATTACGACGTTTTTCTTAAAAATTTTACGATAATTATTTTATCACTCAAACTTCACAAGGAATGTATTTTTACAATTTTTATTATCTCATTACATTCTATTTTGACCTATTAAAAACTTACTTGTACCAAAAAGTTACATTTGACTACACCTTTTACTTATACATTTTTCTACATTTTCAATAATTACACAAACAATTATTCAATACATTTTAGAAAAAAAAAATATATTAAAAGACAAGATCCCCCTAAAATCCGGTCCTAGGGATTGTTGATTATTTTTGGTAAAATTTTCTTACAAGTGTATATGTACACTCAATATTCATTCTTCATTCATAAGCTCAAATAATTCAAGTGAGAAAAGTGTTTTCTCCTTTTGCTTCTTCTCCAAACCGCCATAAGAGCTCAAAGGGATCATCATTTTATTTCTCAAGCAAGTTAATCACAATCTAGTTATCACTCTTTATTAGGTTTTGAAATAAAAACCAAGAGTGTTTAGGATTATCCTTGTTACTTTCACCTCATCATATTCATTTGTAAGCATATTTCTTTCATTTTCATGTTTCCTTATCATTTCATATTCATCTTTTCATTTTTGGAGCAAGTATGCACGTTATGTGATTTATACCATTTTATTTCATGATTTTAGAGTTATTTATATACTATGGTCATCCTATAAATATTCCCATGGTATTCTTTGGTCTTGATGATGATTAGGAACCCATGACACCCTAAGAAGGTGTATGGTAGGATTAGATTAGTTTTGGAGTTGATTTGAAGGGATTAGAATAGGTTTTGTCCGAGAAAAACTATTTTCAATACGTATAAAAGAGGTTCTGTCCTTGTTTCATTTTTCTGGAAAAACCGACAGTTGGTACGAAACTTTGGCCTTGATTTTTAGAAAATATACTTTAAAACGAACGTGGCATTGAACGGATAAAACGGAGTTATAACGAAGTCGTGGTGAATTTTTAAAGTTTTTGTACCGAAATAAATAGTTTTTTAAATTTCAGCAACATATATTTATCTTGTTCAGGTCAAAAACGAGCCTTAAGCTTCACAAATTATTTCGACTTCTCAAAAATATATTAGTTTACTTCCTACTGGGCTAAGGACGATATAATGTAGAAAACGGATTTGAAACAAATATATGCACATTTTCAAAACTTGCCGTAACTATTATTTTCTCAAAATCTATATTATTTTTTGACACAAGTGTTACGGTAGCTGAACGCCCCTTGAGGGCTGTTTTAACAAGGTTGTGAAACCTTTTAGAACGAATTGTCTTCTAGTAAAATCAAGTTCACCGGCCATATTTTTCAAAACAACAAGCTGTTTGTAAAGCGGAGTTATGGTAAATTATTTATGGATGTTCAAACTTGGCCGAAACTCATTTTCTGCACAACAATTCAACAAAATCACTATCTTTAACCATTAATATCTTTATGATCGAGACCTTTTGGACGAAAACTCCTGAACTGAAACTTCTAAATATCGATACAAACTTTCCAAAACCGTCGAGTTCGTTCTCTAACGATCGCGCATTAACCGCTTTACGACTAGTTTCTCCGCCATTTTTGTTAATTTCATGATATTCATCGACATTGTTTTGCGAAGAAAAGTGAAAATTTCACCATAAATCATTATAAAACCATTGTAGGATGACATTTTGACGTAAAACTTGTAAAGTCATTTTAGGGTCAAGACGCCAAACCAGTATTTTTTAACGACAAGTAATATTTTCAAAACCCGCAAATGGTATAAATAACATATGAAATGCATGCATAACATTACATTGCAACTCATTACATATCATATCATTCATAATAGGTCATTTTAGAGATTCACGCTATATTTCAGTGTATCCACTTTTGTCATCGTAATCATTGCAACGGTGAGTTTCATAGCCTCTGCTTTTACTTGTTTTCATAACTGTTTTGGGGGAGATACATGCTCAAACTGTTTTCATTTACTTTCACAAGTACTTTAAACTTACATATTACCGTGAGTTCATAGCCCCACTTTTACTCTTTTAACTGTTTTACAAACTCTTGGGGAGATACATGCTACATTTTAAATTGAACACAAATGCTTTGAATCAGATGCTATATCCGATGTTTTATTGTCACTAAGTATTTGCCATGTTCTAAGTCCCTACATCATGAACCATTAGTCACTTTGCGTGAAGCAGTATAGTGAATAGGCCTATTGGAATTAACACTCCCGCTCCTATTGACCCGCTTAGGGAAATCGAAAGACTATATTTGAATCAGTAAGGTAAATTGGCAAGTTTACCTATTAGGGCGGCGATGAAACGATGATTACCAATTTTATTGGTGCGATGTTTACGCTTTGGTGCCATGAACTTAGTGAAATAAATACGATGTTGTTTTTAACGATGAGTGTGAAACAATTTAACTCACACTACGATGATTGTGTTCAAACGAATTAATTAAACCTATGGTTTTACGCCGAAGTTAGGTACTATTGTGAAATCATTTGACGATGTGTGGTTGAATATAAACTATATATACATTTCGGCAATGGGTTGTGAACACACAAAGTTGCAAGTTTTGTATGGCGGGACTTGAACCGAGTGGATTTACAATGCCTTTGCATATAACGATTTCGATACATTGAGTCATGCACTATTTTGTGAATTCATTTGACGATTTGTGTTTGAACATAAACTATGCATATTCGGGTAGTGTTGTGAACACAGTTGCAAGTTTTGTATGGGCGGGACTTGGAACCGAGTGGATTTACAATGCCTTTGCTACATAATCGATTTTGATAGTCTTTACATTTCAACGCGATTTACAATGCTTTTGCTGCATAAACGATTTTTAAAGGCTTTACATTTCAACACAAACTCTATGAACTCACTCAACCTTTGTGTTGACACTTTTAGCATGTTTTATCTCGGGTATCTAAGGCATTCACTTCATGGCATGCATTTGGACACATCATGGAGTCGCGATGACGACGCGTCTCACTTGGGTTTTACGAACTTTAAAACATCGTTTGAATTGTAACAAACTTATTTCCGCACAAGTTGATTTTCATTTGGGGCCTATACTTTGTAAACTCTGATTGTTTTATTAAATCAAACGATGTTCTTTTCAAACGACACTTTAGGTCGTTCAATATAACTGGGATTGTGATGCTATGACCGTCAATCCCGTGAATTCCATTCCGCCGCAAAACACTTATCTTGTTGTAAAATAGGGTATGGAACCCTAAGATCACTTGAGCGGCCTTGGTTGGTTTAGGTTTTTACTCCACAAAACTACCTCTCTAAAAGCTGAAAAATTGGATTCTATATATAGTGTTACAAAATGCGAAGCGTCACTCTTTAATTGTGGCGTCGTCGGTCGCCGCCATTAGGGTTTCGTTTTGGCCGTCAACTCTTGGCGGGCGTCACCTTAGGCTCGTGATGCCGTGCGGCTTCAACCTCGGCGCCGTGCGGATCCAAATCTAGGCCGTCTGAGTTGCGAAGCCCTACTCTTTTAAACCTGATGCCGTCACTTGTAAATTAGCAATTTGGCTACTGAGTCGTCTCAAGATGTGTCGCGACGGCGTCGAATTTAAGCAATGACGACGTCCCCTTTCAATTCCAGCGGCATGAGTGTCTCAATTCTTGACTTTGGCCATTTTCTTTGTATATTCGCGCCTTTTCGTCCGATTAAGTGTCATTCCATCAATTTGCCTTCAAGAGACCTAAAAAGTGAAAAGGAACGAAATTAAGTAGTAACGGATACAAAAGTGATCAATTAAGGGCTTAAATGACCCCTCAAAAGTGTACCTTTAAAATCTTATCACTCATCCATTAGATCAAATATAAATGGAGGGTGGAGATTGTTCCCTTGATATGTAAAAAAAAATTGTCCTCAAATGATCTTAAATCTAATAATAATAATAATAATAATAATAACAATAATAATAATTATTATTATTATTATTATTATTATTATTATTATTATTATTATTATTATTATTATTATTATTATTATTATTTTATTATAAAACATCACTTTATTAGAAAATTATAGGATTTACAAGAAATTAGTAGGGAGCCGAGATACTAACTGGGCCCCCACTCCTCTAGCTATAGCGAAGCTAATCCTACTAAAATATGAGCAAAGCGTGCTCCAATGTCTTGAGTCACCGAGAATCTTGGATACAGCTTTAGTAAGGTCACCTCATTCTTCTCAAGTTCCCCAAAGAAGAGAATGAAAAGGGGAGAAACTCATATCTAATATCTAGCATTTAGCCTCATACTTGAGCGTTTACTTATTGAAATATATATATATATATATATATATATATATATATATATATATATATATATATATATAATAATACTATATATATAAATGATAGTTTTTAATACTCGGTTATAGTTTTTTAATAAAGGATGATAGTTTTTTCATACTTGGTGATAGTTTTTAAATATAGGAGGCGCTATAAAATATTCAAAAACATTCTGAGCTTTTTTGGCCCATCCCTCAGCTTTTACACACACAAACACCGCATTAGAATATTATCGACTCCATCTTCTACACTTTTCTAAAGATCGGTGTCTTCTACGAGCCACCCACACCCACCTCTTCATCAGGTAACACCATTTTTTGTACGAGTTTTCCGTCGAGATAAGCCTCGATTATTACCAGATCCACCTTCCCATGCAACTATCTATTCCACTCTTCCAGGATAGGGTTTTTGTTGATTTTTTTTTATTTGTAGATTTAGTTGTTTTTATAAACTTTAGACATTTTTTTGTTGATGAATTGTTGAATTTGTATTTTTCTTAATATTAATTGTTGGTTATAATCTGTAGTTATTGTTACAATTAGGGTTTGGATTTGCTTACGCGGATCAGATACCATTTTGTTGGTGGTAGTTGGTAAGTTGGCAGATCATTATGGGTGGAATCTACCTGAGTCTTGGCGGGGCATCATGACATCGTGTTTGCAGCCATGACGGGTCAGATGCCTTTTTATCCGTTTTCAGCCATGGCGGGGCAAATCCTTATATTTGCAGCCATGGACTTCATTTACACAATGACTCATTGTTTGTAGATGCATGACATCTGGTATGTAACCATGTACGTGTTTGAGGTGGGTGAGAGCTGGATTGAAATCGGGTATGCGTTCATTAAAGGTACTATATATATATATATTTATATATATATATATATATATATATATATATATATATATATATATACTAGTGTCAAAACCCGTCCGATGGACGGGTATGACTTGTGGTTTTATTTTTATGATTTTGTGGATCAAATATATACTAAAAAGTAATTAAAAGTTAAATGAAAAGGTTAAGATATATAATTGATGTTACCATAATCCATTAAACGACTAAAAGCGTGTAAGTTCTTTGATTTGTGGTTTTTATTTTTAGGATTTAGTAGAACAAATATATAGTTAAAAGTTATTAAAAGTTAAATTAAATGGTCAAGAAGTATAATTGATGTTACCATAATCCATAAAACGGCTAAAAGTAGGTAACTAATTTATAACATTTTGTTCTAAACAATGTTAATCATGAACATCTTTTACATTTGATAATATTTTTAACATTTATTGTTATTATTTTGTTTTTGTTAATTATGTTTATTTAGTTATTGTATATAGGTACTTCCAGCTGTTATTTTACCAAATTTATATGATGTTGACGAATTTGAATTATCTGTGAATAGATTTATGGTTTTGTTTGATGTTTGTTGTGATGAGAATATGTATGTATTGTCGGGTTACAAGTGGAGTTTTTTGTTGATACCCTTTGTTTGTTAAGTGGTGATGTTTGCTTGTTTACCAGGAATAGGGGAAAAAGGTTGTGGTTATATGCTTTTGATAACGATGATATAATCCTTACAAAGATGGTATTCAATATGGCGGCTTTTTTAAGGATGCTCCAACTACCATTTACTTAGTTAGAGCAGTGTTAGTGTTTTTGTTCAGAGTTATTAAATTTTATTATTTAAATTTGATATCATTTATTTCTTAGTTTACATTATAATTATATTCTGGTGTGTTACGTGTTTTAATTATTTTTTTGATTTTTGTTTCTGAAGGAGTACTTACTACTTTTTGCATGGACAATTGTTTGTCGTTGTTTAACAGAAACACAACTTAAATGTTGATGTTTACATTATTTTATATAAACTTCATTTTTGTGAATTATATTATAAATGATTTTCTATAGTTTATTTCCATTATATAAATATAAGTTACAAATATATAATGTTGATGTGGAAATTCATTAAATTTTTTAAAGTTTGATGCATTGTAAGTGTTTTGTATAAAAGTGAAAGTTGTTGATGTGTCACTGATGTAGCGGTGCGTTCAACCCAAATTGATTCAATGCATTAGAGATGCCCTAAGTGAGAGAAAGAAGTGCTTGATGTCACGTTCAGCAATATAAGATGGATATTTATTAGGTAGAAATAGTTATTTCATTGATAAAATGTGAAAAGCAAATAAAAGAATTATAACAAATAATAGTAGGTTTGAATGAACAACTTCAAATGGTTAATGTAAAGATCACCATTGTTAGAATCATTCTACTAATTTGGCATTACTTGTGCAATTTTATGAGATACACTTGTTGTAGGCATGCGTTTTGTTCCAATTTACTGTGCATTGTTTGGTTATGTGAGAAGCTTTGCTCAATTGCAAGAATGAAATACGTCTTTTATATATATGCTTTGTGACAACAGTAGATGAATATGAAACTTAAGACATAGTCTTTGTAGATGGAAGTTGAAACTCACAACATGGTCTTAGTACATATTATTAAAATAGATACATTAGCTGACATATGTTTTTATTAGAGAGTATGGATCTAGTGAGAAAATTATTTAAGTAAGAAGAGTAAGAAAGAATTGTAGCCACATATTTCAAATAAGAAAAAAATAATAATAAGGAGATGCATCTATTTTTTTGGATGTATCTAATATTTGTGGTTGTGATTTCTTCTCATTCTTCTCATCTTAAAAACAAACTTACCTTTCATCTTTAGTGTCCTCTCATGTAGTTCAAAAGCTGAAACTAAACCAAATACTACTTTTTATAATG
The DNA here is from genome assembly GCA_910596185.1 of Chrysanthemum makinoi. NCBI lineage: Eukaryota > Viridiplantae > Streptophyta > Magnoliopsida > Asterales > Asteraceae > Chrysanthemum > Chrysanthemum makinoi. Next base: position 223,103,367 of record OU343222.1, on the reverse strand, counting down.
TGATAACCCGATAAACGAAGTTAAATTTTCCATAATCCTACATGGATTTGTCACACTTTTAACACATTCAGCTATAAGTTCTTCTTTTTGCTATTCTTGAGTGAAGCATGACAATGTAATGGGATTACACGTAAATAGGTTCAGATAACCACTATTTCACCATGGTATTCATTTGGTACAAACTACCAGTAACACAACAACCACAATGTGATGTAAACTCAAATTATCATTGCCCAAGTGTTGCATCTAAATTTTACAATTATACATTACAAAGATATTAAAGATGAGTGATACTTTTCTAAACATAATTGATTATTAGTTAAACAAATAGTGTCTAAAATTATATGCTTGTGCAGAATGAATCCACAATTAGCTTGTGTAACCAAAACCAACCATTATCCAATAGCTAAGTAACAAAAACTATGGTGCCTTGAAATACAACATTGAGTTTCTAGTTGATTTAAACTGTCATCTCAGTTGTTGACGATGAGTACGCTATGAACAACGACCGGATTGCAATAGGGTAAGATTTTCTCATCTACATAACATCAATTGTCTAAGCCACTTTTAAAAAGATTAAGAAAAAGGAAAAAAAGTTGACATGATTAGTAATGTGTACTAAAGTTAGCAATGAGATACCGTGTTGCAGATATAGAAGGTGGTCACATACCCAACATACTTGGAACCTGCACCAAAAAAACAAAAAGAAATGGTAATTAAAAAAATATATATAGATATACTCGTGTTATAACTCCATTCTACCACCCAAGTTGTGTTGGCTACTCATGCTATTAGCCTGCATAAGATGACTAATAAGATTGTAAGTACATTAATATTGAAAAGCAAGCGTAACATTCGCAATCTGTTTCCAAGTTTATCAGTGGCATGTTATGAGAAAGCTAGTATGAGGGTTGTTAGGTTTTTCTTTCTGAACTACTTAAATTGTTACAAAACTGCAATAATTGGTTTTAATGTTTAGGTAAATTATTACTTATCAAATTAGTATGCCTCATGATACTCTAACTTTGACGTTATGATCAAAGAAAACCATTGGTTTGAGTGGTTGTTTGGGTCAGCTCCATTGGTTGCCTTTGTTACATATCTACTCACCACGTTGTGTTCCTCATCAATAAGCCTAACGATACTCGACCTTTCCCTGACCAAGACCAGAACCTCTTATTCCTATACTTTGCTCATAAGATTATTATATTATCTTAACTCGTAACTCTTAATCTCTTTTATATATATATATATATATATATATATATATATATATATATATATATATATATATATATATATATATATATATATATATATATATATATATCATACACCAACCAAAAAAAAGTTGCACCATCTTTTCCACAACGAAATATCCTTTAGTGTTATGTATATTTAGACCAGCACCCCATCCTTAAAAAAAGGATGCCTAAGTCATTATGTATATTTAGTGTTATGTATATTTAGGTCACATGAACCTTGTGACCATCCCTTATCTCCGCCCATGCGCATATATTAGTAAAATATTAAATTTAAGAACATCTGAATTGGAGGGCAAGAATATTACTGTTAACAATCTCGACCAATTTGTATTTTGCTACAACTTCAGGAGATGGAAGATCCAACTTTCCCATGTCTTTTTCCTCCACCATGTTTCCTTAAAAACACAAACAAACACCAATTAGATATGTGACTTCCCGCTTTCAACCTTTCGTCATACCAAAAAAGAGCTTTGCAATGGTTACACACCCGGTCACACTGACCTAATGAAGTGTTCAATTTCAGAGGCCCTGCAACAAATGAGATAGCGGTTAATATTGAAAACAATTAAAAAAAAGGTGATTCAATCATGAGTGCAGCAACATAGCATCAAGTAATAATAAGACGAACAGAATATGGAAAATGTATATGAAATATTAAACGAATGATTGCATATCAAGAAATGGAGATAAATGACATACGCTTGGAGATAAACACCTTACAATTCAATGAAACTATATACAACTTCTGAAGAAAAAGCTGCTACATACCATGCCTTTAAACTACTCGTCATCCATGGCAAATGCTAACGTGGCAGGGACAAAACCAGAAAGAATTGTGACCTTAATGGGTACTTGGGTGTGTTTATTTACATCTAAAAATAGTGATGGCGAAGCCGTTTCTAGCCATTGCCATCCAAACTCATGGCTTCAAAGACAAAAAATCTCGCTTAGTACAAAAACACGAGTTTCAACATTTAAAGTGTGTTTTACAATCAACAAATGTGATCTCCTTGGGCAAAAGTGAACCCATCACAGTTGAGCAAAGCACTGTTATAGCTCCAAAAGTGAACCCATCAATAGTTATGAATATCGTTGACATATTTTTGTATAGCGAAAGAAGGCCGGTAAAAAATGGCTGGAAAAGTGTCTATATATAATGTAAGTTAGTGTTATCATATTTTTGAATCTCTTTGCATGCAACAGAAATGATAATTAGACTGTACTGTATGCATACCTTCTTTCCGATGTTGGTCTAAGATTATAGAAGATGGGTAGTCACGGTGCTTTAAATCTAAATGTAGTAGTTTTCTGTAATTCTTTATCTTCATGTTATAGAAACCGATGAAAAGTAAAACAATGCAGCTTAAAAAGTGGGTTTAACTTGCGGTTAGGGACTATTTATTTGCTACTTAATGGGCTGGTTCAGAGATGGTGCTGAACCGATCAAGTTAGAGGAGATTGGTAGAGTGGTTGCTTACTTTGTTTTCATTAGCGTCCTTAATTGATAATCTTGTTTTTGGGATTCCTGTCCTATAAGCAATGTATGTTGAGGAATCTGTAAGGTTGATGGTACAAATTATAACCCTTCAAAACAAAAGTAAATTCATTATAAAAAAATCATCTGAAATGAATTTGAACTCATTGATGCAGAGGTAGCATCTGTGGTTGGTTAGTCGGGATATAGCATACTGTGTTGGTTAGTCGGGATAGATAGCTGGTATGTTTTTATGTGGCTCGAAATACGCCATAAAAGGTTGACTCCATGTTTTCAGATAGTTCTAGGTACATTAATATGATTACAAAAAGTATATTATCATGTAAATAGTTTTTCTATAATACGATTGATTAGTAAGTTGTATGTATTAGAAATCATTTTAGTTTGATTTTTTACCTAGTTGAGCATACGACCCATTTGACCGTCAGAAATAAAATCTAAACCGAAACAACGCTTTCATAAGCTAATCCATAAAATCACCACCACTACACAGAAATATCCACATCATGATTTTTCACTTACAGTGTTGTCTCCTTACCTAAAGTCAAAAGCCCCTGGTCCATCAGTAGTACCGGCTGCAAATCCAAATCCCATAGCGAGGCCGATCTAAAGACCTACAAAACTGTTGACCCATCTTGCTATGCTCAAGTATTTGGTTCTGGTTTACCTAAAGTGGAATTAATAGGTGTCGCAAGCTCCATCAATTCATGATCTGTATCAATAACACCACTAAGACTTTAGTAGTAATTTGCTAGATGAGTGGGTGGGCGGGTTAAATAAGTTAACGCGAAATATAAAATGAACATGAATCAAAGTTAATACTAAAATTGAACAAATATAAACCACAGATACAAAATTGCGAAATACACTGAATAAGATTATGAGGATAGAAACAAAAATGAGCATTCTTGCTATGAAATAATTTTGTACGTATTTTGCCAATGGGCATTATGGTTTCATATTTTATAAGAATGATGAACTTTTTTTCAATCTAAAACTGTGATAAAAACCATTTTATTGTCATGAAAAAAACAAACCTTGTAGCCTTTTAGAGTGTGTGCATGTTACCAACTTTCGAGAAGCATCGAGTTTTTCTCAGTGCCTTCCACTCAGCAATAGAGAGGACACTAATTAGTTGACCTTCCGATGACGACATTATTCTCCAATGTAACCTGATTTAAGTCACAAAATGCCTATCAATATTGTAATTTCCAGTATGAAGATTGTCACAAAATGCTTAAACTTATAGGGAGGAAATCCATTTCATTAGTGGTGATAATTGCAAATTGCCCTACAAGTAATATGTCTATTTTCAAATAATTGTGGGTTGTAATGGCTAAAAGGCCCCTTATAATGACAACACATAATCTTTAAGCGCTAAAAACACCAAACAACACTACAATGAGACCTTTAACTTGGACTAATCAGTTTACAGAATAGTAACTGAAAATAACAAAAAAAGATTAAAAAAATAAATATGCCGAAAGGGTTCTTTTATATCTGCATTGTGAGTGTTACCTGGTTGTTTTAGAGATTTTTAGCAGTGAAGTGCCTGTTGGTGTCAGGTGTAGCACGCCTCTTACTACGATTACTCAATATGACATGATCACTATTAAAATGCATATCGAAACACCAAGCAAGAAAACCAAAAAAGAACGAATGAAGGAAATATACCTTATGAACACAACAAATGCATACTGAATTGGAGTCATATCTTTATATGGTATAGTCCCAGCGACCATCTCCCACAAGATGAGTCCAAACCCATATAGATCAACCTTACGTACACATGTCTTTTTTCTAATCATTTCAGGTGCCATCTACCGATATGTTCCCGGATCATCTGCCAAAATACCACAATATGCCTCTTCACAACCGATGCCAAAATCCGCAATTTTGAGCTGGAAATTCTCGTTTATAAGTATTTTTCTAGGCTTGAGATCTCTATGAATAACGCCTTGTGATTAGTCATACCCAGTCAACACCTTCTCTGTACTCATGTTAGAAATCAACATCCTGGACCGCACCAGAGCAATAAACCTTAGTTCGGCAATCAAGATCGGTAATTCCAGCAAAGTTGTCATCAGAAGGGCCACCATGCATGTATCTTGGAGAGATAAACCATTACACGATGTCCACGTGCAGCAAGTGCAATATGATGCAAAAGTCAAATAGACAACGTAAAGATCAGCTCTTCAAATGTTTCTTATCAATTTAGAAAGCATTATTACTTCACTGTTTATGTGCCCATGAGAATTGTTAAACAAAGAAGATTACCTTCTTACTTGTTGACCCACTGATGAACCACAAAAGTTCCTCCACAGCACCACGCCAAAACACTTTCTGTATAGACAAATAAGAAACATAAAAGTCACTAAATTAAAAAGAATCGGACTATATATTCTCGGACATGTGTATCAAATCATTGGTGGTTAAGTCACAGAGATTACCCTGTCGAAGTTTCTTTAACTAATAAGCTAATATATTACAGTTTGTTTATTGATTGACTCGGACTCCAGGTTCATCAAGTTATACACAAATAAAAACTGAGATCATCAAACTATGAGGAGAACATATCAGCGTACTTGAGAGTTTCCCAAAGTTAATTATTTACGTATACAATTCTAATTTACGATATTCAAGTACTCAAATGACAACAGCAGTTAGGAAAAATTATATGTACCTTGCAGCAATAGGCTAAGCCAGGACCAGTTGTAACAGTGACTGCCAAAAGACAAGACTCTTCCAAACCTGCTCTGATTACTGCAATGATTGCATAGATTATTTGATTTTGGTTTATGTGGGTTTTTTGATATAAAGTGAAACTGTTTGACTCAGACATGCGAGTGCGGAAATGGATAAAAGGGTATCCATAAAATGCAGACCAACATGAAGAAAATATGAACAACTACAACATACATAATTCATTTTTGAACAGAGACAACATAATGCATGTAATATTTATACTATATATATATTGGCATAACTACTCCTTTTATACTATCGCCTGTGGGGTTCTTCTTTATTGTGTCCATCTTGATTTGACCTTTTTTTTAGAAAGATTGATTTGACTTTTAAAACAGCTAGACCATCACCACCCACATGCTACAACCACTAATCATGTTTGCAAAAAGTAATCACAAGAATAACTTTTAGAATCTAAAAAACAGAAGATGCATCACCTTTCATGATCACGGGCCCTCTTAACCACATTTCCCCAAGATGCATGGGAGACAAAGCATCAACAGTTTCATGGTCGCCTATTCTGGGCTCTATATTACATGATAAACGTCATGCAGATCCATACTGGCCACACTTGTGTGGGCTTTTCATTCCTGTAACCCATCCTCCGGTCACTGTCACACCAAATTCCTGAAAAATATAAACATATAAATAGAATCAGTTGTCAAAAATGTTCATCATTTACCACATTTCTCAAATTTCAAGAAAGAAAAGTGCGAACTTGGAGTATTCTAGCTCAAACTCAAACGGGAGTTCAATATGGTCGCTCACAATCATGGGGACACAGTGGCTCATTATAGCATCAAACAGACGGTTGGAGGAAGGAGTGTCTCCTGTTGGATGTGAACAGAATTATGATGACCGCATGCCCTGCATAGACTGGTTAGACCATAGATGTGTCAGATATGATAACAAAATTTATGTTATTTCAATAAAAAAAAATGAATTTTATAAAAAAACGATTCAGTACTTTCAAAATTTATGTTATTTCAAGATATTTTATTTATTTACCCTAACCCATAGAGATACGACGTAACCCGAATTGACCCATAGGGTCGAGATTAGCACCTCTTGATTAGAACACCTAATAAACCAATTAATTTGTCCCACATAGGAGTCTTTGCACAAAGTTGAAGACTTACAGATATAATAAAAGTAGCTGCTGATGAAAATCAATGTGTGTGCATATTGTGTGGGGAGCTGTTTGATGACTTTTACTATCAAAAAATGGACAAATGGATGTTCAGAAGAGATGTGTACCTCAACATCAAAGACGGTGCTACTCACGGTCCCACTTTCCATGCACATTGTATTTCAGAGAATTCTATTTATGATTTAGGCCTATCCAATGATGTCAAATGGGTAAGTTATTCTTAAAAGCATGTATGCTTCTGAAATAATATTTGATACTTTATCAATACTCCGTAACAAATATAAATTAAGATATACAATACTTGGTAACTTAACTAAGATACATTTAGATAGAACTGCCCATTCGGCAATTTCTACATCCGAAGAATAAGGTGCATGATCCCAATTCGGTACCAGATTCCTTGAGTACTAATCATGGACAACGACATACTCATAATACTCATCATCGACAACGACTATAATGCATTAATATAAAATAAAGAAAAGTAAAGACCAAGTTTATATGTTAAGCTATAAAAACAAAGAACCTTTCCATCAAGAGATGCATGAAATTTTAGATGGTAAGCTTCATCAGGATCAGGAGCATAAGCAGCTTGAGTAAGCAAAGATGACTGAAAGACATAACGAAACATCCATTAGTTAAAAGTTTAACTTGTTATGAAAATTCAATAAAACTTTAAAATATAAATGTTTTATGTGACGTTTCTGGGAGCATTCAATAGATCTATGTAACTTGTCAATGCCTTTCTTAAAGTGCAAACTGGGAAAGGAGGTAGTAGTGTAGGTCTGCTAAGTGGTGTCCCGTTTCATTTAGTGTCGTGTAAAGCAAAATAAGTATCTGGTGCTAATCCTAATAATCTATCGGCAGCCTCCACAACTTCAATTTTGTTTTCACATAAGATACCAATTTGGTCTCCAGTTTCATATCTACAAATAACTTTGTTAAACATAAAGATATCATAGCTAAATATAAACACACCCACATTTTCATCAAACCTCTAATAACAAAACCAACAATTAAGAAGTAGAGTAATATCATAATGACATACCTGGACAAGTAGAGTAGCGATATTCTTTCGGTCACCATCTAATACGATTTTGAATGCCGCAAAAACAGAGTAATCAAGCTTCTCCTCATCAAAACAGACCAAAGGTTCTTTAAAAAGGCGCCGAGCCTTAACATGCGGCCAATCCTCAGGTATTTGATATCTGAATATAACTGAACATGATTGACACAAACTCAGACACAACAATAATCCAAATAGGAAGAGGAGTAGCCAAGAACCTGCTTCGAGTTATGGCCCTATATTTGCATCATACTATTTCCAACCAATTGTTAACCACTTCCAGAGACAGATAATCGTTAATCAATGTAACAAATAAATATCAATGAGTAGTTAAATGATTTAAATACCTTCACAAAATAAGCATGATGGATGATTTCTTCATAACGGATACAGATGATGAAGTCCTAGAAAATCAAATAAGAGAAAAAACATAAATCATGTTTTAAACAATTATAAAAATTAAAATTAAAAACACACCGATTTCAGAAATATTGTAGTAGCTTTATTTTTGGGTCGCCCTTATATGAAAAACAAATACAAACAAATAAAAACCATTAGTCATACCCGTCCATCGGAATATATTTGGATGATTTTAAATAAATATATTTGGATCATTTAACTTTTAATTACTATATGGTATACATATGAAAAACAAATACAAACAAATAAAAACCATTAGTCATACCCGTCCATCGGACGGGTTTTGAATAAGTCATGAATAAGTGCATTACTATATGATAAAACACCCATTTGAGCCCCTAAATGCACCAACTTCATGGCATATTTTAGCACTCAAACGCACCCATTTTAGCCCTGACTTTAGACCCCAATCCCACACCTATTTCAAACCCCAAACTGACCTATTTTAGACCCATTGCAATCAATTTAACCAAAAACCAATACATTATTATATACTAGACAGAGGATCTATTAAAAAGAGAGTAAAGTTTGCAAAGTCTAAAAAACCTCTTATAATTTGACATGTGTCCACCAACAAATATTCTATCTCCGTCCTTTTTTTTTAATATTTTCAGCTAAGGGACATTTGAGTCATTTGACTTGTTTTTTAATTCCACCCCAATCTTCAAACGCAAATAACTTTCAAACGACATATTTTTATGAAAAACCGATTTCACCATAATTTTTAAAATTTAATCATCTTTAATTTGATATACATTTTGATATATAAATCGGAATTTTTTTTTAAAGATTTCAAGTGGGTTATGATTTTCTTGAAATTTTCGGCATATTCGACCCTACTTTTATTTAATTTAAAGGTTGATTTACGCAAAATTTAAAGCACGAAAGTTGTAAATTTTAGTTCACTCTTTACACAAGTTTTTGAATCACTCAAATCCGATATGAAATAAGTGAGATATCGCATGTTAAAAATGGCGTTTTAGTCATATTTGTTGCACACAATGTGTTTGATAAAATGTCTAGCTTAGATTTTTAGTGTTAAAATTGCGTTAAATGCTCTAAATTTTGTACCACAACGCATCATTAATCATTTTATTAATGTAAGATTCAAAAAGTGATTTTTTTTAGTACTTAATTTAAAATAAAAATGCACGTTTTGTTCATCAGTTAATCTTGGTTTATCAATCTGATGAACTGATGAATCAAATCAAAACTGATGAACCAAACCAAATTGATGAACTGATGAACCAAAATAAACTGATGAACAAGTGGTTCATCAGTTTTGGTTTGGTTCATCAATCATAGTTTCAGCTTAACATGTTGGTGTGTTGTTTTGTTCTGTTCATCAGTTTATTTTGCTTCATCAATCACATTTTCAGTTTTAGTTTGGTTCATCAGTTTGGTTTGGTTCATAAATCATAGTTTTAGTTTTGGTTTGGTTCATCAGTTAATCTTGGTTCATCAATCTGATGAACTGATGAATCAAATCAAAGCGATGAACCAAACCAAACTGATGAACTGATGAACCAAAACAAAACTGATGAACAAAATCAAACATAGTTCATCAGTTTATTTTGGTTCATCAATCATAGTTTCAGCTTAACATGTTGGTGTTTGTTTTGTTCTGTTCATCAGTTTATTTTGGTTCATCAATCACAATTTCAGTTTTAGTTTGGTTCATCAGTTTTTGGTTTGGTTCATCAGTTTGGTTTGGTTCATGAATCATAGTTTCAGTTTTGGTTTGGTTCATCAGTTTTAGTTTTGGTTCATCAGTTTTTGGTTTGGTTCATCAGTTTTTGGTTTGGTTCATCAGTTTGTTTTAGTTCATCAATCATAGTTTCAGTTTTGGTTTGGTTCATCAGTTATTGGTTTGGTTCATCAGTTTGATTTAGTTCATCAATCATAGTTTCAGTTTTGGTTTGGTTCATCAGTTATTGGTTTGGTTCATCAGTTTAGTTAGGTTCATCAGTTTTGCTTTTATACTTTTTTTTTAACAGATTGATTTGGTTCATCAGTTCATCACTTTGGTTCATCAGTTTTAATAGTTAAAAACATTACTTTTTGAATCTTACATTAATAAAATGATTAATGATGCGTTGTGGGACAAAAATTAGTGCATTTAGCTCAACTTTAACACTAAAAATCTAAGCTAGACATTTCATCAAACACCTTGTATGCAACAAATATGAGTAAAACACCATCTTTAACGTGTTATATCATACCCATATGACATCGAATTTGAGTGATTTGAATTTCTGGGTAAAGAGTGAACAAAAATCTATAACTTTCATGTTTTAAGTTTTTCAAGATTCGACATTTATGAGCGTAAAAAATAGGGTCGAAAATGCCAAAAAAATCAAGAACCACTTGATATGTAAAAAAAAAAGTTCGAAATATTTATCAAGATTTATACCAAATTAAAGAGAATCGAATTTTAAAAATTATGGTGAAATCGGTTTTTCGTAAAAGTTTGCCGTTTGAAAGTTATTTGCGTTTGAAATTTGGGGTGGAATATGAAAAACGGGTTAAATGAAAAAAATACCCCTCTAACCAAATTTAATAAGAAAAAAAGGAAGGAGTGGGTGGAGGACACGTGACACGAGCTGAATAGCTTTGCAAACTTTTTATTTTTATTCCCTTTGTAGAGGATCGCAACTCTTATATACTAAGGGGCGTTATAGTAACTCTAGGTTTTGGATATCAATGGTTCGTATGAGCACTCGTTTTCTGGTTGCATCTCTGGACGGTACTGCGTTGCTCACTGTTTGTATGCATCAATATATTCTGTTAACGTAATGCATAGGTTTTAGACTTTATATTGACTTTGTAATGTAATTGCTACTTTTAAATACCTGTGACTATCACATCTCTGACGTTAACTCTTTCTTCCAGCTAGTTATACACGACAAAGTTGAAAGTGTTTGGGATCCACTGTTTGGGACACTTTTGTGGTCAGTGTATTTTCCAAAAGACAATGTTGTTTTGTTGCTTAAAGTGCGTTGCCACTTTTTGGTTTCCTGACAACCAAATCCAGATATTCGATATGGTGCGTCTAGTTGAAGTGTTTGATCAAAGACCTTGGTATCTTGCACATCCATATTGGCTTGTATAGCACACCCCGTTAGTGTATTTTCCAAAAGGCATCATTGTTTTGTTTCTTAAAGTGCGTTTATATTGGAAGGCCGTCTATGCTTCCCCAAACTTGTTTATTATTCTAATCACTTCCACCTATGCTTCCCCAAAGTTTGAATTGTGGTGAACCTCACCATAGAATTAAGTGGAACTTCCATAGAATCTAAAAGTACATGTCCATCTTCTTAATCCTCAGAATCATTGATATTATTGTTCTTATCTACTAACAACCTTTGTAACGTCATGCTAGGCATCGATGGCCAGGTGCAAACTCTGATATTCCCTCATGGTTCCTTTTTGCATAATTGATGAAAAATGCTGATGTAAATCACCTTTTTGTGTGAACTGAAACCGATCCAATAGTTCTTTTTCAGGTGGTCCCATGATTCAAACGGTTCATGTTATTCATACCAACGATACCACGCTAAAGCTTCTCATCTAGAGATAACGTGGCTGCCCGAAGAAGTTCACTCTGCATTATTCCTTGAATCTCAAAATACCGTTCCGCCCTATAAATCCATACATGAGCATTGTCACCCTCAAGTATTGGCATCTTGAGTTTCCACATTTGGTAATCGGCTGCATTAGTATTGCTTCCTCCACTGCCATTACTTGGTTGACGAACTAACATTTTTCTGTTGCTGGTTGCTGATTTTGTTTACATCTGTTTTAGTAATGCTATAAAACATTGGGAGCTCGTAGGGAAACCCCAAATCATCAAACTTCTATTCCGATTTGTTCATCACATTTATTGTGTGAAAATTGAACTCAAATGAACTTTCCTGATTATGAATTTCTGAGGTATTTTTCACCACTGAACATTGCCCCTGTGCACTTTCTGTTGACTTTTAGTGTTGCCATCGAGACGCTTATTAGTTCTTTGTTCCATGGCTGCAAGTTCCTCTGTGACTCTAACCAAGCATCAACCAACTTTTACTCAACATTCTTCCTATCCGCAGCCATATGTTGCCTAATCTTAGTAACATGTCGTTCCACCGCCTCAACCCTCTTGGTGGCCATTCCGATAATGAATACAACACCTGTGAATTGTGATGAATAAAATTATATTAATGATAGAAAATATTGACAAAATAGACAAGAATTAAAAGAGACCTGTTATTTAAGAAACAGTTATAATGACTTCAGGCTGCGTAACAATCATTTTTCTAGCAGCTTTTGACAGTAAAGTGAAAGTGCTAGTATCAGCCATTATCCTAAAAGTGTCGCCATTGGTTAGATAAAATAATAAGTTACTATATTTGCGATGAAAAGCAATTGGATTCACAAAGTGATGTTTGAAAATACATGCAAATACTAAGTTGCAAGCTGAGACAACATTTGAAAATGTGTGCTTTAAGACAATGGTATATATCAGAGACAGTAGTCAAAAGGGCTTTACGGTTGACAAATAATATTGAACATAAAGATCCCAATTCACCATTATATGTAGTTTTGGTTCACTTTTCACAGGTTACTAACAGGAGTCCACACCCAATGTTACTCAAAACCAACCTCGAATCGTGGAGCATGTTTTGACGGCCTCTAGATTCAATCGAGACAATAAACAAATGCCATAAACAACTGAATATAAAGAAATAACATAACATCAAGGAGACTAAGATAGTTACTTGTTCTTGGATGGAAATAAGTGATTACCTGCCACCATAGACCATGAACCCTATAACAGCACCAAGTGAGATAACTGCATACACACAAAAAAATGAAGATAATTTGTCTACCTAGGCCACATGTAAAACAACTATCCAAAAACATACAGACAAAAGAACTAAAGACTACACTAACTAAGACCAATCTATACATATAAACTTAAGGCATGACATAAATTGGTTCTTGCAATATTGAAGATCCTTAAGTTTAGCTTATTTAGCCTTAATTTTAATACCAATCTATATTTTTTTTCCAATATCTAAGGCTGACAGAAATTGGTTCTTGCAATATTGAATTGAGGATCTACCTTAATTGATAGATTTGATGATAACACACAATCTTCAGGATTCCAAGAACACCTAATATCGTCTTTAAGTTCATGCAATCGTCTAATATACTCTTGTTGGCTTATAGTCAAATATCCTCCTTCAGATAACTTGGAGATTCATTCAGTTCATCTGATTGCACCCAAATCACCAGTAACATTAACTTACCTTTTGATAATGAATATTAAATTTTGTTTTTTTGGTGAGATGGGATAATGTTTTAGGGTTTCACAGCTTGTATTCTGCAAGTTTAGTAGAGATAATATTGAGTTTTCAAAAACGAATATAAAATTTTTAATGCCTTTAATAAGCTTTCTAGGTATTAATTTTAGTTTGTATTGTGTATCACAACTGATGGCTTGGATCCATTGGTTGAGGTGCTTGCTTTGGAGTATGAGACCCGGGTTCGAATCCATCTAGCTTCATTTTTTAAAACATCCGATTTTAATACCTCAATTGCGATGAGTTGGCATTGTTTGTGCTTAGTGGCATTAACTTGTGATGACATGGAAATATGACTTGGCATTATGGGATGCCAAGTGGCATTTTATGTGGCATGCCTCCTCTTATATATAATGTATATATATATATATATATATATATATATATATATATATATATATATATATATATATATATATATATATATATAGTAGAATATATCCTTAAAAATACACTAAGGGACCCACAAAATAATTTTTAGAAAATCCTATATATATATATATATATATATATATATATATATATATATATATATATATATATATATATATATATAGGGAAGGGTTATTTTCAGAACCAAATAAAATGCGAGAACCAGCATCAACTAATCAGATTTTTTTGAATATTAACTTTTATTATTTAATTTAAAAGGGTATAATGGTAAAATTACTTTATTTATTTATTTTTTAATTTTTTGTAGTAAAAACGTTTTTTTAACTCCTAAATTTTAGGTTTTTTTCTTTTTTTCTTTTTTTCTTCATTAGATATATTTAAAAATGCAGTATGTGCACATGTGTTTTTGTAAAAAAATAAGGTTAACTATTAACTACATTTTGACAATTTTATTTTTCGTTTATGCATAAGTATTTTGTATACGCACATGTATCTTTAAGAAATATTACATAAATATATGTACAAGTAATAAAACATTTACAATGGATTTATGCAATTTTAAATTTAAAAATTGTATTACTCTATAGATATGATATTCAACTTTAGTACAAAATCATTATGTTTACACTTGTATTCAATTTTATTACAAATATATGAAGCATGCACATGTGCATAATCTAATGTCTTTAACATTTGGTTCTTCTTTTTGGCATGCACATGTATTCCTCGACTGGTTCAAACACACATGAAATCTGCACATGTGTTTTTAATCCTTGTGCATATGTATTTTTATCGTCTCGCTCATTTTAACTTATATAAGTTTGTGTCAGCATCCACAACGTCGAGTAACCTGCCACAATCAATTATAAGTTTTTGTTAGGTTAAGAGTAGTCTTAGTTTATGCATAATCTAACAAAACACATATGTCCACTTACTCATAAGCTATACTTGGTAAATAAACTAGCATAACACATATGCACACTTACTTATAGGTTATTCTTTTTTAAAATAATAATTATCATATACATGTATGCACAAATAATAACAACGTGTTCTTTAATAACTAGCATTGAATATATATATATCCAACCAAACAATCCTTCATGTAAAAAAAATGCAACTAAACAAATATGCACAAAATACTCATAATTTTACTTATAAACTACTCACAATCAACATAACACATGTACATACATAACATGTATGCAGACATTCTCCTAATTATACTTATAAAAATAAAATATTTCCCACAAAACATGCCAAACCAACATAACACATGTGCACATATACTCATAAACAATATTGCCTTTCGTTTCGTTTTGCGCTTCTTTTGATTAGGCTATAAAAGAGATGCACTTTCAGTTCCATTTTCAATTTGTACGAAGATTTAAATAGAGCTAATACTTACCGTTTACTTTCTAGAAAATTTCTTCGCATATATACTGGGCGGCGGAAACAATTGAACCACAGTTGCCAAATACCTGCAAATAAGAATATACAAATAAAAAATATTTAAAAACACAATACTGAAGGTGGAGATCCACTTGCTCTAGTCTCGGAAGAAGGACCTGTTCTTAAGCGTCAACGCAGCGATCTTGGTCCGTGAAGTGAAGAAACTCCGAACCCTACAGCAGATTCACCAACTGCTACTTGAAACAATTAATTAACTTATGGGGATTCTAAAACCTATCAAGACATTTGAATGTAAAATATATTTAATTTTATGTTAACTTACTACCTTGGTGTCATCTGGTATGCTTATGGTAACCTTTTCTAATCTTTGACGTTTAAATGTTTTTTTTCCATTTACAATGATTAAACTAATGAATGGGATAGCCACCAAGTCATTACAAGCATCAGAATCGATATTGTAATTTCCCCTTACATATGTACACCATCAAAATAGTTCATCAGCAAGTTAAAAATTGTACTCAATCAGGAACATGAAACAAGAGCATATTAGAAATTTCTTTACCTTATTGATTGAACACAAGATTTCACATTAAGGTGAGCAAAAAAACTATCAATCCGCTCCAATAAGAAGGGCCAGAAAATATATATCTATAAAAACCAAATCCATAGCTTCTAAAATTCAAATAGTTGACATGGAATTCAAATATTTTTTCGATTAAAAATATTTTCGAAACTGAAAAAAAACCATTTGATATTCCGGCTATCTAAATCTTTGTCGATGTATTCGAAAAAACAATAATCAAAATAGCTTTCCCATCCTTTGAGAACAATAATCAAATTACCGTTTTACACCAGATCTAAAATTGCTACTTTCGCTAGTCGAACAACCACCACTAGCACACGGTACCGGCACGTCATTCGATGACCACGACACCACCTGCGAATTTGGAATATGAAAAAGAAGGGGTGGCGGCGGCCAGGTTTTCTGGATGTAAAGAAGAGAGATGGTGGGAGGTTTTGTAAGGAAAAAAATGAAAATTAGAATTAGAGAAATTAGTGTATGCCGGTTATTATGATTGATGACATCAAATTACTTAAATGCCCTCCCATTCTTTCTAAAATATAGCTTGAAGTTTCATTATATTACAGTTACGCCACTTGCTTTGGTAGCCATTGATCAAATATTTAATGGTTCAGATCGGTTCTCACAGTTCTCGCATTTTTTTTGTTCTGAAGATAACTCTACACTATATATATATATATATATATATATATAAATATATATATATATATATATATATATATATATATATATATATATATATATATATATATATATATATATAGGGAATATATTAGCTAGTAGCTTATACAATATTGTGCTTAAACTAGTATATATTATTTTTGTGTATAGTGGAGGATTGTAGCTAGTTGGTACAAAAATTGTGCCAAGATATCTGACGCGATCGATACCGTTTTTTGTTGGTGGTAGTTGGTAAGTTGGCAGATCATGATGGGTGGAACCTACCTGTGTCTTGGCGGGGCATCACGACATCGTGTTTACAGCCATGATGGGTCAGATGTCTTTTTATCCGTTTTCAGCCATGGCGGGGCAAATCATTATATTTGCAGCCATGGACTTCATTTACCCAATGGCCCATTGTTTGTAGATGGGTGACATCTGGTATGTAACTGTGTATATGTTTGAGGTGGGTGACAGTTGGTGATAACACTCAAATTGTGCATGTTTTTAGTAGCGTTATCTGTGCTTTTATGTGTGTTATTTGGCTATAATCATATGCATTTGTTGCGTATTTGTATAAAAGTGTGTATGCTAGTTCATTTGTAGCCAAGTACAGGAAAGTGGAGGAAAAGACGGAAAAAGAAGTAAAATACGAAGATTTCTCCATGTACGAAGAATTCCCGACAAAAGCAAGACTTGTGGAGTATATTCGAGAAGATAAAGTCATCAAGATAGTGGTCCAAAGACTCAAGAATAATGTTCAAGAAGGAAAACGAGAAAGAAACGAAGATTTCTCCATGTACGAAGAATTCCCGACAAAAGCAAGACTTGTGGAGTATATTCGAGAAGATAAAGTCATCAAGATAGTGGTCCAAAGATTCAAGAATAATGTTCAAGAAGGAAAACGAGAAAGAAATGAATAAAAGAAGCTAAAACGAAGAAATATTGGAAGCCTCGTTGTTCCCGAACACCTTCACCATTTTGGCCATATCTTTTGCATACCAACTTCGTTTGACCCCTCGTTCATGGCCACGGAAAGCTAAGGGAAAGATCTACAACTTTCATTTTTGACATTTTATGTCAAAATGCTCCAGCCGATCGGTAGGGCCCCGTAACCGATTCGGCTTGAGGGCTGTCGAGAGGACCAGCCGATCGGCTGGTGACCAAACCGATAGGCTGCGAAGCCTGGTTCTGCCATTTCTTCATCAATAAGAGTCCTAACATGTTCCAAACGATTCTAGGTCCTTCTTACATGTATTCTAGGTCCTTCTAAGCTCCTTGGTGACCAAGAAATGCATTTATAACCCCTAGGCTTTGAAGGAGTATAAATAGAGGCCTTTGCAACCATTTCTAAGCATCCCAACTTGAAAGAACACCTCTCACACCTCTCCTATCACCACTACTCTCTCTCAAAACCCAAAATTCGTCCATAAAATCCGTGAAACTTTGGAGGTCCAAGAAGTCATCATTTGGAGGTCAAAACATCAAGAAGTCATCACCAACACTTGAGGCATCATTACTAAATCATTTGTAATCTTATTTCAATCATTGTAAGACCTTTAATCATGTTTTCGAATGTTCAAAGTTCTGAGTTTATGTTTATGTTTGCTATGAGTGGCTAGTTTTTTTATGCACTTGCTTAAACAATGTTAATTAACTAATGATTAGTTTGTGATTGTGTTAACATGTTTTAATTCAATTTCAAGTTGATTCTAAGATCCAATTGTGCTTAGGTTTCATAGTGACATTTGTTAATCAACATTGACTAGTTGTTAGTAATTGTAAAAGGTCGAAAGAACTATTTGTTATTCAACTAGTCATAATCATTTTGTCTATGGATGATTGTTTTTACCCATTATTCTTGATTAAACAAAGAAACTAAAGTGTAGTTGTAATACGAACGCTTTTTGATTATCAAGTTGGATTAATTGGAAACATCTAAAAGGTCGTAAGATTATTTGTTTACAATCAATTGTGACCTTTTGTCTATAATCGGTTACCTTTTGTATTGACCATTTCTTAAGCAAATTTGATAAGACAAATGGTTGTTTTTGAGTTTAAGTTTATGAAAGTAAACATATGAAACTTGAATTGATTGGTTAAACTTTAATGCTTGTTTTTATAAACTAAAATCTTGACAAAGGTTTAACTTGTAAGAACAATAGATTAGTACACCAACTAATTATCATAACCAACATGTTAAGAAGAGGTTAACACAATCATACTAATCAAGGATAAGAAACTAGTTTAAGCAACTGTAGTTTTAATCATCTGAATTTCATTATATCAATTTTCGTTATTATTTGCTTTTGGATTGCCTTAGTAGATTTTATACTTGTTCCTTGCTTATTGTTACCTAGATTCTTCATAATTGAAAACACCCAAATCCTAGTGAACGACCTCGGCTTACCAACCAAAACTAACTACATACGAAAGGGTCATACTTGCCCGTGTGTTCTTAGCTTAATTCAGTAATCCTTGTTATAAATTTAAAACTAGTAGTCGCGAGACACATCAAGTTTTTGGCACCGCTGCCCGGGATTTGTTTGTGTTTTTGTGTGCTTTGAATCTATGCTTTAATCATTACCTTGTTGTGCCGCCCTTGCTTGCGGAAAGAAAAAATCTTTTTCTTACCAGTTCGTCCAGCCGATCGATACGGCCCCGTAACCGATTCGGCTAGACATCAAAACCAAATCCAACGGGATCGGCTGGAAGCCCAGCCGATCAGCTAAACCATTCTTTCCAAAAAACCATATTTTTTTTTCTTTTCAATTTTTGTTTAACTTTTAGTTCAATTTTTGTTTAGTTTTGTTCCTATTTGTGTTTTTCCTTGTTTGTTTGTTTGGTAGATTATTTAATAATTTTTTTTCCTCGAAAGTAAGGCTCACCCATTGTAAACAAACTATGTGAGAGGTATAAGGCGGGTCTCCCTGATTCCCTAAAGAAGTTGGGTTTTTAATATGCTTCGCGCTGACCTGCTTCTCCGCTTCTTTGTGCGTTTCAATGGAGTTACCAAGAACTCTTGGGAAAAGAAAAAGTCATAACTAGTTTATTTTCCAAGTTTTGTCGTAGTAATAATAATAAATAATAATATAAATATTTTTATTAAAGTCGTTTCTCTTTTGCGTAAAAAAAAAAAAAAAAAAAAAAATCAAATTTTGTTTTGTCTTTTATTTTCAAAACTCTTTAAAAAAAAGAAAAAAAAAAAGTTTTGTTGTGATTAGTTTGTTTTTCTAAATCTTCTAGTAGTAATAATAGTAGTCCCATTTTTCTAAAAGTAGATAGTTTATTTTTAGTTTTCATCCCAACTCGACATGTTTGAGGAGAAAGTCAAAACTCCACCCGATTCCCCTACCATAATCGTCATTGATCCCGATGACCAACCCATGTGGTCAAGCACTAGGACTATTGCACCAACAGCTAGTTCCGCTATTATTCAATGCCCTTTCCCCAAAAATTTCCGTATCAAAGGTACCCACCTGCAAATGATTCGGGAGAATCAATTTGATGGGAGAATCCGGTCCGATTCTCACCGACACATAGCCGATTTGCTTGAGATTAGTAGCCTATTTCAAAATGGTGAAAATCAAGAGGAATTGGTTAAATTAAGGACTTTTCCTTTCTCGTTAACCGGAGAAGCCAAGATTTGGTTGAACGAGTTAAATGAAGGAACGATTACTACGTAGGAAGAGATGAGAGAAGCTTTTATTAGCCGATACTTTTCTCCCGCTAAGTTTAAACGTCTCCTAAATGACATTCATAATTTTCACCAACTCGATCACGAAACTCTCATTGACGCTTGGCTCTGCATGAAAGATATGCTTCGCACTTGTCATGGACACGGTCTAACCAAAGGAGCGATAATTCAAACATTCTATCACGGTTTAGACGATCCAACTCGAGGAAATCTCGACGCTAGAGGAATCTTCCTCTACAAAACTCCAAACGAAGCTTTCAAAATCCTCGAGGACAAGGTCCAACTCAAGCTCGACCTGTCGGAAAATTCTATGATCGATTCCAATCCGAAAGTCTTTGTTTCCGCCGGTGGAAGCAACATCAATACCGATCATGCCTCATTGATCGAGAAATTGGCAGCTCTCTCCACAAACATCGACGCCTAATTCATAAGCATACCGAGGGAGATAATGAAGCAACGAAATAATCACCACGCTTCAAACCACGATGTAGAGGATGACACGCCGATGTGTGATCCCATGGAAGTGAACAACATCCATAAAGAAGGATATCATGGAGGATATCACAACCAAAATTCCAGAAATTTGTCCTCCTATCCTAACCACAACCTAGCCCATACATATCCTCGATATCAGCCATGGAATAGAATACCACATCCATCACAATATTACAAATCAGCTAAAACCTCACCGGAGGAGATGATGAGAGAGTGGATGGCCAGTCAAAGGAAAGCCAATGAGGATATGACGAACCTGTTGGTTGAATTGGAACGTAAAGTCGATCAAGGAAGAAGGAACCAACAAGCCATAATCCAAGACTTGGAGAGGAAGGTAAAAAAATTAAGTGAGGAGCAGGAAGTCCATCATGTTGAATATTTTCCTTATACCACCGATTCTAACCCGAGACATGAACTTTTCTACAAACCACCCTCAATTTGAAACGAGAATGATAAGGGTGATGTTGAATTAATCAGAGAGGAAGAGACCGAGCATATTCCAACCATGCTAAATCTGAACCAAATCGTGTCTAACTCACCAACCGTGTCACCTTTTCTTGAGTATTGCACCATGCATATCCCAACCACTCAATTAAAAGGTTCTGTATTTCCAAAATGAAGTTGGTGATAAGAATTTCATCAAAATAGGTGGCAACTGGAATGGAGAACTGGATGAATGGTCTAAGCCACAAAATCCAGTTTCTTTAAAACAAAACGGTAGGACTAAGCCACCTCCTACAACTCACCTAGAGAATGTGGATGCCTTATTCACTGGGAGTGAAAAGTCCAATGAACCTCCGAAAAATCAAAAATATCCACCACCTGTCCTCATTTCTAATGAAATCGACCAAACGTTCAAGATAATGAAGAGGGAATATCCCATGGTCAAACCAAAAGAATCAGCTGTATCTCCGTCACTTGTGGAGTACATACCAGAGATCCCATACCCTCAACGTTTAAGAACTGAAATTCCCCATTTGAATCGTATTGTTAAAATATCCTAACCCGGGAAAGAGTCTAGCTAATGACTCAGAAATAAATTAAGCGCTTCTTAGGAGGCAACCCGTGCTTTTAATTGTTTGTTTGTTTTAAATAAACATGTACACCCTTTTTGCAAAATTATTTTCAAAACTTGGAAAATATTAAGTGTGGGGGTGTTACATGCTAATAATGTTTATTATTATTTGCATTTTGTATGTTTTGTTTTGTTTGAATAATCGCAGCACGTGATGGAGGAGGATGCTTGGATTTGAAATCGATTGATCTCACAAGCTTATGCTAGCTTATGTGTGACAACTCGTATTTTCAGGTCATATTTCAAAACATTAATCATGCTTCATCATTTATCATTTATCGTAAACTAGATTTACGAGCATCAAATTCACGTAACCGTAATGGTTTAGCTGTGAATTCATGAACATATCATCAAGGGCATTTCATATAGGCTAGATTTAGTCTACATTTCATTGGTATCATTATCATCATATTAGTTCATGCATGGTTTTGCATTTTTCATTAAACGTTTATTTTCCTATTAAATAAACGCTATCGCGTAAACATTTATTTTGAACATTTGATCCGACACTTCCAAAAATATTCCTAATATATTTTTATACTCATTTTAAGACTATAAAAATTATATTATTAATTTACCCGATGTTTTAAATTTATTTCGTATATAAATTGTTATATTTATATTATTACGACGGTTTTTGTAAATTCAACCCGATAATTATTATTTCACTCAGATTTTGCAAGAAATGTATTTTTATAATTTTTATGACCTTAATATATTTTATCTTGACCCGTTAAAATTTCTTTTTTATCTAACGCTATCTTAAATACTCAAATGTGTATACAATTTATCACATGTCTTCAAGTAACTTACATACAATTACACTTATACATATTTACAAAAAAAAAAAAAAAAAGTATTAATTTATGACTAAACCCCCTTGGCCGACCTTAGGGGGGGGTGAGTCATTTTATTTACAAAATATCTACTCTAGTGTATATTGTATTATACTACTTACTTCAAAATATCACACATTTCACTTCATTATTTGCAAAACAAAAGATCAAAACCCATTTGGTTTCTCTCTTCTCTCCAAGACCGGCAACCACATAGACCAAGAAGGAGATCAAATATTTTTCTCTAATCAAGTTTTATATACTCTAGTATCACTCTTGATTAAGGTTTTGCAATAAAAACCTTGGGTGATTAGGAAAAATCCTTTGTCCATTAACCTCATCAAGTAACTAGTAAGCATCCAAATTCATCATCATATTTCATATTCATTGTTATATTCATTTCATCATATTTGAGAAAACATGCAAGTCATATTGATGTCTATACCACTTTTTATTGTTTATAAGGGTTATATATATATTGGTCATCCTATAATTACTCCTTGTTATTTATCACTTTTGGTGATGTCTAGGAACCCATGACACCCTAAGAAGGTGTATGGTAGGATTAGAATAGCTTCGGAGTTGTTTTGAATTGGTTGGAATAGGTTTTGCGCGAGAAAAACTCATTTCGACAAGTCTAATTAAGGGTCTGTCCATATTTTGAAAATCTGGAAAATCCAAACAGTAAGCAAAATATTTTGGGCTAGATATTTGGAAAATATACTTTAAAACGAAAACGTGGCCGCTTGAACGGGTTAAAACGGAGCTATAACGAAGAAGTTATGAATTTTTGAAGTTTGACGACGAAAACTAATAATTCCAGAAATTTCAGCATGAAAATGTCACTGTTTACGAGTCAAGAATGAGTCTTAAGCGTTGTTAAATGTGTCGACTTATCAAAAATATATTAGTATATGTTAACACGATTCCGTGGATATAAAGAACGTAGAAAACGGACTTATAACGACAAATTTATTCACATTTTAAAAAGTTGCCGTAACTTTATTCTATTAGCAAAATTAATACATTTTCTATTAAACACATACTACGGCAACGAGGGACCGTGTTGAAGGTCGTTTTTGACAATGACGAAGTACTTTTTATAACGTGATGTCTTCTAGTAAAAGTAAGTTCGCCAAGCATATTTTTCATAATGTCAAACCATTTGTTAAGCGGAGTTGTAATGAATAAGATACGGTCACTTAAACTTTGCCGGAAAACCATCTTTAAACTATACTTTAGACAAAAGTACCATACTTAACCTATATTTTTCTCCATGATCGAGACCTCTAGGATGAAAACTTAAACACTAAAACTTTGAGATAATGGTACAAGCTTCCTAAAACCGTTGAGTTTGTTTCTTAATACTCGACGTACACCATTTTACGACTAGCTTTTAGAGGCCGTTTAGTCACTTTCATGAATTTTTCAACGACATTATTTTACGACGGAAAGTTATAATTTCATAATAAATCACTAAATGATTATCGTCGGATATCATTTCAATGTAAATACATTTGGAGTAATTTAAAAATGGTCAAGACGTTAAGAGATTATTTCTCGACGAGAAATATTATTTTCAAAAATTCACAAGTGGTATAGATATCATCCGAATTGCATGCGTAACATTACATCATAACTTATTATGTATCATATCATTCATAATAGGTCAAGTTTAGAGATTCACGCTACATTTCGGTGTATCCACTTTTGTCATTATAATCATTGCAACAGGTGAGTTTCCATAGCCCCATTTTCAATTGTTTTAATGCTTTTATTAAACTCTTTGGGGTAGATACATGCTCATCAACTTTTATGACATTCATGATTATTTGCAACTATATGTTTATCTGAATTGAATGTTTAGTCATATTCTATATCGTAAATCATGCGCTAAAGGTTTTGGGATTATTATTGCGCTAAAGGTTTTGGGATTATTATTGCGCTAAAGGTCTTGGGATTATTATTGAGCTAAAGGTCTTGGGATTATTTGAATCAATATTCATATGTGTTATATCAATTGATTATTGATACATTTAGTAATGTGCCGTTATGTGAATTCATTTGACATCATGCATTTGAACATAAACTATACATATTATGGCAATGGGTTGTAAACACACAGGTTGCAAGTTTTGTATGGGCGGAACTTGGAACTGAGTGGATTTACAATGCCTTTGCTACATAAACGATTTTGAAAGGCTTTATATTTCAACTCAAACTCTATGAACTCACTCAACCTTTGTGTTGACACTTTTTAGCATGTTTTATCTCAGGTATCTAAGGCATTCACTTCATGGCATGCATGTGGACTTATCATAGAGTCGTGGTGACGACGCGTCACACATGGGATTTATGCATTTTAAAACATCGTTTGGATTGTAACAAACTTATTTCCGCACAAGTTAATTTCATTTGGGACCTACACTTTGTAAACTCTGATTATTTTAATAAATCAAACGATGTATTTTCCAAACGACACTTTAGGTCGTTCAATATATCTGTATCTGTGATGCTATGACAGTCCATCCCCAGGAATTCCATTCCGCTGCAAAACAGGTATTTTGGGGGTGTGACAGATTGGCATCAGAGCTTCAGTTATAGAGAACTAGGTTGCATCATTGACCCTAGACTATAACTACATCATTATAGCATCTTATCATTTCATCATAAGTGCATGTTCACTTTACATGCGGTTTATACGTACATTTTTTTCGAGTTATTTACTTTCATTTCAAATCGATTGTCACATAGATGCCTTTAACTACCCATCCTATTATCATTTCCTCCTACTCCAATGTGGAGAATGCTTTGTCATTCCTTATCACAATCTTAATATCAGCTGATTCATCACCGATAACGTCGAATGCCGAGATAAACCTTTAAGTAGGGCGAAGTCACTCTCACTTCTTTGTTTCACCACTAACATGTCGAGTTACACGTTATTCACACATTAAGTCACTAGACCATCATACATTTGAAGCACTTACGACATCTCATAACCCATCTTTTGGGAACCCGTCGATTATTTTGAAAAGTAACCTCAAACTTATCACCTCACATCACATCTCTTTAGAACGCTCATTTTTAACATAGGACTTTGCTACGTCTCACCTCTCCTCTTATCTTGAAGAGTTATGGCACCGAAGAAAGCTGCACCAGAAATGACACCAGCTGCTATCCAAAGGTATATAGAGGATAGTATAGCCGAGGCACTAAGGAAAGAACGAGCAACGGTAGCTGCTGCTGCTGAGGCCACGGCTGCTGCTGAAGTTGCTAGACTTGCTACTGCTACCGGAGCTACAGGAGGATCTGGAGTTCGAAATTGTACATACAAGGACTTTAAGAACTGTGATCCTACAAAGTTCAAAGGCACAGAAGGAGCCACTGCTATGGTTCGATGGTTTGAGAAGATGGAGTCTGTGTTTCTTCTATGCAATTGCCCAGATGACTACAAGGTGAAGTTTGCCACTGGTACACTCTTAGATGGCGCAATGTCATGGTGGAATTCGTATGCGCAACCTATTGGTATCGAAAATGCTTACAAGCTCACGTGGGATCAATTCAAGAGGTTGTTGACAAAGAAGTATTGTCCACGCACGGAGGTGAAGAAATTAGAAACGGAATTTTATGAGTTAGTGACTGTTGGTTATGACATCGAGACCTACATTAGGAGGTTTCAAGAATTGGCTGCACTATGTCCATCAATGGTTTCGGACAATGAGAAACTACTGGAAAATTTCATTGGAGGACTTCCACAATGTATTCAAGGAGATGTAACTTCTTCCGATCCACAAACAATTGAAGAAACTATCAGGATAACTCAAAAACTCATGGCTCAAGTTGTGAAGGGGGAAAACATCATCAACAATAACCGTAACAACAACCACAACAACCAAAGTAGCAACAACAAAAGGAAATGGGAAAATGACCAGGGAGGTTATGATAACGACAACCAAAATCGTAACACTAATCATCATCAACAGAATAGTGGGCAAGAAACCGCAATGGTTTATGTTGCTGCACCAATAGAAGGCAGAGGTTATGTTGGAACCTACCCACTATGTAATCGATGTAAGTATCATCACTCGGGTCTTTGCCCTGTTAAGTGCTACAAGTGTCAAAAACTAGGACACCATGCCAGGAATTGTAGAGGCAAGACCATAGTTACATGTTACGAATGCGGGGAGCAAGGACACTATCGGAATCAATGTCCTCAAAACAAAGGTCAACAAGTTGAAGGTGCTCATGGGAATGCATACATGTTAGAAGGAGGAGAAGCTCGTCATGGTCTCAACAATGCGGAAGACTGAAGAAGTTCGGAAACTAACAGTCTCATTTTTCCTCATGTACTATGTCGTACTAAGTTTATGTCTTCCATCGTATTCGGATCTTATGACTTAAGATGTACTACTTTTGATAACCACTCGTTGTAAAATATTCTCATTTAGCGTACTTTCTTTTCCTTCTGATTCGTTATCACTTACAAGGTTTAGATCTCTGTAAACATCGGGAGTTATAACAACTAAACCGAACGTCACATTATCGTTCCTTAATTATACATAGCCTAGCTAACTATGTCTAATTCTGGAGGGATATCGTTCCTTAATTATACATAGCCTAGCTAACTATGTCTAATTCTGGAGGGATCATGTTATGTTGGGAGCAGTTATTTATAAGTCTTAGTGCAAGCAGGGTTTTCACATATTCATAAAATTCAAAGTGTTATTCATGGGAGATTCATCCAATATTTTCTTTACTATGATGTTTTATACGCTCTAAATCATCGATAACCATAACGACACCTTTTCATGTCTTCTTTCCTCGTTATACATCACAAACTCAAAAATTCGATAGACTAACACGAACTGAATTCAGGGACTGAATTCCTTTTTGGTTGGGCGAATGTGACAACTCGTATTTTCAGGTCATATTTCAAAACATTAATCATGCTTCATCATTTATCATTTATCGTAAACTAGATTTATGAGCATCAAATTCACGTAACCGTAATGGTTTAGCTGTGAATTCATGAACATATCATCAAGGGCATTTCATATAGGCTAGATTTAGTCTACATTTCATTGGTATCATTATCATCATATTAGTTCATGCATGGTTTTGCATTTTTCATTAAACGTTTATTTTCCTATTAAATAAACGCTATCGCGTAAACATTTATTTTGAACATTTGATCCGACACTTCCAAAAATATTCCTAATATATTTTTATACTCATTTTAAGACTATAAAAATTATATTATTAATTTACCCGGTGTTTTAAATTTATTTCGTATATAAATTGTTATATTTATATTATTACGACGGTTTTTGTAAATTCAACCCGATAATTATTATTTCACTCAGATTTTGCAAGAAATGTATTTTTATAATTTTTATGACCTTAATATATTTTATCTTGACCCGTTAAAATTTCTTTTTTATCTAACGCTATCTTAAATACTCAAATGTGTATACAATTTATCACATGTCTTCAAGTAACTTACATACAATTACACTTATACATATTTAAAAAATATATATATATATTAATTGATGACTAAACCCCCTTGGCCGACCTTAGGGGGGGTGAGTCATTTTATTTACAAAATATCTACTCTAGTGTATATTGTATTATACTACTTACTTCAAAATATCACACATTTCACTTCATTATTTGCAAAACAAAAGATCAAAACCCATTTGCTTTCTCTCTTCTCTCCAAGACCGGCAACCACATAGACCAAGAAGGAGATCAAATATTTTTCTCTAATCAAGTTTTATATACTCTAGTATCACTCTTGATTAAGGTTTTGCAATAAAAACCTTGGGTGATTAGGAAAAATCATTTGTCCATTAACCTCATCAAGTAACTAGTAAGCATCCATATTCATCATCATATTTCATATTCATTGTTATATTCATTTCATCATATTTGAGAAAACATGCAAGTCATATTGATGTCATGTCATCCTATAATTGTTATTTATCACTTTTGGTGATGTCTTATAAGAAGGTGTATTGTAGGATTAGAATAGCTTTTTGAATTGTTGAAGGTTTAAAATATTTCGACAAGTCTAATTAAGGGTCTGTCCATATTTGAAAATAAAATCCAAACGTAAGCAAAATATTTGGGCTAGATATTTGGAAAATATGAAAACGTCGCTTGAACGGGTTACGGCTATAACGAAGAAGTTATGAATTTTTGAAGTTTGACGACGAAAACTACGAAATTTCAGCATGAAAATATGTTTACGAGTCAGAATGAGTCTTAAGCGTTGTTAAATGTGTCGACTTATCAAAAAATATATTATATGTTGATTCCGGGATTATAACGACAAAGTTATCCACATTTTAAAAAGTTGCCGTAACTTTATTCTATTAGCAAAATTAATACATTTTCTATTAAACACATACTACGGCAACGAGTGACCGTGTTGAAGGTCGTTTTTGACAATGACGAAGTACTTTTTATAACGAGATGTCTTCTAGTAAAAGTAAGTTCGCCAAGCATATTTTTCATAATGTCAAACCATTTGTCAAGCGGAGTTGTAATGAATAAGATACGGTCACTTAAACTTTGCCGGAAAACCATCTTTAAACTATACTTTAGACAAAAGTACCATACTTAACCTATATTTTTCTCCATGATCGAGACCTCTAGGATGAAAACTTAAACACTAAAACTTTGAGATAATGGTACAAGCTTCCTAAAACCGTTGAGTTTGTTTCTTAATACTCGACGTACACCATTTTACGACTAGCTTTTAGAGGCCGTTTAGTCACTTTCATGAATATTTCAACGACATTATTTTACGACGGAAAGTTATAATTTCATAATAAATCACTAAATGAGTATTGTCGGATATCATTTCAATGTAAATACATTTGGAGTAATTTAAAAATGGTCAAGACGTTAAGAGATTATTTCTCGACGAGAAATATTATTTTCAAAAATTCACAAGTGGTATAGATATCATCCGAATTGCATGCGTAACATTACATCATAACTTATTATGTATCATATCATTCATAATAGGTCAAGTTTAGAGATTCACGCTACATTTCGGTGTATCCACTTTTGTCATTATAATCATTGCAACAGGTGAGTTTCCATAGCCCCATTTTCAATTGTTTTAATGCTTTTATTAAACTCTTTGGGGGAGATACATGCTCATCAACTTTTATGACATTCATGATTATTTGCAACTATATGTTTATCTGAATTGAATGTTTAGTCATATTCTATATCGTAAATCATGCGCTAAAGGTCTTGGGATTATTATTGCGCTAAAGGTCTTGGGATTATTATTGAGCTAAAGGTCTTGGGATTATTATTGAGCTAAAGGTCTTGGGATTATTTGAAACAATATTCATATGTGTTATATCAATTGATTATTGATACATTTAGTAATGTGCCGTTATGTGAATTCATTTGACATCATGCATTTGAACATAAACTATACATATTGTGGCAATGGGTTGTAAACACACAGGTTGCAAGTTTTGTATGGGCGGAACTTGGAACTGAGTGGATTTACAATGTCTTTGCTACATAAACGATTTTGAAAGGCTTTATATTTCAACTCAAACTCTATGAACTCACTCAACCTTTGTGTTGACACTTTTAGCATGTTTTATCTCAGGTATCTAAGGCATTCACTTCATGGCATGCATGTGGACTTATCATAGAGTCGTGGTGACGACGCGTCACACATGGGATTTATGCATTTTAAAACATCGTTTGGATTGTAACAAACTTATTTCCGCATAAGTTAATTTCATTTGGGACCTACACTTTGTAAACTCTGATTATTTTAATAAATCAAACGATGTATTTTCCAAACGACACTTTAGGTCGTTCAATATATCTGTATCTGTGATGCTATGACAGTCCATCCCCAGGAATTCCATTCCGCTACAAAACAGGTATTTTGGGGGTGTGACATTATGCGTAGCATTTTATCATATGGAGTTCGATCACAATTTCTTCAGCCTGTGAAGTTTTGTTTCTCTCAGCTTGTTTATTTTATTTTCCCTATTTTACATGCTTTGAAGTTTATTTTTCACATTGCGTTAATGCTTAACTTAAGTGTGGGGGAAGTAAAATAAGAAAAACGAAACTAGTTTTTAAATTCCAAATTTTTGGGCCAATTTTAAAATTTTGTGAACTTGTTTGCTCTTGTGATCTAGTTGTTTTCACGCTTATAGGATAATATATTAGAATAATTGGATCAACCCACTGGTGAAATCAGTAATTTTGAAAAATTCGAGATGTGTCCTAATTAGTATTGCAATCCGTTCTGGGATCGATAACGTTTGCTAGCGCATTTATAGCCCTTTCCACTAAATTGTGAAGATTTGAGCCTATTTCATATATATAGCATACATCTTTTATGCTTGGATCTTTTTGCTATGAGTGTGCCGGTGATTTTATTTATTCTAGAACTTGTACTTGTAAGTCATTATCAGACCGCAGTAAGATCACATTCGTGTGATATAAGTGTATTCGTGTGATAAAGAGGCACCTTAGGAATAAAACCAAATGGCCTTCCATCTTACATCTAATGATTTTAGCTAACCACATCGGTTAGTTAACCACCCATATGGACCCATTTGTTAGCGCTCAACTTTAGCGCTAGATACCCTTAGTTACATCCTCCGAGCCATTCTTTTCCTTTTGTTACATCCACTAAAAAATAAAAAATATTTTACACTTTAAATCTTAGACCTACCCTTTGTCAATGTCTAAATGGCGGGTTGCTAGTTACTTGGTATGATGGATTGTATTTGATGATTATGAGTTAGCCGCACTTTGCCATTCGTGTGTGCCATTCCGACAAAAAAGAAGATTGATCACCTTTATATTTTGTATTTTTGTGGTGATGCTTATGTGAAGTGTGGGGGAGATGTGATGTATGTAAAAAAAATGAATAAGTCATCGAAAAAAAATGAAAAAAAAATATATGTGATGACAATTATAGCCAATGTGATATATTATTATGAAGATGAAGGAAGAGGAAGTATGTTTGAGATATCGATTAGCCAATATTCTAAGACGTGATATATATTATATATTTGGTGATCGATATGTGAAGAAAGATTGTAACTATAATCATTTATGGGTTTGTGGTTTGTTCGGTGACTAGCAACATGGGTATTAGACTTGACTTTATTTTTCTTTTAACACCAATTTCATAAATACTCCCGTGCCTTATCCCTTCCCTTTTGGCTTTGTGAAAATATGAAGTGCATGAATATTTGTAGTGACCATCCGGTTCTTGAAGGATCGAATGATGCGCTAGCGATCTAGTGCATATTTTTGGTGACCATCCGTTATGCGAATAACTCGCCAGCGATCCAAAGTATAATCTAGTGACCATCCGTTATTTGACTTAATCAAGAATTCGCGCCAGCGATCTATTATATTCTTGTCTGTAATATTTCAAAATAAGCCCGATAAACCCTTTTAGCCTAACCCGAATAAAAGCCCTCTGTAGATGTTTATACTTGGTGCTTACGTCATGTCGGTGGAGTTTTGTTTCTTGTACAAGCCTATGGTAATATTTAGATCATGATTGAGCAATATGAGTGTACTATTCCTTAATACTATCTATCACTAAATAAATTGAGTGTTGAGTGAATTATACTTCATTCCCTTTTTGTGAGGTGCTTAGCCATGTTATCAAGCGAGAGAATCCATGGGGTATTGTCAAACATCTCTATTTTTCACCTCTAAAAGCTTAAAACGATGAATCTTATCTTGTACTTGTACTTGGTAGATTTGCATCATATTTTTATTAATCATATTTCATGCACCATGTGGGTTTTATTTTTTTTAATTTCTAGATTTGCTTGAGGGCAAACAAACCCTTAAGCGTGGGGGAGTTTGCGCTCATTTTTCGCTTATTTTGAGTTTATGTTTAAAAATAAATCAATTTTTTTTTTAAATTTCCTTTTTGTTTTGTCATTTAGGTATGTATTTAATTTTTCTTTTCTTAGATTTGCTTGAGGGCAAGCAAAGTTTAAGTGTGGGGGAATTTGATAACACTCAAACTGTGCATGTTTTTAGTAGCGTTATCCATGCTTTTATGTGTGTTATTTGGCTATAATCATATGTTTATGTTGCTTAATTGTATAAAAGTGTGTATGTTAGTTCATTTGTAGCCAAGTACAGGAAAGTGGAGGAAAAGACGGAAAAAGAAGTAAAATACGAAGATTTCTCCATGTACGAAGAATTCCCGACAAAAGCAAGACTTGTGGAGTATATTCGAGAAGATAAAGTCATCAAGATAGTGGTCCAAAGACTCAGGAATAAAGTTCAAGAAGGAAATCGAGAAAGAAATGAAGAAAAGAAGCTAAAACGAAGAAATATTGGAAGCCTCGTTGTTCCCGACACACCTTCACCATTTTGGCCATATCTTTTGCATAGGCACTCCGTTTGACCCCCCGTTTACGGCCACAGAAAGCTAAGAGAAAGATATACAACTTTCATTTTTGCCACTTTCTGTCAAAATGCACCAGCCGATCGGTAGGACCACGCAACCGATTCGGCAACTTTCATTTTTTTTTAATAACTTGTGTTGATGGATCTTTGTAGTCGAATGAAACTTGTTGTTTGTTGAAGAAGTGCTTAGGCGTAGAAAACCAGCTTATGCGTAGAGGAAACCTTACGCTTAAAACCTACTTATGCGTAGAAAGTGCCTTACGCGTAGAAAGAAGCTTACACGTAAAAACACCACCTTACGCGTAACAATGAGACTTACGCGTAAGAATAGCTTACGCGTAGACTTGGTGAAACCTTAGCTTATGCGTAAACCAAAGACTTAATAATAAGAACCTTATGCGTAATATTTTCTTAGGCGTAAGACTTGCTTATCCGTAGAAAATGCTTACGCGTAAGATGTTTACTCGTAAGCTTTTATGCTTATGCGTAAAACTAGGGTTTTAACCCAAAAATCATTTACACTATCACAGTGTAAAAGATATCCAAAGTCGAAGTGTTTTCAGTCTTATCCAAGCAAGAAAAACACTGAGTACGCCAAGAAACTGAAGATCAAGCCAAGGAAATCTTATGCGTAAGTTTAGGGTTTCCTTACGAGTAGAAAATACCAAAAACTGATTTTATGCCCAAAAGTGTTTAGAAACTTGATTTTTGTGATGAAATAGCTTCAATATCACCAAAATAACAAGAAAGTTTAAAACTTGATGATCCAAAACTCTTTTTCACCTTACGAGTAGAAAGAAGTACACGAATGAAATCAAGCTCAAAAACACTCCTACACACGTAAAGTTTGAAACTTTTTGCCAAAAACTTAAACTTTATCACCAAATAACCTTTAAAGTACAAGAATCTTGAATTTTAAAGTGAAAAAAATTGAAGCTTTTTTGCGTATGAAAAGTTGAGTACGAGCCTTACGCGTATAAACAAAAAGACTTTCAAAACTAAAATCGTTTCACCCAACTATTTGGCGAATTATACCACTGTTAGGTCACCATGTTAGTAATACAAGCATCCACGTAAGAAATAGAGAAGAGAATGGTGTCACACCCCCAAAATATCGCAGCGGAACGATAGTGTCTTTGGGGTATGACGTCATAGCACAAAACAAGGATACAGAAAACGACCTCTAAAATGAGACGTTTTTGAAAGGTTTACCATTCGATTAAATAAAGTTAAAGTTTACAAAACATAAGATCCCAAAGTTTGATAATACATAAAGAGTTACAAAACATGTCGAATGGTAATTGATAAAAACACAAGACTCAAATGTATGCCATGTGACCCAAAAGCTCCATGAAATGCTATCGCCTTACAACCTGAGATAAACATGCTAAAAAGTGTCAACCCAATGGTTGGTGAGTTCATAAGTTTGTTGAAAATAATTTTAAAAAGTCTATAAAGAATGTTGATGCAGCAAAGGCATTGTAAATCCATTCAGTTCCGAGTTCCGCCATACAAAACTTCGAACCTATGTGTTCACAACCCATTGCCTAAAATAGAATTGTCAACCTTGTTTGTAAGTAGGACATATGTGGATACGATATATACATGTACTTAATGCAAAGAATCACAACCAACTGAACCTCTTGACAAGTCTAAATTGTTTGTTATGTTTCATTGAATAACAGATTATATTCACCCCAGGTCACGTCATCAAGGACCCAAGGGTGGGGGTGTCAGCCCGATAGTACTATCAATACCTCTCCGCCGGCTCCCGCAGGAGTTAACCAGTTGCTAATGTATGTATGTTGAAGCATAGTTGAAAACAAGTTTGGCACATTAAGGCACATATCGCAATAAACCACACATAGTGTCCAAAGAGTATAAGAAGTATAGTGTAACACAATTGTATAAATGGTTTGAGTATTCGCAAGAGTAAAAACAAGTATTTAAGCATGGATCTCCCCCAAAGAGTTTGTAAGAATTTAAACGAGTAAAAGCGGGGTATGAACTCACCTGGTATGATTGATATGCTAACAAAATGAAGTGCACGAAAATGAGGCTCGGAAACTATCCGCAACCTAAAATGAATGATGTGCTCTAATATAAGTCATGAAACAATGTCGTGCATGCAAATCCATATGTAATCTATACCACTTGTACGTTTTTGAAAATAGAATTTATCGTCGAAATATATGTTTATGACATCTCGTCATGTTTATAAAATACTTTACAAGTATATACGTTGAATCAACATCCTACGATAATCGTTTTGTGATTTATTATGAAATTATAACTTTTCGTCGTAAAATAGTGTCGTTGAAATTTTCATGAAAGTGAATATACGGCCTCGAAAAGCTAGTCGTAAAATGGTGCACATCGAATGTTAGTAAACAAACTCAACGGTTTTGGGAAGCTTGTATCATTATTTCAAAGTTTTAGCATTTAAGTTTTCATCCTAGAGGTCTCGATCATAGAGTAAAACATAGGTTAAGTATGGTACTTTTGTCCAAAATATCGTTTTAAGGTGATTTCCGACAAAGTTTAAGTGACTATATTTTATTCGTTACAACTCCGCTTGACGAACGGTTGGACATTTTGGAAAATATGCTAGGCGAACTTACTTTTACTAGAAGACATCACATTATAAAAAGTATTGCATCCTTGTTAAAAACGACCCTCAACATGGTCACTTGTTGCCGTAAGGTTTGTCTAATAGAAATATATTAGTTTTTCTTATATAATAAAGTTACGGCAACTTTGTGTAAACGTGTATAATTTAATCGTTACAAGTCCGTTTTCTACGTTTTCTACATCCTTAGACTCGTATTAAAGTATACTAATATATTTTTGATAAGTCGACACATTTTATAACGCTTAAGACTCATTTTTGACTCGTAAAAAGTTAATATAACATGCTGAATTTTCTGGAATTATTAGTTTTCGTCGTCAAACTTCAAAAATTCATAACTTCTTCGTTATAAATCCGTTTTAACCCGTTCAAGCGGCCACGTTTTCGTTTTAAAGTATATTTTCCAAATATCTAGCCCAAAATATTTTACCAACTGTCGAATTTTCCCAGATTTAAAAATGAGATCAGACCCTTAATAATAGTTGTCGAAATGAGTTTTTCACGCGCAAAACCTATTCCAACCAATTCAAAACAACTCCGAAGCTATTCTAATCCTACCATACACCTTCTTAGGGTGTCATGGGTTCCTAGGCATCACCAAAAGTGATATGTTTCAAGGAGTATTTATAGGATGACATATATATATATATATAACTCTTAAAATCAATGAAAAAGTGGTATAAACATCCATAAGACTTGCATGTTTTTCTCAAATATGATGTAATGAACATGAAATAAATATGAAATATGAAGATGAATATGAGATGCTTACTAGTTAACTTGGTGAGGTTAATGAATAATGGTTTAATCCTAATCACCCAAGGTTTTTATTTCAAAACCTTAATCAAGAGTGTAACTAGAGTGAATAAAACTTGTCTTGAAAATATTTGGTGATCACCTTGGTCTTCCTATGGGTGGCCGGTTCACTTGGAGAAGAAAGGAGAGGAAACTTTGCTTGTACACTTTGTATGTTTTAGTTGTATGTGAATATGTGTAATATAATATGAACATATATGTTGAATAAGAAGATATTTAGTGCAAGAGTGTGTGACTCATGGTCTTGGTCGACATATATATAACAAAAAAAACTAGATGCATTTTGATATAGTTAAGTATACATATGTTGAAGTAAAGGTATAGTTATTTAAGAATAATAAGTAACTTATGTACATACTTGGGCTTTTAGGGTAACGTTAGCTAAAAAAATAAATTTTAACGGGTCAAAATAAAATATATTGAGGTCATAAAAATTATAAAAATACATTTCTCGAAAGATTTGAGTGAATAAATATTTATCGGGTTGAATTTACGAAAACCGTCGTAATTATATAAACTTAACAATTTATATACGAAATAAATTAAAAACATTGGGTAAACTCATAATATTATTTTTATAATCTTAATATGAGTATAAAAATATATCGGAATAATTTTTGGAAGTATCGGATCAAATGTTCAAAATAATAAATTACGCGATAGCGTTTATTTAATAAGAAATTATGCGTTTAATGTGAAATGCAAAACTATGCATGAGCTAGTATGATGAATGTTGAGTTTGAGAAATGACCAAAAATTGAGAATTGTGACAAATGGATCGGATGAACACACACACACACACTTACGCGTAGGAATATAAGAAAGATTATGCTTAGAGTAAATGTGTAAAGTGAACAACCAACCTTCAATAGAAGGTTTACAAGACTATTTATAGGAGGAAACTAGGGCAACACTCCTAGTTCCCATCCTTTTCCTTATTGGGCTTGGCCTAGGCTTATAGGCCTTCTACATAAGCCTAAGCTAAATAACAAACATAAAGGCCATATTAAGCTAACTATTACATATGAATCACTAACACTTGAATTAAGGTTTAGGAGTGATTCCAACAAACACACTTGGTTTTTGCATTCATGCATCAACATATATATTGAAAATCACCTCTTCCTTGTTCTGATCATGTAAGAGTTTAGTCCTATTCCTGATCACAAAGTTTTCTTTTTGAACTCTTCATAGTTATATCCATTTTTCATCTAGACATAAAGCAAAAATGGGCATATTATCAGATACTTCAGAAAGCTATAAGAGTAATTCGCACCACATCGACCATCTTTTTTCTCCTTTTCGTGTTAAAATCATCTGTAAAATCACACTATTAAGCACGCCTTTTGGCCCTTTTGCTTAATTTTCTTCTTTTGCTTTGGTGGCTACGGAACAACTGTTATTGTTGCATCAAAAACTGTCTTTATAACCATGATATCATCCAAAATTTAAGCATTTACGGGGCAGCAATCACACTCATCGTTTCTGTAATCAACTGTATTTCTCCATAAATATTTTATCAATAACAATGGCTGCAATTCAACGATTATATATTCAATTATAATAATAATAATACAAAGACATGGCATGACTTTGATAACACAAGAAACTAATCATTTAGCAAACAGTTAAGTGTGGTTGTCAAATAGTTAACTTTAACAACTGAAACATGCGTTATGTAAACTATCAAACCATATTAAAGAAACACGTCTCAATTATGCTCATTGTGTAGTCACTCGATACGAACACATCTTATTGATGCATTATCCTAATCTAAACACACCTCATTTATGCAATGACCTGATATTTCCCCATAACTATTTTATCAGTACATGTGCGCCTTCAAATGGCAATGCCAATCAATTAACCGCTATATATTTTATATCATCTACCTCTTAGACTAACATTCTAACTAAGAAAAGATGAGTGCACCTCATATCTTTTTAAGAAGAAATCACTAAAATACGGGACTGGGTATATTCTTACACCAAGTAGCTTATGAACTACATAAAATCTGAATAGCGTTTTTTAACTTATAATTAGGCTGCTTATTTTACATAAGCATATTTTTTCGGTTTCTGCTTACTTATGACTTATGAGCGTATATTATCACATAAGACTGTACCACATATCTGAGTTTCTAATAAATCGTGGTTACTTTTCATTAGTCCTAATTTTTTAAATATGTAATTCATATAAGGATTATGTACCACCGCTAAAACAGGAAAAATAAAACGTACATTCAAATTGCAATTAGTAACACCATAAATAACCGATACCTTTTAAGCCTTGTATTAAAAATCCTTATGTAGTCACTTGCGTCCTCGTGTCCAGGTAGGTAGCTGTAATAAGACAAGTAGGTCGCTGTAATAAGACAATGGACTCTCATTAGCACCATAAAACTTATGTTATAAATTTAACTATTGCTACTTTCGAAACTCGTATACCAAGTATCCATATAAGGGGTGTTTGGGTTAGTATTAATTTTATGTGGTATTTAGCTCTTTAAGAATTAGCACTTCAAAAATAATTTTTGGATAATCTTGACATCTTGAAAATACTGGATCTTTCACATATATCTATTGGAGGGCACCTACTACAATAAGCTGTGAAAAATAACGATCGCAAACTTTGATTGAAATAGGGTGTGACTTGCATAATGGTCAAATATATCATTCAGTGATAAAACACAAACACACCATTTAGGATTCCAATATTAGACCGTAAGATAATGAAATAATCAAGTGAGAGCCAAGAGACAAACCTAAAAGGGTCTTAACTGATCCTACGGCTAAATGGGAAGAAGCAACTTGAACTGGTGTTACTCAAGAAGCAGGATCTCCATCACCATTGACTTATCTATTTACATTCACTAATCTGTAGGTGTCATGGAGCTAGTCATTGAACGTCTTAAACTATGGAACATCTCTCATATTTCTAGTGAATCCATTAGTTAAGTCCTTAGTTATGCTAATGCTATATTCTTTATGAGATCAAAACTTTGCACATCTGTATACAAAATAATAACACTTCTGTTTTGGTACTAATATATGGACTGATTTAAGATATATATGTACTAATATATCCCAAGTCTCAACATCAAATAAAGGGTGTTTGTACATAATATAATATAAAATATGAATTTACACAAACCTTGTTTTTTGAATGATATTATAGCCAATGTTATTGCACAAAAGGCGTGGAGCTTTTAATTATCTTTATATACCAAACTTTAAATAAACATTACCGATCAATATAAATCATAGTAACAAAAACACAAAAATCATAATTTTTTACCAAATTAAGATTATAGGGTGCAAGAATGAGACCGACCGGGAAGCTAGAAGCCTCACCCATCATAAATGAAGTACACCCATTGTAACAATCATGTGTCTCATTCATTCATGGCGGCCATCCTTTAATCGCTTCCCCTGCCACAACCTTCAACCAACCTGGCCAACCATCCGCCTCTTCTCCACCATTGCCAACACTATATATTTTTTGGTTTAAGCACCCCACCATTCGTCTGACTCACACTCGCAATGTTCAAAACATTCGCATTCTTTTGCACACTCTGCGCTAACTGTTACGCTTTCGCAAAAGCCTCCTGAAACACTACAATACTATACAGAATGTACCTACAACCTACACACCTTAGAGATTATTTCGACAATATATAAAATCAACTTCATTCAAGCGAGAAGAAGCACATAATGCACCTGCAACCTACACACTGATGTTATCTCAAATTGCTGCTTCTTGGTTGTACTTGATGTGTATGAGTCTTTTCGTCGGCAGCCTGAAAAGGTAAAGTCGAAGTCACAATGTTTAATCAACGCAAATATAAAAGTGACAAAACCCAGTGCAAGGTCAAGTTGCTTACCGTTCTAAACCGCTGCTGGTTCATTTTTGCCCTTGGCGCCACACCTTAATATTCCACTGCTTTTCTGTATTTGAGTCGTTCCTCGGCAGCCTAAAAAGTTACACTGAAAGTCAAAAAGTTTAATCAAGGTAAATCTAAAAGTGACAAAACACATTGTAGGCTGAAGATGCCTACCGTGTTTGTTGGTTGCGAAATGACTACGATAAAACATAGTGCAGGCTGAAGATGAGTCAAACGAATACGACAACAGGTAAACTTTTTATCACCCTCTGAACATGTTCCGTGAACACACGAACTCAACCAACACATTCAACCCAATAACTAAAGTAACTCCCTCATAGCTAGAAAAATAATAATCTCTACGATATTCTTCAAACACCATGTTAGGATTTGCAAAATCCATTCGTTAAAGAGTCGGTCACCTCAAATATATGTATTTGTTAGAAAGCTCATAGTCGTAGTCAAGTTATGTTAATAAGTAGTTTGTTTAGTAACACCGTGGAGTACGGACGGGTCTTTACCCACTGTATGCCTGATCCACAGCCCGTAGGTAGCGTTTATTGTAAGATACTATAAATACCCTCTACCTTGCATGGTAGAGGTTTGGAGCTTCAATACCATTTTTCATTGTTTCACATAGTTCCCAACTCTCTTCCCTTTCTCTCTCTAGAACTTTCTCTCTCTAAAAATTTTGTACGCCCCATATGTTATTGGTTTGATGTGTCTGTAAAATCCTATAAGTTACAATTGGTATCAAGAGGCATGGTTTGATCACTCATCTTTCATGCTCTTTGTTTTGGTGGATTTCATAAGGTTTTTGGGGTTATAAGTGTTTAGAAGAGTTTGAATCATTTGGTCAATTTCTAGTGTTAAAGTTTGAATTTTGATTGTACTTTTGTGTTTAGAATCATCATATGTGTTTAGGTTTTGAATTGGAAGGCTTGAATCATCGTGGTTAGGTTGTTTTTTATTGATAAAGTGGTTATATTTGAAAACTGTACGAAGCGAGTTGAGCCACGGAGTTGAGTTTCTAGGAAGCGAGTTGCTTTGTTATTGGAAGCGAGTTGGTTTATGCGACTTGGCTATTAAGCGAGTTAACTGTTTAAGCGACGTGGGTTTTAAAGCGACTTGGCTATTAAGCGAGTTGTACTTAAGCGAGTTGCCTTGGAAGCGAGTTGTTCTTTATGCGAGTTGCTTATTGAAGCGAGTTGTCTTATGCGAGTTGCTTATTGAAGCGAGTTGTGTCATGCGAGTTATCTATTAAGCGAGTTGTCATCAAAGCGAGTTGAATAGGGTGCGAGTTATCTTAGGTACGAGTTGTCTAGGGTGCGTTTTGTTGACTTTTCCCGACAAAACTTCAAACGGCCATAACTTTTGAACCGTAACTCCGTTTTCAGCGTTCTACCCATCAAAACGACCGTGAGAACGAGTAGAATGTCCGAACAGAAGTTATTGAGGTTTTTATATTTTTAGACCTAAATTTCTAGGATAAAACGGGCATAAACCAATCCAAAACTCAACTAAACAACATCTCTGCTAATCCTTCAAACAATCATAAGTCCTAACACACAATTGTCTATCATTGTGTCGATCTATCAGTCATCCTAACACGTTCCATTGGTCATTGCTTAACGGTTTGGTCTTGATTTTAGTAAAATCCCGCGAAAGATTCTATTTCTCGATTTAAATCACAGACTTGTAAAATCCCGTGTACACATCAATATCATGTCTTACACTCCTGAATCAGTGATTTCAGAAGTACTTAAATTTGTATGATGTTGTGGACAACAATGATAATGTAAGCTACACTGAACGGTTAAAGATGATTGAATCAATCAATGAGGATGTGAGATCTTCGTGTTCACAGTATGAAGAGAGGGAATTGCACCTGTTTAGACTACAGAATGCCATGCAAAAGGAATGTAGCATTGAACCTTATCAACATCTTCACTCACACCTCATGTTACTTACACCGATAGGAGATCGAACATGCAATACCCTTTTTTGTCAAGATTTATCCACATTAACTGGAACATTACTATTAAACTTAGAACAATTGGAACAACATCTTCAAAGAGAAAAGGTTTAAAAGGATAGTTCCGGTGCTGCACTTCAAGTGATCCACAACCAATTTTAGTCATTCATCAGTGGGGAATTTACATCAGATTATGATCAAGACATGACTGAAATGTCTTTCAAGAGACACACTGGAATGGAAATTAGCGTGTTCATAGAGACACTTATCCATCTCATGGATAATGTGGAGAAATATATTGAGGAAGTTATCCTGAAAGATGAAAATGTGGATGAGAGTCTGGTGAAATTAAGAGATAGTTGTGATGAGTCGGGTAATGCATCAGTTGAAAGGTCGAGTGTTGCTGAATGCAGAATATCAGAGACAACAAAGAATGATGTAACCAGCTGCTCAGTAACTCCTGTCACACAAGAAGTGGATGTTGTGATCAGAAAGGTGAATGAAAGTCGGGAACAATCAATAAATTGTAGTGTTGAGACCAGTAAGGCATCGGGTGATGGATCAGATGACACTGAATACAGAGGCTCAGAGACAGATAAGCTTGAAACAACCAGTAGTTCAGCGAATCTTGTTACTCATGATGAAGATGCAAATATCAGACCGACAAATGAACAGGTGTCATGTGATGAGGTACCCTTAACTGTTCAACATAGTGCATCTGCTAATGTACCTAAACAAACTGATCTTAACACTGAACATGATTCTGATAAATTTTCTTTGGTTGAGGCTGAGACTTATAAATTCAAAACAAAAGATATGGTTGATAAAAAGGCTTTTGATGAACTTTCAAAAAAAATTTCAAAACTAGAAAAACATTGCATTTCACTTGAAATTGCAATACAAAGAAAGGAGGAAAGTTTTCAAACTAAGAAACCATGTAAAAGTCCAGAATTTCCTGAATTTCGTGAATTTTTTGAAATAAATGATTTAAAAGCTCAGCTTCAAGCCAAAAACTCGACTATCAACAATTTGAAGAAACGTATTTCTGATATGCATGTGAAAATTAATTTGATTACAAGTAATTCTGATGTTAATGCTATTGATGATATTCAAATGAGAAATGATGAAATAGCGGTTTGTGTGGCCAAATTACTAAAGGAAAATGAGACTTTAAGAAAGGATCACATAGAACTAAGTGACTCTGTCAAAGAAGCTAGAACTAAGTCTGTGGAACAAACAAAATCTTTGATAGAAAAAATTGATGAACTCAAAGCTCAAATTCAGGATAAGAGTTTTGCAATAGTTGCTTTAAAGAAGGAGCTCAGAAGAACAACAGGGAATAGTGTGAACACTAAGTTTGCAAAACCATCAATCTTGGGGAAACCAGTTATTAGACAACCGAATGCATTTAGATCTGAACGACCAAAATTTTCAAAAACGAGGTTTGCCTCCCAAGTTGATGCGAAACAAGTTTTGACAAAACCAGTCACTTCACCTTACTTGCCTAGGAAACATGATATAAATGACTTGTTCAAGAACTATGATCTAGAAGAAGCTAGAAAAAAGGCACAAATTCAAAAAGATGGAATTTTATGTGCTAGACCTAGGGTGATGAATTCTACGAGATTTCAAGGCACTACTAGTAGTTTTAAACCATTACCTAGGAACACTCAACTAAAGACTAGGGATTGGCTTGGATCTAAGACTAGTTGCGTTTCCAATAAAGCTA
This sequence comes from Chrysanthemum makinoi, assembly GCA_910596185.1. Classification (NCBI taxonomy): domain Eukaryota; kingdom Viridiplantae; phylum Streptophyta; class Magnoliopsida; order Asterales; family Asteraceae; genus Chrysanthemum; species Chrysanthemum makinoi. The sequence goes on along the minus strand of OU343222.1, from coordinate 223,059,248 downwards.
GTCCCATAGCAGATCACTCTAAGAACTCTAGATCATTTTCTGAATCCAAACAAGTTGTTTGCTCGAACTGTCTGAAATGCATCTTTAGGGCAAATCATGATAACTGTTTTACAAAATCCCTGAAGAAAGTAAATGCTCATGCAATGGTTCAACCTGTTATGTCTAGGATTTACACTAAGTCATCTATAGTGCATATGAAGCAAGAAAAATTGAAAACTTTGCCTAGATGGATACCAACTGGTAAATCTTTAGAAACTAGGAATAAGGATAAGTCTTCCACTATGCATAAGAAGCCTAACAATCCTAGACCTTGCCATAAGTGGATATCGTCTGGTAGAATGTTTAAGGATCTTTGGACTTAGGTGGATACCTACCGGAAAGCTATTTACCGATGGCAAAATCAAGTTTGACTGTGAAACTACAAAGGGTTTGGATACTAATGTCACTAACCAATATATATGCAATCAAGCTTGTAATGTTAGTGCAGGTAATCCTTACTCGATTCAGAGATACTTCGATCCTTTACTACATGGACTGGCTAAAAGTATGGATAACTAATGGATTGATATCTCATAACTCACGGGTTCAAGTAACTCAACCTTGATATTCAACACTATGACGTCTGTTCACATCAGTTCAGGCCTCGTACTTCAACACTATGGCGTCTGTAGATAACTCTTCAGGCCCCGTCCCTCAAAGAAAAGAAAGGTGTACGTTTCAGTTCACTTTATCTTCAGAAGAAGAGAAATCTTCATGATTATGACCATTCTCATCGACATTCTTCATCAACAAGCTTTATGCTTCTCCCATGCTCATTCAGTCATCAAGTGGATATACGTTCATTGGTGTATACTCTTATTCACTTGTTAAATCAAAAATGGCAACTTCGGATGCAATTTTTGAGGGGGAGAAGAGTGAATATACTACATGATGATGGATGTTTGAATAATGGTAGTAGACTTAATGTATGATGACTCTCCTCCAACGCCTAATGTTTCATTTACTAAGGATAACTGGGATTCATTGTTTGGGATCCATTGTTTTTCAAAGATATGTTTGATGAGTACTTCCAACCTCCAATGAATGTTGATCATCCTGTTTCTGAAGCTCATGCTCCGGTTCCTACTGACTCAACAGGTTCACCATCTAAGAAGTACTTCTCAGAATTATCAAGAAACCTTATCTCCAGTTACTTCACAAGGCGTTGATAATGACTATCTTGATATTGTCGTTGCACTATTGAATAATGATCCGCTCTTTGGTATTTCTTTGCCAAATCTTCACGGATTATTGTTCATGAATAATGATCCGCTCTTTGGTATTCCTTTGCCAAATCTTCACGGATTATTGTTCCTCTCATTGTGCATGCTATAAATCAACCACATGAACATTAAGGAAAATGACTTCCTCATCCGCTTTAAGACGTTATTGATGAACCTTCCAGATAAGTCTCTACACGAATGCCTTTAGGAAGAAGGAATCGATGTTGAGGAATCATTTTCTCTGGTTCATTCAGTGGATCAATGTACATCTTATTGTATGTTTATTCATGTGTTGGGAATTTGACACAAAGTGATTACTTCGGAGTTAATCTTTTATCACTTATTTGAGATTGAAGTTAACTTTATACAAAGGCGTGTTCTTATTTGATAACTTGCTTGCGCTTAAGAATTTGAGTTGAAGACTTGGTTTATCTAGTTACCAGCAGTCGGGGTGGATGGTTGAAGACCTGGTTAACTATCACTATTAGGAGTTACGTTGCTTTACTCAGTGTTACATGCAGATGATGGTGTGGATAATCTCAAGAGGTGTTAATGTCTCATACTTTGGTTGAGTAGTGGGTAATTAGAGATTTGCTTGAAGCATAGATTCTTGACACCGTTCTTCCATCATTAAGTGCAAGCTTAAGATACAAATGTGGTGAATTCGACTTCAGATTCAAGTTTGGTATGTCGAGTTTGCTTCATCAATGGTCACTTCAATTTGTCCACATATGGGTTAGTAAAGATAGTCAGGGAGTGTTTTCGTTGCAGTTGATTCTCACAAGATTCATTTATGCTATTTGAGTTCTTCTCACAAGATTTCGAGTTTATGGGTATATTATGTTTTGCTAATTCTGAGGTATCAAAACCAGCAAGGGGGAAGGAGACATATATCTAAAAGCACAACGAGTACACATGATGCACTTAACACTTCTACCTGATTGAAGTTATCCCGGAAAGACAATGGTCATAACCGTAGAGAAACTCAGTGTTTAACTAGTAGCCTTTGGTGTATTATTCCAACTAATGAGGGTCAAGACTTAGGAAAACTTAAAGCTAAAGCGGACATTGTTGTATTTGTAGGATATGCACCAAGCAGAAAAGGATACCGAATCTACAACAAAAGAACCTGAAATATCATGGAAACAATTCACGTTACGTTCGATGAGCTGACTAGTCAAATGGCTCCAGGACAACCCAGTTCTGGACCCGCATCACAACCTTCATTAAGTAGTCCCATCAGTAATACTCTTGTACACAATCCCTCACCAGAAACTCCATATGTACCACCTTCAAAAGATGATTTGAAGAAATTATTTGATCCTATGTTTGATGAACACTATGAGCCAATTGCTAATGATCTGTCAAATCCATCAACAGAGGCTGCTCCTATCCCTATCAACGTAGATAACCCTTCAGTTTCTATGTCATTGAGTCAAGAAGCGCCTGCTGATGATCACTCTGTATCATCTTCAATTCATCAATCACCAAGTGTACATCATGGAATTGTTTCTGGCACCTATGATGGAGATAACCCCTTTTCTACTCCTGAAGATGCTCCCTTTGAGAACATATTTGCTCCTGAACCATCATCAGAACCATCTTCATCAGGAGAAAACGACTCTACTACTTCAGTTCCTCAACAACAACCACACGAACACCTTAGAAAATGGACACATGATCATCCATTGGACAACATCATTGGAAACCCTCTCGTCCAATATCCATACGTAAACAACTTGCAGCGATGCCTTATGGTGCTTCTTCAACTCTTTACTATCCAAGGTCGAACCAAAAGACGTTAAAACTGCAATGAATGAAGACAACTGGTTCAACGCCATGCAAGAAGAAATTCATGAGTTTGATCGACTAGATGTATGGGAATTAGTACCTGCTCCTGACTGTGCTATGATCATTGCTCTAAAGTGGATCTTCAAAGTAAAACTTGATGAGCATGGTGATGTATTAAAGAACAAGGCTCGTTTGGTTGCAAAAGGATACCGTCAAGAGGAGGGTATTGACTTTGAAGAATCATTTGCTCTAGTTGCACGAATCGAGGCAATCAGAATCTTCTTGGCTAATGCTGCAAGTAAGAACATGGCAGTCTATCAGATGGATGTAAAGACGGCTTTTCTTAACGGAGATCTTAAAGAAGTCGTATACGTCAGCCAACCTGAAGGTTTTGTGAATCCAGAGCATCCTACTCATGTCTATCGCTTGAAAAAGGATCTTTACGGTTTGAAGCAAGCTCCAAGGGCATGGTATGATACGCTTTCAAAGTTTCTTCTATCTACTGGATTTAGCAAAGGAGCAGTTGATCCGACATTGTTCACCAGAAATTCAGGCAAACATTTAATTCACGTTCAAATCTATGTTGATGATATTATTTTTGCCTCGACTGACCCCAATGAATGTGACCGTTTTTCTAAGGAAATGGGATCCAAATTTCAAATGTCAATGATGGGACAAATGTCATTTTTCTTGGGATTACAAATTTCACAAAGTCCCAGAGGCATTTTTATTAATCAATCTAAATATGCAAATGAAATTTTACAGAAATTTGGATTTGACACTTGTGACACCGTTGACACTCCCATGGTGGAACGTACCAAACTGGATGAGGACCACTCAGGGGATCATAGTAGATCAAATGAAATATCAAGTATGATTGGATCCCTGATGTACCTCACACCATGAGACCTGATATTCGTTTCTCTGTATGCATGTGTGTTAGATACCAGGCTAAGCCTACCAAAAAGCACCTTGAAGCGATTAAACGGGTCTTTCGGTATCTCCAAGGAACCATCAACATGGGACTTTGGTACCCGAAGGACACCGGTATGTCACTATGTATCCTCTACAGAGGCTGAATACATAGCCATGTCATCTTGTTGTGCTCAAATCCTATGGATGAGATCCCAATTATCTGACTATGGCTTTGAATTCAACAAAATCCCTCTGTATTGTGATAACAAAAGTTCCATTGCTCTATCTTGCAACAACGTTCAACATTCAAAAGCAAAGCACATTGACATTCGACATCATTTCATTCGGGAACAAGTGGAAAAAGGTGTGGTAGAACTCTATTTTGTGAGGTGTGAATACCAGTTAGCCGACATCTTCACCAAAGCTCTTCCTAGAGAACGTTTTGAGTTTATCCTTCCATGACTTGGTCTAAAGAGTCTACAACCGGAAACACTCAAACATCTTCAAGAGGAAGACGAGGAGTAAAGGTCTTGCTTCATCTATCTCTTGTATATATTTGAAAATCTCGTAAAATTCCAAAAATATTGTTATTGTGTCATGTTTTTTTATACGATATCATCTACGGACTTTGTGTTGACATTTAAAGAATGTCACGGGTTTTTAGATGTTTCTCGAATGTACATAAATTGCTTTAAAAAAAAAAGAGACGGAGAAAAATGGCGGTTTATTGTCATTTCAGGCAGTAACCCGTTTTCAAATCTCACGCTCTGATTCTTAAAACAAATGTTTGTCACCAAAAAGACAAATGTTTTTATTTCCAAATATTTTTCCGTCTAATGATTCTTCTGAAAAATATTTGTTATCTAATGAAAACAAAATTGTTTTACCTCGGACTCTATTTTTGAAAATCATCCGGGCTTATCTTTGTCAAACTCTCTAACACTCAATCAACAACTCATGTCATTGATTGAGGGGGAGAATGATTTCAAAGAGGTTAATTTTTTTTTCAAAAACAATTGGCACACAAAAAAATCAAAAAGAACAATGTTGTATACAATTGATTCATGACCTTGGCTAATGTTATGTTTTCAAAAGATATTTATGCGTGATTGATCAATGGAGTTTAAAGTCTCAAAATCTAATCCTTATCAGCTGAAATGTTTTTCAAAATCAAGTCAAAATTCTCCTAAAAAGTTTTCAAAATTAATTTAAATCAATAAGATCACAAATCTCAAAGGATTTGAAAATTGTGATCGGGGGAGAATTTGTGATTTAAATTGGATTTAAACTGATAATTCGATAAATAGTTTTATACGTGATTAACATGTTCTCCTCCCTACATGTGCCAAACGATTTCAAATTTTTCCATGCACATGTTAAGGGGGAGCATTTATATCAAACCAAAATGGATTGAAACGTGATTGATTTGTCTCTAAGTGCAGGTTTTCCCTAATATGTGCTAAACAATTTCAAAATCAGATGCACATATTGAGGGGAAGCAAATTTTTGAAAACCACATTCTTTCCCGGAAATATCTTTAACTGTATGTGAAACACTGATTTTGATCGAGAAAGTGGTGTCGATATTTTTAGAAAATATTATCAAAGAAGTGAATTCTTCCTCTTGCCTCCATGTGCCAAAATGATTTCAAACATATGTTGCACATGTTGAGGGGGAGCCGTTTTCTAAAATATCAAAAACGATTCAGGTACAAAATGCTTTGATAATATATCATAAGTACATGGATTGATTTTCAAATGGTTTTCAATTGGTTCCAATGGCTTATGAACAATACCAAAAAGACCGACCAAATTTACTTTATGAATAGTGATATAAGGATGGTTAGGTTATGTATTCGTTCCCACGATCCCACCAGAGCCGGAGGGATCTACCCAGGGACAATCCACTAGATAGTGTAGAGTCCTTAGGCATGATGAAAAAATGAGTAAAGTGAGATATGGGAAGAGTGCGGACTGAAATTGAGCTAGAACTGGAATAAACCCAACAAGGTTCTAGTAATGAAGTCTCGGTAAGCACTGAAGGGGGTGAAGAATGAAAAAGAAATAAATGGGAAAAGGGTGAAAAGAAATAGCCCTCCATTATTTCAACCTTAGGGCAGAAACCGGGTTCAATTCATATGTTACTGGTTGTTACCTAGGTAACACCGGTATTGAAGACAAGACGTCATGGACCCAGTGACGCACTACACGACAACTTCCCAAGCTACTCAAGTTCCTCTTAAAAGGACTTGTTTCATTCTCACAGGAGAACCTACATTATCTATCGACTTTCTCTTAGAGATGGTTGATATTGAAGAAGGAGACCCTCTCCCTAGTCTCCGGCATAGGAACCAAATGTGCACAATTAAGTCTAGAGCCACGAGATCATCAATAAATCTCATTAAGGACACGGTCAATGAAGACTCTATGTTTCACACAATGTGGAAAGAGAGAATATATTTTTAGAGTCCTACGCATTATCCTTGTGGTATTGCCAGAACATCTAAGTGATATGCAAACATATTCACAATGAAGATGAAAAGCCTTCTAGAGCCAACATCAAACAAGCTCTTGGTAGGTGGCATGTGAGATCTATCCAATAGATCAACCATGTGACAACTGAACAGTAACAATGGGGCGATTCATAATTTTGAATCAATCCTGGTTCAGGTTATGGATTGATGGATACCTTTGAAAAACCGGTCGTTGTGCTTAAAACTCTTTACTCTAGCACATTGACTGTGTATTAATATTTCAAAATAAAAGGTGTTTATGATTGATAATTGATTTTCATTAAACCATCGTTGTATTGCAAAAACAATTTATATTGAGCAGTACACGATTGTTTTTCAAATCTCTTTTCATCAATCAGTGAATCTCAGATTCGCTGGTTCACTCACTCCGTTATGTCTTCTTTGAGACGTTCGGTTTGAGAACGGCTAAAAGCAACGAAACCTGTCAAGGAAAATTTTTCGGAATTATACCTGATCACAGGCAGTACTTGTACTGATCAACGGGGAATACCCCGACGATTGCAGGTATACCCCGACGATTGCAGCTGATCAGAATTGAGGAGTCAATTGTAACATATTGGATTTCACAAACACATCATAACATGATCACAAGTAGGCGTATAATTCAAGGTTTTAGAGAGAGAAAGAGTTAGAGGTTTGGGAACTTAGTGAGAGAAATTAAAAGTATTATTATGAGCTCCAACTCTCTACCTTGGGAGGTAGAGAGTATTTATAGTCTTACACAAATCGCCACCTACGGGCTGTGGATCAGGCATACAGTGGGTAAAGACCCGTCCGTCCTCCACGGTGTTTCTTAAACTAAATACTACTTAACTTAAAATAACTACGACTACGAGCTTTCTAACGATTACATATACTTGAGGTGACCGACACTTTAATAACTGGATTTACTAAATCCTAACAATCTCCCCCTAAGGGAGGTCACCTCAAATTACAATGAATACAAACAGATATTACATTAGATTGTCCTTGGATTCTTGATTAAATTCTTTGCTCAGTAGCTCGTAGTCTTTGATTCTTCATTTTCTGCATGTTTGGATAATTCAAGTGGAGGTCTTTAACTGATCCACGTGATAATGAGTTTTGAGCCAGCTTTGAGATCATCAGCTATCATAAATCTCTGACTCATCCATTGTGGTGTTGGTATTATGTGATGTTGTAACTTTTGGACCGACATGCTTACATTCTGGATTAGGATTTCTTCTCATCAGAGTAGCGGAAGCTTTTGTTGATTCATGATAATGGCAGCAGCGTAGCAGAAGCATGGAGTGAAAATATCAGAGTCATTGATGCACTAATCATGATTTCTTTTGAAATGAATGTGATGTGTGAGCATTCGGCTATGGATTGACCGATTCATTACGATCGGTACAAAACTCGGGCGTACTGCATACAACAGTTAGCAATAAAGTGCACGAAAGTATCTTTGATCACTTTCGTTGAATTGAGGTACACGACCCACGGTTCCCCGTTGATCAGTACAAGTATTGCCTGTGATTAGGTATAATTCCGAAGAATTTCCTTGACAGGGTTTCGCAGCTGTTCTCAAACCGGAACGTCTTAAAGAAGACAACACGGAGTGAGTGAACCAGCGAATTGAGATTCACTGATTGATGAAAAGAGATTTGAAAAACAATCGTGTATCGCTCAATAGAAATTGTTTTTGCAATACAACGAAGGTTTTAATGAAAATCAATTTATCAATCATAAACACCTTTTATTTTGAAATATGAGTACACGGTCGATGTGCTAAACAAAAGAGTTTTAATGCACAACGACCGGTTTTTCAAAGGTATCCGTCAATCCATAACCTGAACCAGGATTGAATCATAATTATGACTCGCCCCATTGTTTCTGTTCAGTTGTCACATGGTTGATCTATTGGATAGATCTCACATGCTCCAAAAGGCTTTCCATCTTCATTGTGTTTGCATATCACTTGGATGTTCTGGCAATACCACAAGGATAATGCGTAGGACTCATAAGATATAATCTCCCTTTCCACATTGTGTGAAACAGAGAGTCTTCATATTCAGTGTCCTAATGTGATTTATTTGATGATCTCGTGGCTCTAGACTCAATAGTGCAAATTTGGTTCCTATGCCGGAGACTAGGGAGAGGGTCTCCTTCTTTAATATCAACAATCTCTAAGAGAAAGTCGATAGATTATGTAGGTTCCCCGTGAGAATGAAACAAACCCTTTTAAGAGGAACTTGAGGAGCTTGGGAAGTTTTAGTGCAGTGCGTCACTAGGTCCATGACGTCTTGTCTTCAATACCAGTGTTACCTTAGTAAACACCAGTAGCATATGTATTAAACCCGGTTTCTGCCCTAAGGTTGAATTATTGGAGGGCTATTTCTTTTCACCCTTTTTCATATTCATTTCTTTTTCATTCTTCAACCCCTTCAGTGCTTACCGAGACTTCATAACCAGAACCTTGTTGGGTTTATTCCAGTTCTAGCTCGTCTCGATCCACTCTTTCCATATCTCATTTTTCTCCTTTTTTCATCATACCTAAGGACTTCTACACTATCTAGTGGATTTTCCCTGGGTAGATCCCTCCGGTTCTGGCGGATCGTGGGAACTAATACCTAACCTTATCATCCTTATATCACCATACATAAAGTAAATTTGGTCGGTCTATTTGGTATTGTTCATCTGCCATTGGAACCAATAGAAAACCATTTGAAAATCAATTCAGATACTTGTGATGTATTATCAAAGCATTTTGTACCTGAATTGTTTTTGATATTTTTAGAAACAGAGCTCCCCCTCAACATGTGCATCATGTATTTGAAATCATTTTGGCACACGGAGGCAAGAGGAAGAATTAACTTCTTTGATTACCATTTTCTAAAAGATATCAACATCACTTCCCTGATCAAATCAAGTAGATAAAGCATATTAGGGAAGGATGAGGTTTTCATAAATTTGCTCCCCCTCAATATGTGCCTCGAGGTTTGAAAGAGTTTTGCACATATTAGAAGGAACCTACACTTAGATACAAAACAATCACGTTTCAATTCTTTGTGGTTTAAAAAGATGCTCCCCCTCAACATGTGCATGGAAAATTTGAAATCGTTTGGTACATGTGGGGAGGAAAGCTTGCTAAACACTTGTGAAACCATTTATCGAATCATCAGTTAAAATTCAATTTAAATCACAAATTCTCCCCCGATCACAATTTTCAAATCTTTGAGATTTGTGATCTTTATAGATTTAAATTGTTTTTTAGAGCTTTTAAGGAGAATTATGACTTGCTTATGAAAATATTTAACCGATAAGGATCACTTATGAGACTTTAAACTCCAATAACATGCATGAATATCTTTTGAAAACATGACAAATAACCTTTTGATTTAATTGAAATCATTCTCCCCCTCAATCAATGACATAAGTTGTTGATTGAGAGATCGAGATTTTGATCGTTGTCAAATCCAAGTGAATTTCAAAAATTTAGTCCGAGTTATTTTGTTTAACATTGTTTTCATTAGATAGCAAATATTTTTCAGAAGAATTTATAGAAGGAAAAATATTTGTGAAAGAATTTTTAGAATCAGAGCATGAGATTTGAAACATACGATTAAGCATGGCTCTGTTATTTCTTTAAAAAACGGGTTACTGCCTGAAATGACAATAAACCATTGTTTCACTTTCTCCCAATTTTTTTTTTTTAAGAACATTCGAACAATATCTAAAGTCCCGTGTCATTCTTTGAATGACAACACAAAGACCGTAGATATTTTCGAATCGAGAAAAACATGACAAAATGATTTTTTTTTCCAGATTTTTTAAAATTTTATGGATTTTTTGAAAGTTTTATATTTTTCTATTTGCTTTTTGAAGGTTTTGAAATTTTGTATTTTGCTTTTCGAATAAATATTTACAAGATATGGATGAAGAAAGACCTTTACTCCTCGTCTTCCTCTTAAAGACGTTTGAGTGATTCCGGTTGTAGACTCTTTAGACCAAGTCGTGGAAGGATAAACTCAAAATGTTCTCTAGGAAGAGCTTTGGTGAAGATGTCTGCTAATTGATATTCTGTCCTCACAAAATAGAGTTCCACCACACCGTTCTCAACTTGTTCCCTGATGAAATGATTTCGAATGTCGATGTGCTTTGCTCTTGAGTGTTGAACGTTGTTGCATGAGAGAGCAATAGCACTTTTATTATCACAGTACAGAGGGATTTTGTTGAATACAAAGCCATAGTCAGATAATTGGGATCTCATCCATAGGATTTGAGCACAACAAGATGACATGGCTATGTATTCAGCCTCTCTAGAGGAAATAGAAGTACTCATTTGTTTCTTTGAAGACCAGCTCACAAGCTTATCACCCAAAACCTGAGCACCTCCGGGCGTACCGGCGTGTATCTTGACATCTGCATGATCGGCATCTGCATAGGTTGTTAGTGACATACCAGTGTCCTTCGGATACCAAAGACCCATGTTAATGGTTCCTTGGAGATATCGAAAGACCCTTTTAACCGCTTCAAGGTGCTTTTTAGTAGGCTTGGCCAGATATCTAGCACACATGCAAACAGTAACGAATATCGGTCTCTGGCCGTGAGGTACATCGTGGATCCGATCATACTATAATATTTCGTTTGGTCTACCATGATCCCTGAGTGGTCCTCATCCAGTTTAGTATGCTCAATCATGGGAGTGTCAACAGGGTCACAAGAATCAAATCCAAATTTCTTTAAAATCTCATTTGCATATTTAGATTGATTTATAAAAATGCCTCCGAGATTTTGTAAAATTTGTAATCCCAAGAAAAATGACATTTGTCCCATCATTGACATTTGAAATTTGGAACCCATTTCCTTTGAAAAATAGTCACATTCATTGGTGTCAGTCGAGGAAAAAATAATATCATCAACATATATTTGAACGTGAATTAAATGTTTTCCTGACTTTCTGGTGAACAATGTCGGATCAAGCTGCTCCTTTCTTTGAATCCGGTAGATATAAGAAACTTTGATAGCGTATCATACCATGCCCTTGGAGCTTGCTTCAAACCGTAAAGAGCCTTCTTCAAACGATAGACGTGAGTAGGATGCTCTGGATTCACAAAGCCTTCAGGTTGGCTGATGTATACGAATTCTTTAAGATCACCGTTAAGAAAAGCCGTCTTTACATCCATTTGATAGACTACCATGTTCTTACTTACAACATTAGCCAAGAAAATTCTGATTGCCTCGATACGAGCAACTGGAGCAAATGATTCCTCAAAGTCAATACCCTCTTCTTGACGGTATCCTTTTGCAACCAATCTAGCCTTGTTCTTTAATACATCACCATTCTCATCAAGTTTTACTTTGAAGATCCACTTTAGAGCAATGATCATAGCACATTCAGGAGGAGGTACTAATTCCCATACATCTAGTCGATCAAACTCATGAATTTCTTCTTGCATGGCACTGAACCAGCTATCTTCATTCATAGCAGATTTAACATCTTTTGGTTCGATCTTAGAGAGTACAGAGTTGAAGAAGCACTGTATGGACCTTTTATCACGTATACCTTATCACACGAATACCAACCTTTACCATACAAACACCCACGTTGTACACGAACTGATGTTATGCGTAAAGAAGGATTAAGAGAAGAACTTGGTGACTTGAATATGAATTCGTATGTATGTTTAGAGAGATAAAGGAAAGAAGATGAAAACAATAAGATGTTATATTGCTTCAAAGAAAACACACACACACACACACTCAAGCACACCCTCAAATGACCATTTGAGGGGTATTTATAGTACAAGTAACTTAAAACCCTAAAAGGCTTTGCTTGGGCTTTTCGTGGGTTGGACATGGATTGGGCTTTGGATACTTAAGCTTCAAACGGCTAGCATAATCATAACGCCTAGCCATTTAGCTTAGTCCAATCCACGAGCCCGTTGACTTATTCTAGCACAATATCTAACACACGTTACAAAGTTCCTAATCGTGAATGACCATCACTTCTAATAAAAACTATTAAGGCTAACAATCTCCCCCTAAGGGGTGGTCATTCAAATGATGCTCCACTTATTAGGTCTTTACTTTTCTCGAGCTTGAACTTTGCGTGTAGATATCGAATAGTCTTGATTCTTTGTTCCTTCATGCTTTGTGATCAGTTAATGTGGTTGTCTGCCGTTGTCAACTTCGTTGGTTAGGTATCTCCACGTCTTTTTCCACCATGCTCACACTTCTATTTGACTTTGAGTTTCCAATGATGAAGTTCTCGAGTCTTTACACTTTGTAGATTCTTTGACATTGACGAAGAATCATCTTTAACTTTGAGTTGCCTTTGATTTTGATGAGAACTTTCATGTGTTGTGGGTATGAGCATGTGGCGAGTCTGCACGATCCATCCGCTTCGGAGCTTCCATAAGAAGAAAACATCAAAACAGGTTAGTAATAAGCGGATTCCGGAACTTACAAGTTTGAATTTTGAGGGTGTTAACAGCATAGTGTGAAAACACATCTCTAATTCTCACAAGGGCCGTTCTCAACTGGAGTCCCACAAGTGAGATAACGCGATATACCAAAATACATCTACAGTTCAGATGAGTCGCTGAGGTACACCGAAGCATCACCCCACGACTGTAGACCGTTTGAGACACACTAAGCGTAATCCACGGGGAGTTACCGAAGTGACCTGCTGTCAGGGTTTCTTGATGTTGACCCGGCAGAGTTTCCATTCAATCATGAAGATCACATATGTGAAACTTCTCATAAATGTTCGGCGATTGCTAAGACCTGCGTAGGACTCTAAAATATATCACTTGTGTCCTTATTGATGAACAACAAGCGATGTCATGACATGTGTTCCTATGAGATCTTTTGATGAATCTCGTGGCTCTAGACTCAATTAGTGCATTTTGGTTTTCCTGAGCGGAGACTAGGGAGAGGGTCTCCTTCTTCAATATCAACCAACTCTAAGAGAATGTCAATAGATTATGCAGGGTTCCCAGTGAGAATGAAACAAATCCTTTTAAGAGGAATTGAGTGGCTAGAAGGTTAGGTGCGGTGCGTCACTGGGTCCATGACGTCTTTGTCTTCAATACCGGTGTCATCTTAGTGACAACCAGTAGCAGATGAATTGAACCCGGTTTCTGCCCTAAGGTTGATTATGGAGGGCTATTTCTTTTCACCCTTTCATTATATTTCTTTTTAATTCTTCAACCCCTTCTTTCTCCTTTCTCACATTACTCCTTTTTTCAATCATACCTAAGGACTTCTAATACTAACTATGGGTATTGTCCTTGGATAGATCCCTCCGGCTCTGGCGGATCATAGGACGAATTTCCTATCCTTAGTCACCTTATAGCTCCATGACTGTCCTATTGTTGCCATAAAACCATTTTTCTTGAAAATCTCTCAGAGTGTTTATGATAGAAAACATGTTTGAGACACTTCGAGAGTTTTATATTTTCAGAAACACTCCCCCTTCACATGTGCTTATAAGTTTTGACAGAAATTGATTCCGTCCGAACGGTCTATCTTTTATTAGTCAACCACTTGTGAATGGTCAACCATAAAAGTCAAACAGCTCAGAACAAAATGCAATTAAGTCCAGAGGAGTTTAGTGTTTCCCCGGGTCGTTAAGTCCCAACGAGCTGTGCGATTGAATAGCTAAACGCGTAGTGGTCGGGTGATATTGAACAGGAAAGGGGTTATGATTGATTACACTAAGGAAAATAAATCTAATAAAGACTTTGAAGTCATTTTAATTCTATATTTAAAATCGTTTAACGATTAAAACCTAAAACGCATACGTTCTTGAATTTTACGTAAATGTACAAAATAAAACGTAAATTTAAAAGAATAAAACACCTACGGATATGAAAATGATATTTTAGCAATCCTAATAATAAAAGAAAATTATTGGAAAATTAAAATTATTTTTATAACTATTTATTTAATTATTATTAATTAAAAACTATTTAAACTAATTAAATTCTAGAAAATAGAAGATGAACAGTAAAAATTATGAAAAATTTCCTAAAATTATTTTATATTACTGAGAACAAGGGAAAATTAACAGAAACCAATTTGGAGCACAAGAACAATGATTTGGGCACACTACTAATATGAATAAGCACTTGAAATAAGCAATAAGCTATCCAAAAGCTACCATAAGCTACTACAGCCTAAATCTAACCTAAAATGAGCTAATGCAACTGATTGGGACCTAAAAAGCACAAGCTAAAGAAAAAAAGCTCGAGACCAGATTTTAACAACTATATGCCAAACGGCCTTGAACCAGCTACTTCAAGCTCCAAATAAGCTAGCTTACAAAAATCACAAAAATAAAACAAAAATACCTAGTTATAGACCACCAACCAAAGTCCTAGAACCCAAAATTTCAATAAGATTGGTTCAGGGATGAAGCAGTTAAAATTCCAGAAAGCTCATGCAAAAACCATATTTGATGATATCTTGACTTTTGAAGACATGCATGAAAGTTGACTAAACTGAACTTTGATCAACTAGGACAGATGCCAAATGAAGTAAACTTAAGAGATATGACCTAATTAAGCTGTTTATTAGTATCCTACACCTAAATGCTAGCAATGCTAAAACTGATGTGATGATTAGTACAGGTTTTAGGATGATTTTGACTAAAAGATGGTGCAGTTGAGGAACAATTGAAAGAAATGAGTTAAACTATCCTAGACAGGCCTAAACAAACTTAATTAAGGCAACCCACTAAACACCAATACCACCAATCTGCTTATGCCAAACACCCTAGAAGGAACTCAAAAGTACAACATAAGCTGATCAAGAACGAGGTAGGCTTGATAAACAGTTTGCATCACCAAATGAACTAAACATTTAAGCTAAAATATGAAATGAGTAAGTCGACATAAGCTGGACTTAAAAAGAGGGGAAGGTTAGGCCAATTGACTAAATAATCTAACTAGTGGATATCCTAGAACTAGAAAAGGGAAAATCTAGCAATGCAAGACTAACTATAAGCACTATTCAACTGACAAGTATCTAAACTATTCTAATTCTATCTGAACATTTAACTACTACCAATAAGCTAGTGAGTAAAAAAATTGACCTGTTGCTTAGAGCAGGCTAGGAACCAACCAAAAGAGCCCTGTTTGGAGCTTATTCTGAGCACGCTAGAGAGCGAGTTAGGACCTGAGCTTCTGGCTACTTGAAGTCCACCTGGCCCACTATCTTTTACCCCCAAATAAACACCCTTAATAAGCTGTCTCCAGCTTATAAATAAGCTGCAAAATCTTTGGGTTTCAACTGAACCCACCTGCACAGAACAGATAGATGGCCAAACCAGTGACTTTCAACCCACTGCAGCCATAGTAAAAGATTTTCGTGAATTTTTTTCTTTTGACAGTGATTACACAAGCTGGTGAACTCCCTATTTTTATTTTATTTTAAATTTTTAGCACAAGTAAAACTTGACTAAACTGCTTATGGAAAACCGACAGAATCTATGTTTTTGAAACAAAAGAAAATTTTAAACCTCTTTAAATCTTATAAAACCTTTTCCACTTCATAAAACTTGGCTCAACCACTCAAACACTGTTTGACTACACTGGTCAAAGTGGGTAAAAACCACTTTGACCCATTTAAAGAACTTAAAACAAACACTGCCTTAGCGAGAATTCTAACTAAAAATTTAGTTAAAATGCAGAAACTTGGACATCTTTTGTAAAAAACTGATTTAAAAGCTTAAATTGACTGTTAAGAACAAGTGAAAATTAGTAGAAAGTAAATAAGCAATTTAAGTTCTTATTGCATAATAAGCAGAAAATTGGGCAAGTAGTAAAAAGAAAACTTTTTCATTAAACTAAAAACATTACAACTGATTTTAAAACTACAACTGATTTAAAAGCTAAAATTCCTAGGTGCCTCATACTTGTGGCTACAACATCATATTTATACTAAGTGCTCCAGGGGTCTTCTCTTCTTGTGCCTCTTTGTGCATTTCCCATCAATAATGTGAGCCATTGGATGAGTGGACTTCATTTTAGCCGTTGATGGATTTTTTGGCGCCAAAATACTCTTGCCAATTGGACCTGATGACTTGTAAGGAAGAAGAAGCAATTAATGCTTCTTGTTTTGTTGTTGAGGTGGAAGGGATAAGGTGAGGGTTGTGAGTGGAGGTATGGTGATGGAGTGGTTTTGCAGAGTTGGTGGGTTTGTGTTTGGGTATTAGAGAGACAAAGAAAAAGGAGGGAAAGGGGGAAAAGGGTCATGGGTTATGGGTTTTTTTTTATTTGGATTTGGGCTATTAATAAAAAAGGATCCGTTTGGCTTAGTAGTTATCACAAGGACCAATTGTGTAATTTTTGAATTCTCAAGGACCGAACCTGCCAATTTTTCAAAGTTATTCCAAGGGTCAATCTTGCCAAGTTTCATTAGTACAAGGACCATAAAAGATAATTTTCCATTTTTAAACTTCCAAGGACTATTTTTGCCAATTTTGAAACTTGAAGGACCAAACTTGTAAATTCTCCAAACTTTTACCCAAGGATCATTTTTGATAAATTTTGATTTTGAAAGGACTTGGGTTGACTTTTATTCCAAAACAAATGGTCAGGGACTGATTTTGTCAAGATTTGAAAGTTGAGGGACTGAAACTGCCAATTATGCAAACTTAGCTCGTTTTTCATCTGATTTTAAACATTTTGCATCTGGACTAGCCAACTCTTAGATAAAATATCTTTGGTGAGTCGATTACCAATGATAACAATTTTTTTTTTTTTTGAAAAACCTTTATGGTGAGTCGTAGAAAGAGCTTAGGTAGAAACGAAAGTTACGAGTAGGAAATGGTTACGAGTAGGATGGCTTAGGCGTAGGATATTATCGTAGGAAGCTTAGGCGTAGGATCTTATGCGTAGGATCTTGGGCGTAGGATCTTATGCGTAGAAAGTATCTTACGCGTAACCTTAAGCTTATCGTAGACAAAAGTTACTCGTAAACCTTACGCGTAATTGTGAAGTTATGCGTAGAGTTACTCGTAAGCTGTTAGCTTATGCGTAAACTATGGTTAAGAACCAAAAATCCTTTACACTATCACAGCGTAAGGGATATCCACAAGTCGAAGTGTTCCATACACTTATCCAAGTGAGGGAAGCACTGAGTAACCGTTATAGCTCGAAGATTCTTCACCAAAAAGTTATGAGTAGAAAACTAGGGTTTTGACTTTTTGACTTCTACGCGTAAGAAATTTCCAACGATTCAAATGATTTCTTTTGCACAGATAGCCTTAAAAACACTCGTATAACCCAAAAATGTTGACCTTTTTCACCCAAAGTGCTTAGAAAAGTTACGAGTAGAAATGACCAACGAACCAAAACGTGTTCAAAAATGAAGAAAAACACGTAAAGCTTCAAACTTTTTGCAAAAACTGAAACTTTAGCACCAAATATACCTTAAACCACAAGAATCTTGAATTTTTAAGTGCAAAAATTAAAGCTTTATGCGTATCAAAGATGTAAAACGTGAGCTTAACGCGTATCTTACCAAAACTTCAAAACAAACACAAACACTCCTAAACCATTGTTAGGCGCTTGATACCAATTGTAAGGACCTTTTATCACGTATACCTTATCACACGAATACCAACCTTTACCATACAAACACCCACGTTGTACACGAACTGATGTTATGCGTAAAGAAGGATTAAGAGAGGAACTTGGTGACTTGAATATGAATTCGTATGTATATGTTTTAGAGAGATAAAGGAAAGAAGATGAAAACAATAAGATGTTATATTGCTTCAAAGGAAAACACACACAAAACACACACTCAAGCACACCCCTCAAATGACCATTTGAGGGGTATTTATAGTACAAGTAACTTAAAACCCTAAAAGGCTTTGCTTGGGCTTTTCGTAGGTTGGACATGGATTGGGCTTTGGATACTTAAGCTTCAAACGGCTAGCATAATCATAACGCCTAGCCATTTAGCTTAGTCCAATCCAAGAGCCCGTTGACTTATTCTAGCACAATATCTAACACACGTTACAAAGTTCCTAATCGTGAATGACCATCACTTCTAATAAAAACTATTAAGGCTAACAAGCACCATAAGGCATCGGTTGCAAGTTGTCGACTAGTGGATACTGAACGAGAAGGGTTTCCCATGATGTTGTCCAATGGGTGATCATGAGTCCACTTTCTAAGGTGTTCATGTGGTTGTTGTTGAGGAACAGAAGTAGCAGAGTTGATTTCTCCTGATGAAGATGGTTCTGATGATGATTCAGGAGCAAATATGTTTTCAAAAGGTTCATCTTCTGGAGGAGCAAAAGGATTTTCATCATCTGTAACAGCAGCAACATTTCCATTGTGTACACTTGATGATTGAGGCATTAATGATGATACCGAGTGATCAGCAGAAAGCGCTTCTTGACTTAGTGACATGGAAACTGAAGGGTTAACTTCATTGACAGGGATAGGAGCAGCCTCTGTTGATGGAATTGAGAGATCATTAGCCCTTGGCTCATAGTGTTCATCAAACATAGGATCAAATAATTTCTTCAAATCATCTTCTAAAGGAGGTACATAATGAGTTGCTGGTGAGGGAATTGAAACCAGAGTAGAACTGATAGGACTACTTGATGAAAGTTGAGATGCGGGTCCAGAACTAAATTGTCCTTGAGCCATTTGACCGGTCAGCTCATCGAACGTAACGTGAATTGTTTCCATGATATTTCGGGTTCTCTTGTTGTAGATTCGGTAACCCTTCTTGTTTGGTGCATAACCAACAAAAACTCCAATATCTATCTTTGCTCTTAATTTGCCTAAATCTTGACCGTCATTCGCTGGATAGCACAAAGCACCAAACACACGAAGGTAGGAGAGATCAGGTTTTCATTTATGAACAAGTTCATATGGAGTTTTTCCATGAGAAGTATGAATAAGGGAACGATTTTGGGTGTAGCAAGCAGTGGCAATGGCTTTAGCCCATAGAAACATTGGAACCTTTGAATAAATTAGCATTGTTCTTGCGGCTTCCACAAGAGTTCGATTTCGTCTTTCAACTACACCGTTCTGTTGAGGAGTTCGTGGAACACTTCTTTGATGACTGATTCCAACACTTTCATAAAACTGAATTAAGTCCTTGTTAACAAACTCTGTGCCATTGTCTGTTCGAATAATTCTAACAGTATTGTTGAGTCGAACTTGTAGCTGTTTGATAAGTTTGATGATGACATCTGGAGTTTCATCCTTTTTCCTCAAAAACTTTACCCAAGTAAATCGAGAGTAGTCATCAACAACGACTAAAATGTATTTCTTCCCATTTATCGTTTGCACTCTCATTGGTCCGCACAAATCCATATAAAGGGTATGAAGAACTTCCATTACTGAGTTTGTAGGTTTTGGTTTATGGGCATATTTCGTGCTTTTTCCCAATTGGCAAGCTGAACAAAGATGATCTTTTTCATACTTTAATCTGGGTAATCCTCTTACTAAGTCCTTTATGGAAAGATTGTTTATGGTACCAAAGTTCAAGTGATTGAGACGACGGTGCCATAGCCATGACTTAATTTTGGAAGCCTTTGACAGCAAGCAGATGGGTGAAGATTTCATCATATCTTCGATAGAGATGGTGTATAGGTTTGAACCACTAGTTCCTCTGAGAAGTTCCACACCATCAAGTTCTCTAACAAAGCAAGTATGTTTTCTGAAGGCCACTTCTAAATCTGAGTCACAAAATTGTCTGACAAAAAATAGATTATGTCCAAGACCTTCAATATAATATACCCTGGAAATCACACTATTTCCAACCACGTAATCTCCATAACACATAATAGCACCAAAATGATCGTTTCTGAATCTCACAATTCTGATGAATTTACTCACGAAGTTCATGAGCCGCGACCGGTCTCCAGTCATATGCTTGGAACGCCGAGTCCAAGTACCACCAAACGATTTGAACGATCTGCAGTTGAACACAGACAAGAATGGATAACTGGATAATTGGGATCCTCATGCAAGAATGGGGTCCATTTTCTATTCAAAGTATGTTCGCTTCTTAAGGGAATAGTTCTACCAGTAGGCATCCATTTTCTAGTGGGCATTGACTTAGCAAATTTAGGGCAAGGCTCATTAATCTTACGGCTAGTAGGTATCCATTGATAACCTATATTACTAAATTTCCTTCCTGTGGGTTTCCACTGTTTTCTAACTTTCTTTCGCCTTTGCCTTTTACCCTTCTTAGCTTGAATTTTAACATTAACAGTTTTATCTGGGCATTTAACAGTATTAGACAAATCATTCACACCACATTCAAGATTAGTAACAGAAATCAAGCAGTCATCATTACATGGTTTGCAAATAGTAGCAGAATTCGAATTAATTACAATACGCTTATAGCTAATACTAGAATCAACACGATTCATTTTATTCATCTCAAACTTAATATTCCTAGGGTGATCTTCTACTCTCTTCCAATGCACATTCTTAGCTTGCGAGGTCCTATCTTGCTTGGTATTGCCTGGAGGCTTTGACCCGCTTGCTTTAATGTCACTGACTACTCCTGTAGAGGGAATTATGGGAACATTAGTTGGTTGATCTACTTTTTGCATTCCTAAATTAGAAGTGCAGGGATCTGAACTACTTGAAGGCACATTAGTGTTTAATTTCTTAAAATTGGGCATAGAATGGTTTGTATTCTTGGCACTAGGCATAGAACAAGGCATAACAGATTTACCTTTCGCACCTAAGGATTTAGGACATGTTACAATTAAACATTCTAGCAGCTCCTGAGATTGTTTGGCCTGAATGCAAGCAAACCTAATTTCTCTATCAAGAGGTTTATTAATGAAATCCTCTTCAACAATCTCACGGAGACATTCTAGACTATCCTTAAGGTGATCGAAGTAGTTACGAAGCACAAGTTCATTATTCCTAAGATGAGGAGGAATGTATTTAACAGTCAAAGTATATTTGCAGTTTGAGGATGACTTTGATGCAACATTCTCATTAAAAATAAGTGGTAGTTTCCCTTTTTCCTGACTCCTCAGATTCTCAATTTCTTTTTGTAAAGACATTATTTTTTCGTTGTTTTTGTCACGAGTGACTTTCATTGAATCATATAACTCTTTAAAGTGTTGTTTGACCTTTTCATTTTCTTCTAGAAAATTCTCATTTTCCTTTTGTAAAACATTAATCAAGTTTTGAAGATGAAAAGTCTGAGAATACTGATAATCTAAAGGAGGAGGCATTTGGGAGCCAGTCACATTGTTCTTTTCACCCTTTAATTGAGAGATTTGGGCTTTCAACTTTCTGATCGTGTTACAATGAGATTGAATCTGTTCGTCACGTTTGTTTATCTGAAAAACTGCATCAAACTCTGGAACATCTGAGGATGTCTTGATATTTGAGGTTTTGACATTTTCTTTAAGATATTGATATTTTAGTTGCAAATCAAAATGTTCAACTTCTAGTTTAGAAAGATGTTTTACCAAATTATCGTGATCATCCTGACCAATTTTCTCATTTAGTTCTGAGTTTTTGTTTTCAAGCTCAATGACACGATCATGGGAAACTTTCAATGCAATAGATAATTCATGAAATCGAGAAGCAGTAATAGAGTGCTTAGTAACAGTATAAAACACATCTTGAGCAACACAACTCGAAATCAAATTCTCATTTAAGATATGCAAGTTCTTCCTTTCAACTTCATTATATTTGAGTTCCTGTTCATAATCATTGACTTCAACTATCATTGCATCAAATTCCTTTTCCATTTCTTTAATATCTGAATTTATCCCTTTTTGAAGACTCTCAAATTGACCTTTTAATTGTTTGAAGAAAGGCATGACCTCAGTTAAATAACATTCTTTAGTTTGCTCAAAACCCCTTTCCCCCTCAGTTATCCCTGTAGGTGTGATTTCTTCTTACACGTTTTCTCAAAATCAACAAACAGCTGATAAACTACATACAGGCTGATTAAGGTCTTGCTATTAGTGGCAATATATCTAGGAACTAAGTGCATTAGTGTGTTAGGAGGATACACAGTTGGTTGAGGCAATTTCCTACAAGGGGGATTCTTTTCAACAAGATTTTCAGCTTTTTGCATATCCATATCCTTTTTCCAGAACACTTGTTCAGGGGTTAATAGAGTCTGAGGCTTAAACTTGTTTAATGATATCCAATTTTCCTTAGTGTAATCATGGGGTTTTATCGATATCTTATTCTTTTTACACTCAGGATCTTCTAGCTTCTTATTCATTTTCTCCCTAGTGACTTCATCTGATTTCTTATCTTCCTCAGTGCACTCAGTGCAACTAGGTTTCTGCCTAGGCTTAAGGATTTCATTACCATCATAAAGTACCTTATTAGCAGCTCTAGCCTTTTTAATGACCTCTGGATTTGGTTCCTCAACAAGGGGAATGCTATGCTTATCGCTTAAGACTCTATGCTTAGTGATCAAGTGAGCAGTCTGAATGGTATTCCCTTGTACGTACAACTTATTTTCAAGCTTGTTTTTCAAAGTTTTTAGATTAGAAAAATCATTCAAAAGTTTTGATTCCTTAGCATTGAATTCTTGCTTAAGCATTTTAACATTTTCTTGAAGTTCTTGTTTTTGCTTAGCAGTTTTAGAAAGCTTTTCTTGTAAGGAGTTTAACTCTTTTTTTAATACTTCTTCTCTAAAATTACTTTTTCTAATAATTGTACGCATTTGGTCATCCATTTCCTGCTCACGGGTGGTTAACTCAAACTTAGCACGTTGTTCATAAATGGCAACTTGTTCTTTATAGGCATTCAGTTCAGAGGTAACAGAATCATCAGGGGCACATGCAGTGTATTCATCAAAAACATAGTCATCATTGACTACGGAAGATGCATTACTTGGTACAAACTCACTTTCACTTTGCTTCACATATTGATCATATGGGACAATATTGCTATTACCCTCATCATCAATATATGATTCATAAGTTTCAAGAGATTGTACTTTGTTATGCATCTTTTGCTCATCAACATCATCATATAGTTTTAATACCTCTGAAATGATTTTGTCTTTGGATGGACCAGCTTGTTGTGGTGGAGATACCTTTGGAGAGACCATAGGTGAGATGCTAGCCATGAAGATTGTTTGGGCAGTAGGTTCATCATCGACATCATAGTCAAATGCATCACGTACTACTTGAAATGCATTTTGATGATTATGACCTATCTCCGAATTGGTTGTTCATCAACATCGCATCATAGGTTCGGGCATTTCCTCGCAAGAAACAACAACTACTCTTCATCCAAAGCTGCTCCATTATCCTGAGCTTGCACAAGCAACATCTTGTCTCTGAAGTATTCTGCATACTGTTGACGTTTTGGAGATGTGCAGTTCCTAGCAATATGTCCCTCACCACCACAGTTGTAGCACTTAATTGGTTTTGCTTGACCTTGATTTCCATTCCTTCCCTATTCTGATTTACCACATATCCTCTACCAACTCCTCCTCTTCCCTGTTCATACTGCCTTTCTTGAACTGGTTGCACCATAACCTTCCCATCTCTGACAGTTGCTTGATTGTGTGGATTGGATGATGTTCTAAGGTTATTGTTGGTGTGTGGAAGAGAGTTCATGTTTTAACTGACCATGAGAGACAGTTGATTGATGAAGTTTTCCATGAATGTGTTTGGGTCTGGAGGCTTATATGCTGGATCAGGGATGAGTTTGTAATTACCATTACCCATGGGTATGACTTGAGAAGCTTTGGTAGTAATACCAACATTTGTGTAAAAGGTTGTTTAGTCATTAGAGGAACTTGTTTCTCCCTGGTTGGTTTTGAACTGTTCTAGAATCCTTTTCTCAAACATAGCATGTCTCTCATTCTGGAGAAGGAAGGCATACAGTTGCTCATAGTTGGTGTTCTTCAATCCTTTGGTTAACTTCACAGAGGTGACAAACTTGTGCCATTCGGGATTCATGTTGTTCACAAACTTTGAATTCATCTGAATGTTTGGCATGGTCATTTTGATATTTCTCATATCATTTACAAGCTTATGGAATCTCACGTAGTATTCATAGATACTCTCTTCTGGTTTCATCTTAAAGTGCTCAAATTCATCATACAGTTGTGATTCTCTGTCTTCCTTAGTTAATTCAGAACCTGAGAGAAGCATCTTGACATTATCCCAAACAGCCTTGGCTTCAGTGTTGTGATTGATAAGCTTGTAGATGTCTTTTGGAAGACCCTGAAGTATGATGTTTGAAGCCCAGATATCAGCATCGAATCTCTTTTTCTCCTTATCACTGAGCTCATCATACGTCTTTGGACTATCCAATCCAAAGATCATGGTTCCATCTACAGCAGTATCAATTATGTCTCTTGTAGTCTCAATCTGATAAGGTCCTTCATCAATGGATTTGAGAATGTTGACCCCATTTTCCTTTCCAAGACAGTACAATCTGATTCGTTGAGCCCAAGAGTTGTAGTCAGTTTTGTCAAGCATGGGTGGTCGAGTATCTGAACCAGCTGCTTGAACATCCTCAGCAACAGTGGAGATGATTGTAGGTATGTTGGTAGACATGTTAACAGATTACACGGGATTTTAAAACTCTATGATTAAACCGGGAAATAGATTCTTTCACGGGATTTTACTAAATCAAGAGAAAACCGTATTACAAACAAAAAACAACCAAGTTGCTAAGAATTCTTGAACCAAGTCGCTAAGACCCAAGTCGCTAGACACAAATCGCTAAAGCACCAAGTCGCTACACAGTCAAGTCGCTAAAGAGCAACTCGCTAAGGTCCAAGTCGCTAACACCAAGTCGCTAGACACAGTTAAGTTGCTAAAGAACAACTCGCTAAGATCCAAGTCGCTAGTATCAAGTCGCTAACAATTTACACTACAACTCGCTAACAATTTCTAAAGCAAGTCGCTAAGCTCACCAAGTCGCTAGCCGTAGTGTATAATCCACTAATTTGTACTATTTGTTGGCTTGTCTCAATAGACAAGTCGCTAGGCTCAAGTCGCTAACAACTAACACTGTAACTCGCTAACTTTTACTGAAGCAAGTCGCTAAGATGAAAAACACAACGAGAGCCAAGTCGCTAGCAAGAAAAACTTCAAAAACACACTTTTCAATCCAAAACAAGCTCAACCATAGTGATTCAAGCTTTCCAAATCAAAACCCAAGCACTTACAATGATTCTTAACACAAAAGTACACCCAAAATTTAAACTTTAATACTAGAAATGATCCAAATGATGCAAAAACGACTAAACTTTTTCAAACTCAAAAACCATCTAAAAACACTAGAAATCCAAGGATATGTAAGAGAGATGATCAAACCATGGCTCTTGATACCATTTGTAACATATTGGATTTCACAAACACATCATAACATGATCAAAAGTAGGCGTATAATTCAAGGTTTTAGAGAGAGAAAGAGTTAGAGGTTTGGGAACTTAGTGAGAGAAAGTAAAAGTATTATTATGAGCTCCAACTCTCTACCTTGGGAGGTAGAGAGTATTTATAGTCTTACACAAATCGCCACCTACGGGCTGTGGATCAGGCATACAGTCGGTAAAGACCCGTCCGTCCTCCACGGTGTTTCTTAAACTAAATACTAGTTAACTTAAAATAACTACGACTACGAGCTTTCTAACGATTACATATACTTGAGGTGACCGACACTTTAATAACTGGATTTACTAAATCCTAACATCAATCCATAGCCGCATGCTCACACAATCACATTCACGTCTAAAGAAATCATGATAAGCGCATATCTTCATCAACTGGCTCTGATATTTTCAAACCATGCTTCTGCTACGCTACTGGAAATTTTCTGAATCATCAAAAGCTTCCGCAACTCTGATAAGAAGATATCATGATCCAAAATGTGAGCATGTCGGTCCAAAAGTAACAATTTGACATGATGGCAACACAACAATGGATGAGTCAGAGATCTATGGTAGCTGATGATCTCAAAGCTGGCTCAAAACGCATCATCACGTGGATCAGTTAAAGACATCCACTTGAGTTATCCAAACATGCAAAACATAAAGAATCAAAGACTACGAGCTACAGAGCAATGAACTTAAACAAGAAACCAAGAACTATCTGAATGAAATATCTGTTTGTAATCTGTGTAATTTGAGGTGACCTCCCTTAGGGGGAGATTGTTAGGATTTGCAAAATCCAGTCGTTAAAGAGTCGGTCACCTCAAGTATATGTATTTGTTAGAAAGCTCATAGTCGTAGTCAAGTTATGTTAATAAGTAGTTTGTTTAGTAACACCATGGAGGACGGACGGGTCTTTACCCACTGTATGCCTGATCCACAGCCCGTAGGTGGCGTTTATTGTAAGACACTATAAATACCCTCTACCTTGCAAGGTAGAGGGTTGGAGCTTCAATACCATTTTTCTTTGTTTCACATAGTTCCCAACTCTCTTCCCTTTCTCTCTCTAGAACTTTCTCTCTCTAAACATTTTGTATGCCCCATATGTTATTGGTTTGATGTGTTTGTGAAATCCTATAAGTTACACACCATTTAAGAAACCATTGTCAGTGGAAAAGCAAATACAAAAATCACAGTGCAAATCCATTTATAGTGTTTAAATAAAGTTCCACTATTTCTTATCAAAGGTAGCCATGTAGTTGAAGCAAACTTGGAATACTCACCCAAATTTAGATGATAGAAGTGGCTTTTAGGGGAAAGAGGAGGGTTGATCATCTTCATCGTATTAGGGGTTTTTTTGTCGTTAGGTTGGGGGAAAACATATAGAACAGAGAATGATATTATTGATTTTAGATTTTCGTTTTTTTATTTATAATTTTCACCCAAAAGTATTAACTAATAAATATCAAGGATATGTGTAATTTTTAGATTTTTTTTCTACATCTAATAAAACACGATTTTTTTCAAGTCTTGCTAAATTAGGAAATATTTAGGTTCAATTATTTTTAAAATTTTTGGGAAAAAATCAAATTGAAAAAATTATTACCAAATAAAGTATGATTTGATTTGTTGAAATGAAAAATTCTCATTAAGGGTTTTGTTTTATTATATAAAAGATAAATAAACGGTCAAGGATAATCCTTCAGTTTGGTTCAAAAAGCTTGATGATGCTCTGTGGGCATTTCGTACAGCTTATAAAACTCCAATTGGCACAACTCCGGCCTTACAGGCTTTTGTATGAAAAAACTTGTCATTTGTCATTCGAAATCGAACACCGCGCTTACTGGGCCCTTAGAAGCTGTAATCCCGATCTCAAAGTAGCTGGAGAAAGAGATTATTGCAGTTGCATGAAGTCGATGAATTAAGACTCCAAGCTTATGAGAATTCCAAACTTTACAAAGCAGAACCAAAGCTTACCATGACAAAAAGCTTAGAATTCGAAAAGAATTTAAAGCCGGAGACAAAGTTCTGCTTTTCAACATAAAAAACAAGTTTATAATTAAACATGTATAAATATTAATGGACATATACTAAATCGGAGGCCCCCCATAAACAGTGCCATGTGCGGTTGCTCAACTTGCACACGCTAATCACCGCCACTGAAAGACATGTTATATTGATTGTTAAACTTAATTTTGTGAATATTACGAGTTGAAATGGGGACCATAATATAAAAAATGGCGAAAAAGCAATGAAAATTGGTGAAATATTTTGATATTTATGTTGGATATATGTGCAGGCGGTGTGCAAATCATCGTCTCGCTCTTATAGGGGTGTTTGGATCTACTTATTTTCCAGTCTTGTGAGACTATCTGGAATTGAAAACACTAACAAGTTTACTCTTTGGGGTTTATAAGTCTATTAATTTGAGATCCCATGCAGAAAAATTGGGGATTTTTTCAGTTCAAGTAAGCTAACCCGGTAAATAAACTAATCCAAACACCCTTAAGTTTTTGAGATATGTCGGAAAGTCTTTATGGCGGTTCTTTTCCCATATCTTTAAAAGTACCTTGTTGCACCAATTTGGATCGAGCTAGTCATATACAAATCCTCCAAATGATTATTTGGTGATGATGCAACCTTTTTGGTTTGAGAAGCAAGCCTATTATGTGTTTGTGCCCATAACCCTTTATGGCAAAACACGAGTTCAATATTTTGAGAAGAATACTAACCAACAATTAATGCTTATTTTCATTTACACAACATATCTTCGACTAAAGCACAAGTGTATAATGGTTAGTTTGTCACTTTTGAATATGTTCTCTAACTTTTCATATGCAGACATTTGCGAGCTTAGTGTCGAAGGAATACAGTCATGCACTACTTTTGAGTGTTACTTCTTAATTTTACCCAAGACCAGCAAAGAGAGATGTTAAAGAGGTATTTAGAATATCATCCGTGTAATATTGTTTACCATCGCAAAATGATAAGTGGAGGACAAGAGGGAAATAAGTATATGCCAATTTATAAATAAAATACACAGACGAACGAATTTACGCAAGAGATAGAGCAAAATCTTGCTTGCCTTTACTTGTACATGTGTAAGCTAATAATAATTATCTTTACATTGTGTTATAATGCATTACGGTATAACCATGTCTAGCTCCCCCTTTAACAGACCCCGATGGCTACAACAACCGACTCTAAGGTACTACAAGCACAAGGTGACGTTGGAGTAATAAGGCGTGTTATAGCCGTCACGTAAGATTTCCTACCTATAATTCGATTTATCTTTTATCTTTTTCATTTTTAAGGTAAAACAACACATTCTCATTAATTTAAAAATAAAATTACACTCAAAATAATAATTAGAAAACAAACAAAAACAAATTACACATACAAAACAAAATCCGAAGTAAAAAAGAAATACAATCTATAGATTAAGTTGACATATGTGATCCATAATACCTAGTCGGATGTCGTTGTGTACTTTCTTAGCACGAAGTGTTAGGGTTTAGAAAATCTAGTAGTTAAACAGTCGGTCACCTCAAGTATATGTATTCGTTAGAAAGCTCGTAGTTGTAGTCATTTAGTGATAGTTAGTAGTTTGTTATGTAACACCGTGGAGGACGGACGAGTCTTTACCCACTGTATGCCTGATCCACAGCCCATAGGAGGCGTCTCATGTAACTAACTATAAATACCCTTTGCCTAGCAAGGCAAAGGGTTGGAGCTTTCATAATACATTTTTCTTTCTCTCACTAAAGTTCCCAACACTCTTCCACTTTCTCTCTCTAGAACTCATACCATTCGATCCATATTTGTGCTTGATTATGTGTTTGTTAAAACCAATATGTAACAATTGGTATCAAGAGCCATGGTTTGATCATCTACCTTACATGTTCTTGGTTTTTAGTTGTTTTCATAGGTTTTTGGGTTTGAATGAGTTTTGAGTAGTTTTCATCATTTGGATCATTTTTTGTGTTAAAATTTGAATTTTAATAGTACTTTTGTGTTTAGAATCATCTTAAGTGTTTAGGTTTTGGATTGGAAGGCCTCAACCATCTTGGTTTTAGTGTTTTGGATTGAAAAATTTTAGTTTTTGAAGGTTTTCTAAGAAGCGGTTTGTCTCTCGTACTTAATTTCTGTGAAGCGGTTTGTTCAGGTTTTCAAGCGGTTTGACACCTGTTTTAAGCTATTTGTCATGTTTTGTGGAAGCGGTTTGTCACCTAAGTGGTTTGTGTGTTGAGACAAAGAGACAAGAAATGACAAAGTAGTGGAAGTACTTTTGTTCCCCTGCGGTTTGTCACTTAAGCGATTTGTCACTTAAGCGGTTTGACACTTAAGCGGTTTGTCATAAAGCGTTATAACTGAATCAGTTTGTATTGACAGCAGTTTGACACTTAAGCGTTATGACACTTAAGCGATTTGACAGTTAAGAGATTTGTGTTGAAAGCGATTTGATTGAAGTGATTTGTCAGTTGTGCGATTTGACTGCAGCGATTTGTCAGTTGTGCGATTTGACAGAAGCGATTTGTCAGTTGTGCGATTTGTCTCTTGAGACTTGTCATTTCTTCGTGATACATTTTTACGGTTTTCTCTTGATTAGTAAAATCCCATGAAAGAATCTATTTCCCGGTTTAATCAAAGAGTAGTAAAATCCTGTGGAATTAGGAATCATGTCTACAATCATTTCTTCTGTTGCTGATGACGTTCAAGCTGCAGGATCCGATACTCGTCCTCCCATGCTTGATAGAACCGATTATGACTCTTGGTCTCAAAGAATCATATTGTATTGCTTAGGAAAAGAGAATGGGGTTAACATCCTTAAGTCAATTGATGAAGGACCATTTCAAATCGGAACTACTAGGGACATTCTCGAAACTGGAACTGATGAAATGTTACATTAGGGTTGGATAGACCAAGAATGTATGATGAGCTTGATGATAAGGAAAAGAAGAGATATGATGCTGACATTAGAGCCTCAAACATCATACTTTAAGGTTTACCAAAGGAAATTTACAAGTTGATCTATCACAACACTGAAGCCAAGGCTGTCTGGGATAATGTCAAGATGCTTCTCTCTGGTTCGGAACTAACTAAGGAAGATAGAGAGTCTCAGTTGAATGATGACTTTGAGAACTTTAAAACGAATTCAGGAGAAAGTGTTACCGAATATTATGTGAGGTTTCACACGCTTGTGAATGATATGAGGAATATCAAGATGATAATGCCGAATATCCAGCTCAATTCCAAGTTCGTGAACAACATGAATCCTGGATGGCACAAATTTGTCACTGCTGTCAAATTGAACAAAGGACTCATGCACACCAATTATGAGCAATTGTATGCTTACTTGCTCCAACATGAGAAGCATGCTGCATTTGAACGAATGATCATGGAAAAGTTCAATACCAATGCTGGAGATGCAAGTTCTTCAAATGATTCAACTGCATTCTACACTAATGTGGGAATAAGTACCAAAGCATCACAAGTCATACCTACTAGGGATGGAAATCACAAACTCATTCCGGATTCAGGGTATAAGCCTTCAGGTCAAAGGAAGCCAATCAAGTGTTAAAACTATGGAGGGGAAGGACACATTGCTAGGAACTGCACTCAACCAAAACTTCCACAGAATGCAGAGTACTTCAGGGTTAAGATGCTACTAGTGCAAGCTCAAGACAATGGAGCAGTGTTGGATGAGGAAGAGTTGTTGTTTCTTGCTGAGGGGAATGCCTAAACTTATGATGCAGATGTGGATGAACAACCAGTGGATGGTGTTGCCCAGAACAATCCCAATGTCTTTCAAGTTGCAGATTGTGATGCATTTGACTCTGATGTTGATGATGAACCAACGACACAAACCATCTTTAAGGCTAACATCACACCAATGGTCTCTCCACCTCAGCAAGCCAGTCCCTAAAATAAATCCACCATATCAGAGGTATTAAAACTATACGATGCGGTTGATGTGCATAAGATTCACGACAAAGTACAATCAACAGAAATCATTGAATCAGATATTGAAAATATGGGTTATAGCAATGTTGTCCCATATGATCAATATGTGAAGCAAGATGAACGTATAATTGTACCAAGCGATGCATCTTCTGCCATAAATGATGAATGTATATATGATGAATACACTTAATGTGCACCTGATGATTCCATGACCTCTGAACTAAATGCCTATAAGGAATAATTTGCCATATATGAACAACGGGCTAAGTTTGAATTGACTACCCGTGAGCAGGAGATGGATAACCAAATGCGTACACTTATCAGAAAAAGTAACTTTAGGGAAGAAATATTAAAATAAGAGTCAAATTCCTTACAAGAAAAGCTTAATAAAATTGTTAAGCAAAAGCATGAACTACAGAAAATTTAAAAGTCTTAAACAGGAATTCAATGCTAAGGAATCAAAACTTTTAAATGATTTTTCCAACCTAAAAACTTTGAAAAACAAACTTGAAAACAAGTTGTACGTACAAGGTAACACTATTCAGACTGCTCACATGATCACTAAGCATAGAGTGTTAAGCGATGAGCATAGTACTAGTCTTGTAGAGAAACCCAATCCTGAATATGGCAAGATAGCCAAGGCTGCTCAAAAGGTAATTTATGATGGTAATGAAATCCTTAAGCCTAGACAAAAGCCTACTTGTGTTGAAATCACTGAAGAGGATAGAGAATTAGAAGATGCAACTAGAGAGAAAATGGATAAGAAACTAAAAGATCCTTGGTGTATAAAGTATAGCATTACATTTAAAACTCCGAATTATGCTAAGGAAAACTAGATTGCCTTCAATAAGTTTAGACCTCAGACTCAATTGACCCCTGAACAAGAAAAAAGCTGATGATCTTGTCAAAAAGAATCCTCCCTGTAGGAAATTGCCTCCAGCCACTGTGTATCCTCCAAATATACCTATGAATTTAGTGCCTAGAACTCTTCCCACCCAAAGCAAAACCTTAGTCAGCCTGTACGTAGTTTAGCAACTATTCGTTGACTTTGAGAAAACATGTAAGAAGAGAATCACTCCAACGGAAATTACTGAAGGGGAAAGGGGTTTTAAGCAAACAAAAAATGTTATTTAACTGAGGTCATGCCTTTCTTTAAACAACTAAAAGAACAATTTGAGAGTCTTCAAAAGGCCATAGATATAGAGATTAAGGAAATAAAAAAAGATGTTTAATGAAATGGAAAACGAGGTTAAAGATTATGAATGTGAGCTTAAAAGTAATGAGATTGAGAGAAAGAATCTTCATATCCTAAATGATAATTTGTGCTCTAGATTTATTGCTCAAGATGTGTTTTACAATTTCATGGATTATCTGTTGCTCTGAAAGTTTTTCAAGATTGTGTCAATGAGCTTGAAACTAAGAATTCAAAATTGCATGAGAAAATCAAAAGGGGTGATCATGATAACATGGCCAGACATTTTTCTAAATTGGAAGTTGAATATCTTTATTTACAATTAAAATATCAACACCTTAAAGAAAATGTTAAAACCTCAAATGCCAAGACATCTTCGGATGCTCCTGAGTTTGATGCAATTTTTGAAATAAGCAAACGTGATGAACAAATTCGAGCTCATTGTAACACAATCAAAAGGCTGAAAGCACAAATTTCCCATTTGAAGGGTGAAATAAATGAAGTGACTGGCTCCCATATGCCTCCTCCTTTAGATTATCAGAATTCTCAGAATTTTCATCTTCAAAACATCATTAATGTATTGCAACATGAAAATGAGTACTTTCTAGCAGAAAATGAAAAGATTAAACTGCATTTCAAAGAGTTATATGAATCAATTAAGGTCACTCGTGACAAGAACAATGCAAAGATAACTTCTTTGCAAAAAGAGATTGAGAATCTAAAGAGTCAGGTAAAAGGGAAAATGCCAATCACCAGTGGTGAGAATGTTGCACTAAAGATGCCTGCTTGTACTAAATATGCTATGTCTATGAAATATATTCCCCCTCATCTTAGGAATAATGAACTTGCATGTCAAACATACTTTTCGTACCTTAAGGATAGCCTAGAATGTCTCCGTGAGATTGTAGAAGAGGATAAGATAGAGAAACCACTTGATAATGTGATTGGGCATGCATGCTTATATGCCAAACGATCTTAGGAACTTTTAGAATGTTTAATAGCAATATGTACTAAATCTGGTACAAGGAAAGATAGTGTAGTTATGCCTTGTTCTATGCCTACAGTCAAGCATGTGACCTTTGATGTGCCTCCTAGAATCTCAGATCCCAGCACTTCTAGACCGGGAATGCAGAAGTAGTGAAACCAACTAATGTTCCCATCGTTCCTTCTACAGGAGTAATCAGTGACACTAAGGAAAGCGGTTCAAAGCCTCCAGGCATTACAAAGCAAGATAGGATATCGCGAGCCAAGAATGATCAAGGGAAGAAAGTAGAAGACCACCCTAGGAACAATAAGTTTGAGTTGAATAAGACGAATCGTGTTGATTCTAGTATTAGCTATAAGCGTACTGTAATTAATTTGAATTCTGCTACTATTTGCAAAATATGTAATGAATGTTTGGTTTCATGTATTTATCATGAATGTGCTGTGAATGAGTTGAAAAATGTTGTTAAATCCCCAGTCAAAAATGTAAGAAATGCTAAACAGGTTAAGGATGCCAGAAAGCCAATTTGGAAAAAGGTTAGTAATTATTGGAAACCTAAAGGAGAAAATTCAATAATGTGGGTTATCAATGAAAACCTACTGGCCGCACATTCAAAGTTAATGAATTTTGTCCTAATAGGAATAGATGTATGCCCACTAAGGAATGGAAACCTACTGGTAGGATCATTCCCTTAAGAAGTGTAGAAAACTAGAAGGGGGGTTGAATAGTTTACCAATTAAAAACTTTGTTTTGAAACTTATTGTAAAGATCAATTAATATTGATCTTAGATATGTTAATGAAATATGCAAGCAATATGTAAGGAGTAAATAAGGAAAGAAATGATCAAACCACAACAAGTTGTTTATAGTGGTTCGGTCTACAAGGACTCTTTTTCCTTGCCCTACTCCACTCCTCGAGTCTCACACTCGAGAGTTTAACTTCACTAGTCAACAAGCTCCTTTCACCGGCGGAGAAAACCTTTACACTTCGCTTACACTTATTTCCGACACTAAGCTAGATGTCGAGTTCTTTCCAAGGGTACAACCACTCCCACACACAACGTATTTTGAGGACTAAAATACTAACCACTCACACTCACACGATTATGATGGTTTAATACAACAATGAAGTATGAATCAACACAAGATCATACAACACTAAACAAACAAGACTTCCAACTTCTCGTTTGAAGCTTGAATGTGACTTGATCTTCTTTGCTACAAAAGAGATCACTAATATGATATGAAACTGAGTTAGAAAGGTTAGAGAGAAGATATGTATGAGAGTATATTAGAAAGGGATGAAAAACTACTTGGCTTGGCATTGCTATTTATAGCCAAAATGGACAGAAGCGTCCACGGACCGCGGAACCCTTAAAAGGGTTCCGCCCGTGTACCATTTTGGTACCACCGGTCTGACAGTCAAGATATCAAATCTTTGCTAAAGTCAACTCTATCTAAGTGAGATTGTGCAAGATATGAAGAGTACAAATCCACACAAAATATCTAATGAAATCTTCCAATGATTTCCATGATGCATCACATGATGTCATATGTTGTATTACTATTTTTAGAAATATGCAAGTACTTAAGTAGTGTTTGGTTTTAAGAACCTAACACATTCTAAAACTACTATCATACATAATGATTAGAGTTATATCAAGATGTTACTAATCATAAATGTAAATGCTTGAATGATGAATATATTGTTTGAAAAAGCTTGTTTTAATATCTATTAAACTTGACAAGCTTTAAGCTTTTATACAAATTAAATTTACTTTTGTCGTTAACAAAACTTAGGTAAAGATCAAAAATATAAATAACGTTTAATGACGATATTTGTATTAACAATCTCCCCTTTTGTTGAGGACAAAATATAAATTTTATTTTTATAAAAGATACAAAGTTTGTGCAAGAGTTATAAAAATATTAGTTTTAGAACTTGAAAGGAGAATGATAATGCAAGTGTATGATGTTTGACTATTATGAAAGTCAAAGTATTCACTAGTTGATGCATGATGTTGACTTTTTTAGAAAGTCAAAGTATGCAGTTGACTTTTTAAGAAAAGTCAAAATATAATCAAGTTCTATATTTTCTCCCCTTTTGTCTCAACAAAAGAAGAGGTGATGCGGAATGTAATGAGCCCGAGCAATTATCTCCCCCTTGATCAAAGCTCCCCCTAAATTGGGTGCTTAATGGGAAGATACATGGATTGTGAAAGTAAAAGCTACAAAAAAAATGTTAGTAATAATGATCATTTACAAGCATTTCCAAACACTATGTAAAAGCTCCAACACTATAATAAACACACTATTCATTAGTTAAAATTTTCATGAATAAAGATCATGAAATGGGAACACAATGATGTGTTTAAGTACAAGAAGAAAAGAAAATAAAATAATCCTAAGAAGAGAAAACTAGAAATGCTAAACTATGACCATCCTAATTTGATGGTGGATGAGAAAGAGCGTTGAGGCTCAAGGATGTGATTGGGGATGAACCTCATTTCTTCTTGAAAGTCAAGGACCATAACCCGGGTCCTATCAACGGTTTGGGCCGTTTGCTCACAAGTTGAGCAACCATGCCTAGGGGGTAGTATGTTTGGGGAGGTTGTGGTGGTGGAATGGTAGATGTGTTGGTGTTGGTGGAAATGTTTGGGGTGGTCATGATGGAGGCAAGCAAAGCACTTTGATTTGGTGGAGGTTGTGGAGTTCCGTTTGAATCTCCTCTCTAGTGGGATTGGCATCCCACATACACTCCTCAATGTCCTCAAGATGAGGGTAGTGAATGATCCCCATACAAAGGACCATGAATGTCTTTGTGAATGGGGTGGAAGAGAAGAGGTTTAGGCCCTAATGGGGCGTTTGGGTCAAAGGATGACCGAGGTGACTCATGAGCCATCCGCTCAATTGAGCCAAATGATGGCAATGGTGGTGGATGATTTGGCCTAGGAGGCAAGTCATCCAAGTCCTCCAAGAAAGGATTTGGTGAAGTAGGTGGAGTGGAAAATAACTCCATAGGAATGAGAGTTGGAGACCTTGGTGAAGGTGGTGAGGGTGTTTTGGATGTTTGGATGGGTGCCGGTGGAGGTGAAGTTGGTGTTTTGTTGGTGGTGGAGTGGTGATCACAATGTGTGATTGAGTAGGTGTGGCTAAGGTAAGGTTTGTATCATCTCGGATGGGAGATGAGATTGTGAGTGGAGAAGACTCGGATGAGGAGCTAAGGTTAACGAAGCAACAAGGCCTCACACTAATTCTAGCGGTCTTCTTGCAAGGTTTTGGAGATGATTTTGTCATTTTTGACTTTGGTTTGTCTTTGCTAGATGATAGTAAGAATGAAGAAGGTGTGAGGATGATCATGGTAAAACCTCTCAATTTATAGAGGTGAGAAATCATGGAGAAATGTGTTTGATTTGATGTTAAGCCATTGAAGAGATGAGGTTCCTAATGATTTGGAAGTGGGTTGAATGCTAGTCATATCACCCAAGTCAAGCCA
The DNA here is from genome assembly GCA_910596185.1 of Chrysanthemum makinoi. Classification (NCBI taxonomy): domain Eukaryota; kingdom Viridiplantae; phylum Streptophyta; class Magnoliopsida; order Asterales; family Asteraceae; genus Chrysanthemum; species Chrysanthemum makinoi. Next base: position 223,021,781 of record OU343222.1, on the reverse strand, counting down.
TTCAAGAGAGATGGAGTGAAGAAGAAAAGATTTGCAATAAATGTGTTCTAGTGAGTGGAATTTCCTAATATTCAGATCACCCACGGATTTGAAGGTACCAAAAATTTGGTTCCTTCCTTTATGCAAAAGGGCTCCTTGGGTGGATTTTTCAAATTTTTGAATTTTGGTGGGAAATGGATTTCTTATATTCCTAAGTGAATTATACTAGTTCTAATAAGAGTATAAGCAATTTAGGATTGATTTATAAGCATTGGATGGTAGTTTGGAATCACGAAATAGTCGAAATTGAAAGTTACCTAAAGGATCCACGGCACCAAAACTTACACGGCCGAACCCTAAAAAGGGTGCCGTCTGGTCCACCTGCATGTACGGCGGTACCAATTTACATAACGGACGGTACCAAATTTATGGTGCCGTTTGATCCGTGAAGTGCAGAAAAATGGACAGAGTTCGTTTTTAGGTGTCGGGGACTTTTCCGAAACCTGAAATTCTTCTCAAAACATGTTATACTAAACATTTCTAGTTAGGAAAAGCAGATAATATATATATAAACATAGTGGAGCATGTATTTTGAGCAAGGCTTTTTGATTTTCACATTATAGTGAAAATGGGTAAAATTTGATAGCATACTTGCGCTATCCCCCTGCATGAAATTGTTAGCATTCACCATTGTTTCAGGTTATATTATCATCCTACATAATAAAAACAACGAAATAGTATCAAACATTAATGATAATGCATTATTCCAAACGCTCCTTAAAAGTACCCTTATTTGTCCAACTTCTTGTAAATTTTGTTCATCATCCTACCAAGGCACTTGAACATTCCCTTAGTTTTCTTGAACTCTGCTGATTCATTCTCTATTTCGGGAAGAGACACATAATACTCATGAGGCGGAAGACGAGAGCTTGGAAGTCCATCCTCGGAGCTATTTGATGATGATGATGATGGAGTTGGAGGTTTTGCTCTCTTGCCTTTTGTCTTAGCAACTCGTGCATCACTCAAAGGTACAAAGATGTGAGGGATGAGCTCATAGTGAAGGTGCATCCCTTTTGGTGTTGGTGGAATTGGTGCAAAGTTTCTATAGAGACGGGTGAGGAGCATCCCGTATGGAAGAGCAACCGATCCTTGAGTTGGAATATCAATCATTCTCCTAGCTATGTAGTAGGCTAAATTGAATGGTTGACGGGTGGACAAGTTGTAGAGCATATGACAAAGGCAAGCGTTAATGTGATCCCTATTTCCTATGGTGCTAATGACGTTGGCTCTAAGTAGCTCCTCCCATTTCTTAAATTCGGGCTTAAGTTCATTTAGCTCCATTCCATATGGATCTCGGTTTACTTCTTTTCCCTTTCGGGTAACTTGGGTTGTATCACCTTTTGGGTTAAAAAGGTGTTCACGGATGACATCCTTGTCGGCCAAACGGGTTTGGTAGGGTAGAGAGCGGTCATTGATAGCATCAAGAGCGGTGAGTGACCATTTATCCGAGTAGAGACAAGTCCCTCGGTTGGGAATTCCTAGCACTTGAGCAAAGTTGGCTAAGGTGATGGTGTAGTCGTTTTGATTAATTCTAAACCTAAGACAAAATTCATCTTCGTCTTCATCACTAAAGCCGGTCACACTAGCATAGAATTCTAACACAAACCTAGGACAAATTGGTTCATCGATGTCAAGAAGACAATCGAATTGAATGGCGGCTAGTTCTTCACGGAGATTTGTGTTTTCAAGGAAGGATGAGTGAATGGTTCTACCCTCATGGAAATACCTTGATTCTAGACCCCTAAATATTTCTACTTGTTCCTTGGTAAGTCCTTTGGTTTTGTGGTGTTTGGGAATGTAGTTAAGGGTGTCTTTGTGATCATAGAATCTTGCGGCTACCATGGTTATTCCTAAGGACAAGAGTTAATATGTTAAAAATGAGAATAAGTTTTAACGTTTTTGGTTCTAGTGTGTGCCTATATGAAAACAATTTGGAGTTGCGGTTATCTCGACTCATTTTGTGCACAAAATGGTTTTAGTGGGGTGTTTGGCAAATACCATGAGATAACCCAAATGCTCCTAATTCAATGTGGCTTCATTTGAATATACCCGGGAATGCATATTAGTTATGCAATACCTTTAGTATTCAAGAGCATGCAAGTGATGAAAATTTAACGTTTCTATTTGTATTAGCAATGAAAAAAAAATGTTTTCCTACAAGTGAGAAGCTTTTCAAAACTTTTGACATGGGGTGTTTGGTTGTTTGAATAGGGCCTTATATTCATTATCTATCAATTAGTGGGAAGCATGATTTGTTTATGCAATATGATAATGTAGTACCTAATTTTAATGACTAGTTATGCAATTTGCCAATTGAATTCATATTTGGTATAAAAGCATACATAAAACCCCATGTAATGATTTGTGATAGTTTTGTGCATAAATAAGAATCCTAGACTCGGAATTAAGAGATGAAATGTAGTTAGGATACTTACAATGATGTTATCTTCAGTGATTAGTGAGTGGGAAGATGACAATAATGAGCTTGGTTTAAGTTTTACACGTTTTGGTAAAGTGGGTTTTGAGGAAGAGGATGATTTGTATATAGCGCTTTTGCTTATGTAGATACCACGGACCAGACGGCACCAAAAAATTGGTTCCGTCTTTGTTGTCGTTTGGTGCCGTGGCTACAGCAGCAGGTACAAGACAAATTTGTTTAGTTTTGACTATTCTAATGTTTTGGGCTATGTTTATCCTACATGTTTGGTTCCATTAACCCTAAACCAAGTCTAAGAAGATTAAAGGTTCTCGTTTAAGAGGCTTAGTTAAGATGTCGGCAATGTTGTCTTCGGAGGATACTTTCTCGATTGAAATGTTTCCTTTTTGAACATTGTCGCGAAGAAAGTGATGGCGGATTTCAATATGCTTTGTACGAGCATGTTGAACGGGATTCTTGCTGAGATCGATGGCTCCTTTGTTATCGCAAAGTATCACAATGTCGTTGAGATGAATTCCGTAATCTACTAGAGCTTGCTTCATCCAAAGAGCTTGTTGACATGCTTTTCCAGGTGAGACGTACTCGGCTTCAGTGGTTGAGATGGCTAAGGCCGTTTGTTTCTTTGCAAACCATGAGGTGAGACAATGTCCAACAAAAGTGCAAATACCACTTGTACTTTTTCTATCAACATAATCACCGGCATGATCCGAGTCGGCATACACTATGGTTTCTATACCCGTTCCTTTGGGATACCATAATCCTAAACACGTTGTTCCCTTAATGTATCTAAAAATCCTTTTTAAGGCTTCTAAGTGTGATGCCTTTGGGTTTTCTTGAAAGCGAGCACATAGACAAACACTAAACATAATGTCGGGTCTACTAGCCGTAAGATAGAGTAGACTACCAATCATTCCTCTATATTTAGTGTTATCTACGGATTCACCTTCTTCGTCCTTGGTGAGTTTAGTGTCCGAGGACATGGGTGTCTTAGTTGGTTTGGAATCTTCAAGACCAAATTTCCTAAGCATGTCTTTTATATATTTAGATTGGTTAAAGAATATGCCATCTTCTAGTTGTTTTATTTGAAGTCCTAGAAAGAAATTTAACTCACCCATCATACTCATTTCAAACTCGTCGTGCATGATTTTAGAGAAATCATCACATAATTCTTGACAAGTTGATCCGAATATAATGTCATCAACGTATATTTGAACAATGATAATATGTGATTCCTTTTCTTGGTAAAAAGAGTATTATCTACTAATCCCATAGTATATTTGTTATCAATAAGGAAAGTCTTAAGTCGGTCGTACCAAGCTTTTGGTGCTTGCTTAAGACCATACAATGCTTTCTTGAGTTTGAAGACATGATGTGGTTTCTCAAAGTCGGTGAAACCGGGAGGTTGAGCAACATACACTTCTTCGTTAATAAACCCATTAAGAAAGGCACTTTTAACATCCATTTGAAATAATTTAAAATCATAGGCACATGCATAAGCAAGCAATATTCTAATAGACTCAAGCCTAGCTACCGGTGCATAAGTTTCATCATAATCAATCCCTCTTGTTGATTATAACCTTGCGCTACAAGCCTAGCTTTGTTTCTAGATACTATCCCATTTTCATCCATTTTATTTCGAAAAACCCATTTTGTTCCAATTATAGTTTGATCTTTAGGTTTTGGAACTAATTTCCAAACATCATTTCTAACGAATTGGTTTAATTCTTCTTGCATGGCAATAACCCATGATTCATCTTTTATTGCTTCATTTATGGTTTTGGGTTCAATGGTGGATACAAAACAAAAATAATTACTTTGATTTTGGGCTTGTGACCTTAAGGTTCTTTGATTAAGTTGTCCTATGACTTTTTCTAAAGGATGACTTTTAGATTCTTTGATGTTGACAATTTCTTTATTTAATGGTTCATCTTCCTTGTTATTATTAATTATTTCTTGACCTTCTATCATTTGACTTTCAACTAAGTCATCATCTACCAAAGGTGATGTCTTAGAGGGAGGTGGACTTTCGTCGAATGTTATGTTCAACGATTCCTCGACTATCATTGTTTCTTTGTTTAGGACAATGTAAGCTTTACTAGTTTGAGAGTAACCAAGAAATACACCTTCATAAGACTTTGGGTCAAACTTGGTGAGATAATCCTTAGTATTAAGAATAAAGCATTTACAACCAAAGACTCTAAAATATCCTAACGTTGGCTTTTTACCTTTATAGAGTTCATATGGTGTTTTGTTTAAGAAAGGGCGTATTAAGACTCTATTCAAAATATATGTAGAAGTGTCAACGGCGTTACACCAAAACTTTTGAGGAATGTTTTGTTCATTAAGCATTGTTCTACTCATTTCTTGAATTGTTCTATTTTTACGTTCTACTACTCCATTAGATTGAGGTGTTCGTGGAGCGGAAAAGTTATGTGTTATACCATTTGTATCACAAAAGTTTCCAAATTGAGTTTCGTTGTCAAATTCACGACCATGATCCGTTCGGATCGACACAATTTTGACACCTAGAAGATTTTGAATTTTCTTGCTAAGTATTTCAAATTTATCAAAAGCTTCATTTTTGGTTTTCAAAAATAACGTCCAAGTAAACCTTGAGTAATCATCTACTATGACCAAAGTGTATAAGTTGCCTCCATAGCTTCTTATAGCGGATGGTCCAAACAAGTCCATATGTAATAATTCTAGACACTTAGATGTGGACACCATATTTTTAGATTTGTGACTACTATGTGTTTGTTTACCAATTTTGCAAGCGTCGCAAAAGTGTTGGTCATATTTAAGTTTTGGTAAATTCCTAACCAATTCTTTTGAAGATAGGTTTTGTATAAGTCTCATATTAGCGTGACCTAAACGTCTATGCCAAAGAGATGAGCTATCGTCTAATGTTGTTAGGCAAAGTTTGTCATTATATGTTTTATCTATTTTCATGACGTATATGTTATTTTTCCTAACTCCTTTAGCTATGGTGATACCATCTTTTAGTATTTTACTACCATTTTCATCAAATAGTACTTTATACTTTTTATCACATAGTTGGCTAATACTAAGTAGATTAAATCCTAACCTATCCACATGAGCAACATTTTCAATAGTTAGGGAGTTATGAGCAATCGTACCTTTGCCAATAATTTTGCTTTTGAGATTGCTACCAAAGGTGACATTACCTCCGTCATACTCTTGGTATGATGAGAAGAGACTTTGTTGCCCGTCATGTGTCGTGAGCAACCACTATCTTTTATCCATTCATCAGGTTCCAATCCAACTTTCAAGCATACCTAAGAAGCAAATAACTCAAGCATTTGGTCCCCAATATCTCATGGGTCCATTTGGGTTATACATACCATTTATTTGATTCATGTATGGAAACGATGGGTAAGAGTTCCATGGCATGTAATCTGGAGTTTGATATGGTCTAGGAAAGTTTTGATTCCAACCATTGTGTTGGTAGTTGGGTTGTACGTTGTGGTTGCTTTAGGAAAGGGCGTTTGGCAAAAGGAGTTTTATATCGTTGTTGAGTAGTTTTTGATCTAAATTCATTTTTGACAAGTCCTACTCAAGTAACTGGTTTTAGTTTAATACAATTATTGGTTTTCTTTGTTATTTTAACAAATTCAGTACGGTCCGTATTGCGAACATTCTGTTCTGCTGAAGTACCCACGGCACCATTTTGCACAACGGATGGAACCCTTATTTTGGTTCCGTTTGGTCCGTGCTGTAGTACTGCAATTTTGACAAAATGTTCGTCCTTTTCGGCCGTTTTGATTTGACTCTTTGGAATTAATACTTCATTAAAACCTAGCCCATTCATGTCTCCTGGTGTTTTATGAATTTTAACTATTTCATCGGCAAGAGCGATGTTCTTGTTAAACCTTTTAAATTTAGAATTGTTTTCGATTAAAACCTCTTGTGTGAGTTTTAGTTTTTCTATTTCAAGTTTAAGCTCTTGACATGATTTACAATCATCGTCATTTGCTTTTCCTTTTTCTAGTCGTTTTGCTTTTTCTTTTAACTCATAAACTTCATTTTCCAAAAATTCCCTTTGGTTTTAAAAATTTATTTTTAGTTATGATTTTTAGACTTAGCTCACACAATTTATTATATTGTTTTTGCAAAGTGTCATCATCAATAGAAGAATAAGAAGAGTCGGAAAGTACCTCATTTGACTCATGTGCCATTAGAGCGATCTCTTCCTTGCTTGATTCTTCATCGTCTTCACTATCACTCCAAGCACCACTTACAAAAGCTCGTTGAGTTTTGCTTTTAGGTGGCTTGGGACATTCTCCTATGAGGTGACTTGCAACACCACATCTAAAACATTTTCTTTCACCTTTACCTTAAGAATGGCTTAATGAATTCTTGTCATATTCCTCAACTACCGGAAGATAGATATGAGATGATCTCCGAATCTTTCTCCATCACCATTTCGTACTTTGAACCGATCAACTCGTCTAGTGACATTATTGAGATCTTTTGATTCCTCAATGGCGGTCACTTTAGCTCTCCATTTGGGATGGAGTGCTGGATTCAAAGTGATGTAATAATAGATCATGGGGTTCATAGTTGAAGTGTGACTTGTGAGATGTGTAGAAGGCGGGGTAAAGCATTATAAAGCATCATTTTAGCTTCAATTAAAGTTGGGTTGTAGAACTAAAATGGATTTTGTTTCAAAGATAAATCCAATATTGATTGGATCGTTTCAAGTTTATATGTTAATGAAATATTGCTAGCAATTGTAAGGAGATATTGATCTTAGATATGCAATTAATGAAATATGCATAAATAAGGAAAGAAAAAATCAAACCACAACAAGTTGTTTATAGTGGTTCGGTCTACAAGGACTCTTTTTCCTTGCCCTACTCCACTCCTCGAGTCTCACACTCGAGAGTTTAACTTCACTAGTCAACAAGCTCCTTTCACCGGCAGAGAAAACCTTTACACTTCGCTTACACTTATTTCCGACACTAAGCTAGATGTCGAGTTCTTTCCAAGGGTACAACCACTCCCACACACAACGTATTTTGAGGACTAAAATACTAACCACTCACACTCACACGATTATGATGGTTTAATACAACAATGAAGTATGAATCAACACAAGATCATACAACACTAAACAAACAAGACTTCCAACTTCTCGTTTGAAGCTTGAATGTGACTTGATCTTCTTTGCTACAAAAGAGATCACTAATATGATATGAAACTGAGTTAGAAAGGTTAGAGAGAAGATATGTATGAGAGTATGTTAGAAAGGGATGAAAAACTACTTGGCTTGGCATTGCTATTTATAGCCAAAATGGACAGGAGCGTCCACGGACCGCGGAACCCTTAAAAGGGTTCCGCCCGTGTACCATTTTGGTACCACCGGTCTGACAGTCAAGATATCAAATCTTTGCTAAAGTCAACTCTATCTAAGTGAGATTGTGCAAGATATGAAGAGTACAAATCCACACAAAATATCTAATGAAATCTTCCAATGATTTCCATGATGCATCACATGATATCATATGTTGTATTACTATTTTTAGAAATATGCAAGTACTTAAGTAGTGTTTGGTTTTAAGAACCTAACACATTCTAAAAACTACTATCATACATAATGATTAGAGTTATATCAAGATGTTACTAATCATAAATGTAAATGCTTGAATGATGAATATATTGTTTGAAAAAGCTTGTTTTAATATCTATTAAACTTGACAAGCTTTAAGCTTTTATACAAATTAAATTTACTTTTGTCGTTAACAAAACTTAGGTAAAGATCAAAAATATAAATAACGTTTAATGACGATATTTGTATTAACAAGAAGTAGTCATACTACACATAGGCCAAGTGCTTTTACTAGTCTTGCATCCACCTCTAATGATGTCATAATTTCTATTACTGATGTGGGTGTTCCAATCTCATTTACTAACCAAGTGGAACCCATTCTCGCATGGAGATCCAAATTATCCAGTCATCCATACTTGTCTGTGTTCAACTGCAGGTCTTACAAATCGTTATGTGGTATTTGGAATCAGGCTGTTCAAAGCATATGACTGGAGATCGCTCATGGCTCAAAAACTTTGAGAATAAATTCATCGGGACTGTTAGATTTGGGGACGACCACTTTGGGGCAATTATGGGTTACGGAGATTATGTATTTAGTGACAATGTAATCTCCCGGGTATATTATGTTGAAGGACTCCTTACGAACTTGTCTACAACCGAAAACCAGATCTTTCTTTCTTTCGTATGTTCGGTGCCCTATGCTATCCAACTAATGATGGTCAAGATTTAGGAAAATTGAAAGCTAAGGCGGACATTGGAGTTTTCGTTGGTTATGCTCCAAATCGAAACGGTTATCGAATCTACAATAAAAGAACCCGAGACATCATGGAATCTATTCACGTTACGTTCGATGATCTGACTGAGGAAATGGCTCCTGGACAATCCGGTTCTGGACTCGCACCTCAATTTTTGTCAAGTAATCCCATCAGTTCTTCTCTTGTACAAAATCACTCCCCTGCATATCCTTATGTACCTCCATCAGAAGAAGATTTGAAGAAATTATTTGATCCCATGTTTGATGAATATTATGAACCTCATGCTAATGATAATTTTGTACTACCAACTGCAACTGCTTCTAATCCACCCAATATGAATGGTCCATCCGTTTCAATGACTTTATCTCAAGAAGCGCCAGTTGCCGATCACTTATCATCATCTTCGAATCCTCAATCTTCGGCTGTACATCATGGAAATGTAGCTGCTAATTATGATGGAGATAACCCCTTTGCTACCCCCGAAGATGCCTCGTTTGAAAACATATTTGCCCCTGAACCAACACCTGAACCATCTTCATCAGGGGATCCAAACTCTGCTACATCAGTTCCTCATCATCAACCACATGAATATCTTAGAAAATGGACACATGATCATCCACTGGACAACATCATTGGGAACCCTTCTTGCCCCGTATCCACTCGTAAACAACTTGCTACTGATGCCTTATGGTGTTTCTTCAATTCTGTATTATCAAAGATCGAACCTAAAGATGTCAAAACAGCAATGTCTGAGGATAGCCGGTTTAGTGCTATGCAAGACGAAATCCATGAGTTCGATCGTCTTGATGTATGGGAATTAGTACCTGCTCCAGATTGTGCTATGATTATTGCTCTCAAGTGGATCTTCAAAGTAAAGCTTGACGAGCACGGAGATGTTCTGAATAATAAGGCAAGGCTAGTGGCTAAAGGATACCGACAAGAGGAGGGTATTGACTTTGAGGAATTATTTGCTCCGGTTGCACGAATTGAGGCTATCAGAATCTTCCTGGCTAATGCTGCTAGCAAGAACATGGTGTTTTATCAGATGGATGTAAAGACTGCATTTCTTAATGGAGATCTCAAAGAAGTGGTGTACGTCAGTCAACCCGAAGGTTTTGTGAATCTAGAGCATCCTACCCATGTCTACCACTTGAAGAATGCCCTTTACGGTTTGAAGCAAGCTCCAAGGGCATGGTATGATACATTATCAAAGTTTATTTTGACAAATGGATTCAGCAAAGGAGCAGTTGATCCCACATTGTTCACCAGAAAGTCAGGCAAACACTTAATTCACGTTCAAATTTATGTTGATGATATTATTTTTGCCTCGACCGACCCTAATGAATGTGACCAATTTTCAAAGGAGATCGGCTCCAAATTTCAAATGTCTATGATGGGACAAATGTCATTTTTCTTGGTATTACAAATTTCACAAAGTCCCGGAGGCATTTTTATAAATCAATCTAAATATGCTAATGAAATATTAAATAAATTTGGATTTGATTCTTGTGACCCTGTTGACACTCCCATGGTGGAGCGTACAAAACTGGATGAGGACCACTCAGGGATCATGGTTGATCAAACAAAATATCATAGCATGATTGGATCCCTGATGTACCTCACAGCCAGTAGACCTGATATTCTGTTCGCAGTATGCATGTGTGCTAGATACCAGGCTAAGCCTACCAAAAAGCACCTTGAAGCGGTTAAACGGGTCTTTTGGTATCTCCAAGGAATCATTAACATGGGAATTTGGTATCCGAAGGACACCGATATGTCACTAACAGCATATGCAGATGCAGACCACGCAGGGTGTCAAGATACACGTCGAAGTACGTCAGGAGGTGCTCAGTTTTTTGGAGATAAGTTAGTAAGCTGGTCTTCAAAGAAACAAATGAGTACGTCTATATCCTATACAGATGCTGAATACATAGCCATGTCATCTTGTTGTGCTCAAATCTTGTGGATGAGATCCCAATTATCTGACTATGGCTTTGTATTCAACAAATTTCCTCTGTATTGTGATAACAAAAGTGCCATTGCTCTCTGCTGCAACAATGTTCAACACTGAAGAGCAAAGCACATTGACATTCGACATCACTTCATCAGGGAGCAAGTGGAGAAAGGTGTGGTTGAACTGTAAGGACTAAATATCAGCTGGCAGACATCTTCACTAAAGCTCTTCCTAGAGAACGGTTTGAGTTTATTCTTCCAGGACTTGGCTTAAAGAGCCTACAACCTGAGACACTCAAACGTCTTCAGGAGGAAGACGAGGAGTAAAGGTGTTTCCTCATCTATTCTTTGTACATATTTTATCAAAAAGCAAAATACAAAATTATAAAACCATCAAAAAGAAAAATAGAAAGATATAAAATTTCAAAACCCATAAAAATCAGAAAATTTTGAAAAAGTCCAAAAATAATGTTTTTCATATAATGTTATCTGGTTTCGATAACATCTACGTACTTTGATCTGTCATTCAAAAATGGCACGGGTCTCTAGATGAAGTTCGAACATAAATAATAAATATTTTATTTAATATATATATATATATATATATATATATATATATATATATATATATATATATATAAAGAGATGGGATATAATGAGAAAGGTCTTTATAATGAAAAGTCTAGGAGGATTGTGGTGGTGACATGTGTTACCTTCTGCCACATCACCACCCCCCCCCCCCACCCCCAACCACCCCTCCTCCTCCCCCGTGTGAAATTTTTTTTCCAGCCAAAAAATTTTTTTTTGTGCAAAAAAAATTTTTTCCCGCCAAAAATTATTACTGCATGACAGTTATAAAGTTACTGCATCACAATAATAGTGCATCTGCTGCTTGTACACTTGAAACTGCTGCTGGATCTGCTGCTAGTTGGTGCATATGCTGCTAGTACACTTGAAACTGCTGCTGGATCTGCTGCTAGTTATAAAGTTACTGCATCACAATAATAATTGTGATGCAGTAACTTTGGTGCATCTACTGCTAGTACACTTGAAACTGCTAGTTATAAAGTTACTGCATCACAATAATAATTGTGATGCAATAACTTTGGTGCATCAGCTGCTAGTACACTTGAAACTGCTGCTGGATCTGCTGCTAGTTAAAAAGTTACGGCATCACAATAATAATTGTGATGCAGTAACTTTGGTGCATCTGCTGCTAGTACACTTGAAACTGCTGCTGGATCTGCTGCTAGTTTGAAGGAATCTACTGCTTGTGATGCAGTAACTTTTATAACAGTGATGCAGTAAAATAAATTTGGCGAGAAATTTTTGGAGGAAAAAATTTTTTCGGCGGGGGTGGGTGGGTGGGGTGGGGGGTGGGTGGTGACACGTGTCATATGACGTGGCATGATGATGTGGCAAAGTGACACATGTCACCTCCACATTCCTTCCTACCCTTCTCATTATAAGAAACTTTTCATTGTATCCCTACCCTACACACACACACACACACACATATATATATATATATATATATATATATATATATATATATATATATATATATATATATATATATATATATATATATATATATATATATATACTAGCTTCATAACCCGCCCGATGGGCGGGCTAGCGTCATAAGATTACTTGACGAAGTATAACTGGACGTAAATAAATTGTAGACAAAAAAGTTGGAATACAAAATAAAAGTGTTCATGTATTATATGTAAAAAGAACAATGAAATGTATGAGAACATCTAAATTAAATGGTAAAGCATGCCGAAGAATGAAAACAAATTGTAAAACATATTGTGTAATATACGATTGCTAAAATCACTGAACAAAGTAAGAAATGATAGCTTCCTTAATGTTTTGACGCAAATAATTATGGATTACCATTGTGGAAACCTTGTAAAGTGCTTAACATAATGTGATGCTTGACTCTTGCTACACTCCAGGATATCTAATCAAATCAAAAATTATATTTTAACATACACCTACTCACTCAAAGATATGTCAAAAAAGTTTATTCATATTGCGGTTAGAAATGAAAAATTACAACAGTCGCTTTAAAAGTAGCACTGTTTTGTTGATTTTGATGATCGTTAACAGATCAGCTTCCATACTTTTTAAAGCGTCTACTAAAACAGGGCTACGCAAACATTTCTTTAATAAATGTAAAAAGTATACTTCACCTTGTACTGTACAACACCACCGTTCAACGTTGAGGCGGGAAATGGCGCCACTACCGGGTGGCCTCTGATCATTATCTACAATAACAATAGTTAACTAATAATTAGTACACGCTAAAGTATTAAGTATAGTGTTACGCAAATATGAAATAACGCAAAGGGTCACAGAAAAACTAATCCCGTGGACCCGAACAACTGTTGTTGCCATCGGTTTCCCGTGGAATAACTGATATGCTTCATCATCAAGTAATAAGCAGTATATGCTTCATCATTAAGTAATAAGCAGTACCTAATTCAAGAATGAGTATTAAAGTTCAAAATTGTGACAAATTCTCACCCGTGAAACACTTATTTAATCATTGATAATGAGATCGGATGATATCAATTTGTCGACTTAGTGTAGTTTATGATAAATCCTTTAGTTTATTTATCACTTTAATGGAGTATTATGGTTCTTAATTTTGATGGTTGTAGGGTTATTGATGGGATGAAGATTAGGGTTGGTTTATATGGTTGATTTAAGTTAATGTTGTGATTGTTGGTCTAAATGTTGATTCTGAAATTAATAATTAGACTTTGTATCAGATAGATAGCTCCTAAGGGACTTTGAAACACCATCTTATCTAAATTAGGATTAAAAACTATACGAGGAGTAGCGCAAATCCTACCAACGTTGCCACCAAACATCATCTTAGCTTCAATTACATTGATTACCAACAGATACAAACAACTTTATAAAGTTAATAAGCAAATTCGACAAATGTATACATCTGAATAATTTATACACATACGGTCTCAAACATCAACATAAAACATGAGCAAGTTAGTAATAATTGCTCCATTGGCCACAGAGGTTCACCTGCGCCGATTCCGTGCTATCCAAAAGGGTAGTCGCCCTGGGATTAGTGGGCTTGCAATGTCGATTCAGAAACCCAGGTATACAAAAGAAAAGTTAGTAACAATTGATTGAATTTCCACAAGTTTGAGTGGTTTTAACATCAAGTTAGTAACATAAAGGGATTTAAATATGAAATAACGCAAACGGCCACAGACACACTAATCCCGTGGACCCGAACAACTGTTGTTGCCATCGATTTCCCGTGGAATAACTGATATGCTTCATCATCAAGTAATAAGCAGTATATGCTTCATCATTAAGTAATAAGCAGTACCTGATTCAAGAATGAGTATTAAAGTTCAAAATAGTGACAAATTCTCACCCGTGAAACACTTGTTTATAATAGTATTTTTCTTGGGCATCTATAATGTGCGTGTGTGCTGAATAATCTTTCACTCGGTTATCAGTAAAAAAAATAAGAAAAGTTACTGTCGGGGTTACCTTTGCTTTTACTACAGATAGTGTTTCAATGGGTGCCAAACCACTATTCTCCGCAAGAGCCATAGGTACAGCATCCAAAGCGCAAAGGCGTGATGACATACCGTCCAACATTTGTTTTACTGCTTTTGTTTTAAGATAAATGCTGGAACCTATTCAAATCCAGGAGATTTATTAGTAGCGGCTTCTACAGCAATTGAGCATGAAATTTCTACTGCACCACCACCATACATGATACAGTTATTGCGACTGAGATTTCTAGCAAGTCTTAATGATCTGTTTTTATTATACATACCGAATGGCAGGTAGATGTACATGTATACTAAATACTAAATAAAACAATAAAACATCCTAAATTACAATACTCTAACATGTAATTTCAAAGTGATGTTTGATAGCTTATTGGTTCGATGCCCTTTATATAAAAAATAAATTAAAATATTGTAATTTAGTCCAAAAGCTAAACATCACTTTGAAAGGGCATCAAACCAATAAGCTAATTATTTATCTGTATGTTTGATAGCTTAATGTCAAAGTGATGTTTGATAGGTTAATGTTGTGAATATTGTAATTTAATCCACTACATATAATGGACTTCTTGTTCACTGAATTAAGATCAAACAAAAAAAGTTTAAGCAATACAAAAAAACGCCAAAAGGTAAACTAAAAGCTGGTAACAAAACAAAATCACCACCCTGGAGTCATCGTCAAGTTTAGACCTTGGACAATTAGAGGCTATTGGTTGCCTCAAATTCAAGACATTATTTGGGTATCAAAAGAGCCTGACATTGCAACTGCTCCTGATGTTGTTCATTATCTTGATGCGGTTGATATTGGTCTTGAGAACCTTCATTTATGTGATCAATGAAGACTGATTCCTTCTTGTTAGTAGTTTGAAATTGCTTATGATGTTGTTCACTACCCTGTTAAACAATTTGAAATTTACCATGGTGAGTCAAAAAGCCAAAGGCACAAGTATAAAAAGACAAAAAACAAAAACAAACAAACAAACAAATAAAAAAACTTTATAATAATGAATTAACCATTAAACACCAAAATTGGTAAAATGAAGAGAAATCCAAACACCCCTAAGTCATCAGCAACTTTGCAAAACACACCATCTATGATGTATCTAACTTCTGCTGCCATTTTCTACATATAGAAGTATTTGAGATATGCCCAAATTGAAATATGTCCAAAATGATATATGTCCCAATTTGTGTGTACCAAAAAAAAAAAAAAAAAAAAAAAAAAAAACTAAACTTACAATGCATATAATGTATTGGGTAAATATGGAATTATGAAGTTTCATTTGGGTATATACGGAATTTTCCCTGCATATAATGTATTGCAGATTTGCTGCAATAGGAGTGTTTGGCATTAACCTTTGTACCTTTTTTTAGCCGTCTCTTTAGCCCACTCCATTGTGCCTTGACTTCCCGCTTTCACTTTTAGCCTTCGGGTATGCTGATCATGCGCCTTCTTTCACGTTCTCATAAGGCCCGTCTTCTTTATAATATCTTTTGCGTTCTCGATTACACAAATCGACTTAGGCATATAACAATAGCAAATCAGAATGTTCACCATTAAAAAATAGCAAGAGAGGCCATCAGTATCCAAGACAGCTTGAAGCAGGAAGTTTACACAATATCAGACCAAAAAAAGCAACTGTTGTAGTAATTTTAACACCAAAATGCAGACTTACGAAAAACTCGTGCCATCCATTTTGGTGAAAATAATCAGCAAAACTGAGATGCTAAGTTACTAACCTGTCTTACTGTCTACTAAATAATCACTTTAAATCTCTGTCAACCTTTTCCTATCCTCCATAGCTAAAAGAAAAGCGATTTTGATTTGGAGAAAAAATTACAATTGATAGACATATTTTAATACTGTTTGTGCAGTACCATCTAAAGAAAGCATGTCGCCTGCGATACTTTCCTGGGAAGAAAATTTAGAGTCACCTGCCAAACGGCCGAGCCTTATACTATCTTTTAGCAACTTTCTCTGGAGTCTTTTAATTAAATGGCAACTATGAAAAATTGTTACTAAAAACCGCCACATAACATCCAACTATGCAAAGCATTAGTCCATTTGGGTCCACAACAGGACTCTGTTCTGTCTCATCTTCCCTAAAGGGGTGATAGAAATCTGCAAGGATATAAACAATCGTTCCAACTTAATCTACCCCAAACCACAAAAAGTAACACACCCATACTTCAGCTTTCAAAATTTGTTTATTTATTAGAAGCCCGTGTCTGACCAAGTTAGCAATTTACCTAGGAAGTCCTTGATTTGTTCATCAAGATCTTTTATGTTCATTTCTGATAAGAATAATCTTGTCTCTCTTCCGAGAAATGAAAAAATCCCAAGAGTAGCCAAAGTAGATAGGGATTAGTATATCCCACAAATAACCTCTTCCAAATAAATCCCAGCATAATGTAATAGCTTAGTCTAATATATGTTCTGGGTAACCGACTTATTTAATGACAGAAAACACCATATAGGTATATAAATGATTCAAGGTAACCACCTAAAATATATTTCTCCTAATCCCTCTTTCTCATAAGTTTATAAAGCTCCTATGCACATTGCCGAAACCCTCATCCCTCCCTATGAGATACTAATGATGACTCAAATAGTGTGACGCTATAGTTAAAAAAAAAGTTTGCATTTACAGTTGCGAGACAGTAGCAATGACATTAGTCTTAAAGTTGCAAACTTTCAACTGCAGCCCTTTGGTATGTTATTTTTATATAGGGCCCATTAGTTCAGGTGACGTGCACTACGCCTCTGTGGTGTATTTGAGCTATGCTACAGATCGATATTACTCAAAAGTACCTGCATCGTCAACCGTTGAAACTACGGCGGCAACAGACCGTGCACGCGGAGTATGAGTTTTGGTAGTATTCAAGGTGTAATTGCAGCGTATTATCCACAACATGTGATGAGTCAGTAGGTGCATAACCTCTCCTCGTTGAGTATGTGTGGCCAGTATTGTCATATGAGGTGAAAGAACTCGGCCGTTGTTGTATCTCCGTACCTACAATCGTACCAGTTATGATTGAGTGTTAGAGGTCAAAAAGGACAAAAATAAAAGAAATATGATCAAGTAAATATATAATGTAGTAATCAGTAAATGTGATTGCAGCGTATTATCCAGAACACGTAATCAATCAGTAGGTGCATAACCTCTCTTGATTGACCTGAGGAAAAAGCTAGCAAACCTGGGTGACCATCAGTCCGGTCTTGGTTCGTATGAGTTTTCAGCCTTCAGATCGGCTCGAGTTTGGCCCGTCCGATCTGGGTTTGACCCAATGCATACCAGTACTTTTCATTACGAAATTGATATAAACAGAATTTTCTGTTCACAGCACTTTTCATCCTAAGTTTTTATTTTGTAATCATAATTAATACATAATTACTTCTATCCTTTTTTTTGGACAGGTATTGAGTCGGTCTAAACCTTTTACCCAAACCACCGAATTTCTCACATGTATCATGAGAAAAAACAACAGTGTTGACAAAGTAATAATGTTAAAACATTGATCAGATATTTGACAGCAAGTACGAAAATCACAAACACATGGGTTATAAGAGACAGAGAGAGAGAGAGAAACACCATTTCATTTGACTTTTCAGCGTCGCTTGTCAGCCCCTCCATGTTCTTCAATAATCCTACACGAAGTAAACACACACTGGTAAATGACACCAAATCATGTTTATAATAATTAGTAGATACAGTAACCACAAAATTTATGCAATAGTTGCACCTTATTTCCATGAAGAGGGGTTGCTTAAATGCCAAACCATCTAAAAATCTATACTACTTTATAATGCATTTAGGCGTTCTAAAATTAGAAGGCTTAAAATTAAGTGTGTAAAAAATTATAATGCAAATTTTACAACTTTAACTTTTATTTCATTTATTCCAATCATATTATAGTCATCGGGTACCCGCCGCCGCATTGCGCGGGTACCCTTCTAGTAGGCTTATAAGTGTGTAAAAAAATTATAATGCAAATTCAAACTTCTGTGAAGCCTAACTACTTTCAGTAATGTGATCGAAAAAATAAGAACATAAATAGAATACCTTATCATTATGATAAATATGTTCAGATTACTTCCACACTGTCCATCAACATCGAGGTATCTCTTATCATCCAGCAATAATGGTAGACCCATACTTCAACCGATTGAAGTGGTGATGCATACTGCTGCTCCATATAGATTACATCTTTTCCGCCCACATTAACACCACGTGAGTCCCAAATATTTCAATAAAAACCTATATCAACATCAGTTATAAGCTTAGATGCAGGATAAATACTGATCTAATTGCGGATTCATATGGGTATCAACTATAGGATTGGTTCGGGTTTTACCACATAATGAGATCGAAAACATCAATGTTGTGTTTTAAAAAATATAAAGAAGACGTCGCCAAGTGGTTTCCTAAAGGTTGGGGTGTTTGGTTCGGGTTTTACCACATAATGAGATCGAAAACATCAAAAAACATCAAAAACTTGGAACCGAGACCGGACTGAGAGTCCTTCGGTTCGGTTAAGTTCAGTTCGGTTTATGTCGGGTTGGTCAGGTTTCTCGGTCCGGTTAGGTTTCGGGTCTTCCATGCTCAGCCGTACATATTTCAATTATGATAATTGGGCCATTGTCAAAATTTTGGTCTGTCATGTCCGAAACCGAGGACCGAACTGATTGACATGAGGAAAAAGCGAGCGAACCTGGGTGACCATCAGTCCGGTCTTGGTTCGTATGAGTTTTCAGCCTTCAGATTGGGTCGAGTTTGGCCCCGTCCGATCTGGGTTTGACCCAATGCTCACCAGTACTTTTCATTACGAAATTGATATAAACAGAATTTTCTGTTCACATCACTTTTCATCCTAAGTTTTTATTTTGTAATTACTTCTATCCCTTTTTTTGGACAGGTATTGAGTCGGTCTAAACCTTTTACCCAAACCACCGAATTTCTCACATGTATCATGAGAAAAAAACAACAATGTTGACAAAGTAATAATGTTAAAACATTGATCAGATAGTTGACAGCAAGTACGAAAATCACAAACACATGGGTTATAAGAGAAGTTACTGTCAGGGTTACCTTTGCTTTTACTACAGCAGTAAGAAATAATGGCGTCATGGTAGCTACTGATAAAATTTATCTTTGTCCAAAGACCCACACTTCCAAAATTACCAAATACCGTTTGAGTTAACTACAAAGAGCTCAAATATCATAGCTACCATTAGATTTTCACAAACAAATATCAAGTAACCTGATATTCAAGGCATATGTTGCAATTATCACGGTATTCAGTTAAAAAATCATATACCTGTAGATAAATATTCAGGAGGTGCATTTTCGTATTTTCCCATGACCCCATTATTGAAGTACTTACTGGAGTGTTGGTACTTATGATTGGACTCAGGTTGACAGCTCTTGACTATTTCCCATATACTTCAGATTCATAACCAATATCTGCTGCATTCAAATTGCTTTGTGAATAACATTAGCCTTGGTCTCTATCATTGTTCTTTCTTGTTAGCAAAATGTACAAATAATAAAAAAGAGAGCTGACAGAAAATAAAGAATGCTTACCGTAATATCAGGAAGAGGCTTATATCAAAGGTTAATCAGCTCATCTTGGGGCGCAATCATTCCTGATACATCAAATGGTAATGACATTAGTTACTTTATGTGGTACCCATTCTAAACTTTATGCAGGAAAAGTTTAAAGATGAATGTGAGCCCAACTGCTCAAGCATATATGATAGGTTGTAACTTGTAAGTAGTAAATGTTGAGATAAAAAATTTAGTCGGTTCAAGTAGCACTTACACCCACACTGGTGACATACATTTGAGTCTCACAGCTTATGGCACAAGCACCACATGCAGATGGACCTGTCAACAGAAACTCAAATGTTTAGACAAAATCTTAGGCATGATTTGGTATACAACTACAATTCACTATGGGCATAAGAATAAGAATAAAACTAACCTAAGTATAAAAATTAAAACTGGGGATTAAAACTATACCTGATAATAAGTCGCATAGTAAATTCCACTCTCCAATTCGAACACCTAATTTAAAAAACACACAATGAATCATTAGTAACTCATAATCAATTTGAAATATCAAAACAAACCTAATAGGATCGAGGATGATTTCAAAGGCAAAATCTTTACTCATAGTTTAAGAATTAGGGTGTATTAATTAAGAAGGTTTGATTTTGGGAATCGCTGCTTGAGATCTTGAATTTTTCTCCGAATAGGGTTGTGCTTGATTTGGGCTAAAGAGTTTTTTTGCTTAAACAATATTCAAATTTTTTGTTTTATCAAAGATACCTGATAAACTTCGATTGTAATCTTTATTTATGATTTTGGGACACCAATCATGCACCTGCAAAAAGAAAAAAAAATAAGAGAACTTCCATATCTCAGTCTGTTGTTTATTTATTTGTAAATTGTATGAGAGAATGGAGTAAACTCAAACCATAATTATTTTGCCAATGACCTTGATCAAAATGAACATTGGACATACCTTCAATTGATGCAGCTTGTTGATAGATTTAGGGTTTGTTATTGTTGCGGTGGTTTTTAATTGTGAATGGTGTTTTGAATTGTTACACGCTCCCTAATTGAGTTTGCTTTGAATATGGCTACAATTAAGGGATTTGTGAAACTGATTGATTTGAGTTGCCATATTTAGTTCGAAAATAGGTTGTCATTAAGGATATATCAAGAATGTTTTAAATTGCCTAACACAAAAATATGTCTGGTCCAGTGGTTAGAGTATTTGTTTGTGGATGTGTAGACCAAGGTTCGAATCTCTTCATGTCATTCTATTTTACATTAAATTCCGGATATTGCATGCCTTGTGAATGCCAAGTGGCATTTATATGTGCCAAGTGGGAGGTGGCATTTCCATATCATTGTACATGCTTTCAAGCTTCAAGTACAACTCGTACTTAGCCTCATATATAAGTAAAGATATATAAAATGAGATGGAGAAAAATGTAGGTTTATTGTCATTTCAGGCAGTAACCCATTTCTAAAAGAAAGAACAGAGCCATGATTAATCTAATTTTGAACCTTCATGCTCTTATTCTAAAAACAAAAGTTCATAAGGAAAGTTTGTCGCCAAAAAAACAAATGTTTCCTCACAAATATTTTTACATCTACATATTCTTCTAAAAAATATTTGTCATCTAATGAAAACAAAATTGCTTTGAAAATAACTTGGACTTTATTTTGAAAATCATCTGGACTTATCATTTGTCAAAATCTCTATCACTCAATCAACAACTTACATCATTGATTGAGGGGGAGAATGATTTCAAACAATTCAAAAGGTTATTTTTCAAACAATTGGCACGTAAATGAACAAGGTCTTCTTTTAGATAATCTAAAATTACGATGTTTTTGTACAATTGGATGCAGACCAAGATCAACATTGTGTTTTCATAAGATACCTAAGCATGGTTGATCATTGGAGTTTAAAGTCTTATAATCTGATCCTTATCAGTTAAATGCTTTTTAATAGCAAGTCACATTTTCTCCTCAAAAAGCTTTCAAAAATAATTTAAATCAATTGAGATCACAAATCTCAAAGGGTTTAAAAATTGTGATCGGGGGAGAACTTGTGATTTAAATTAGATATTAACTGATAATTCGATAAGTGGTTTTTGAAATATAATAACAAGCACTCCTCCCTACATGTGCCAAACGATTTCAAATTTTCCATGCACATGTTATGGGGGAGCATTTATCTTAAACCAAAAAAGATTGAAACGTGATTGATTTATCTTAAAGTGCAAGTTCCCTCTAATATGTGTAAAACACTTGCGAATCTCGATGCATGTATTGAGGGGGAGCAATCAAATGAAAACCCCATCCTTCCCAAGTATTTCATCCAAAGTACTTAAAATTCAATATTTGATCGGGAAGTGATGATGATCATTTTAGAAAATGTTAATCAAAGATTGGATCTTTCATTCTCAATCTAAGATTTCAAAAGTCCTCTTGCCTCCATGTGCTAAAAAAATTTCTAACACTTGAAGCATATGTTGAGGGGGAGCATTTCTAAAATATCAAAAACAATTAAGGTACAAAACGCTTTGATTTTATATCACAAGTACCTTGATTGATTTTCAAATGGTTTTCAATTGGTTTCGAGGCGGAATGAACAATACCAAAAGACCGAAAAATTTATTTTATGCATGGAGATATAAGGATAGTTAGGTTAGTCATATGCGTACAACGCGCGTTCGGGGTCAAAGGAAACTTCTTTTTCTTCGAGCAAATTTTTCAACCACCTAGGCAGTGAACCTAATCGTTGTAGTGTAGTATTAGGGTAAGCCTCGAGATTGATATCGTTCTCCAGGGGAATATGAATGCTAGTGAGAAATTACTACGCTAAGGTTGGGTTTGAGGAAGATTATTGTTTTTATCTTTTTTAGAAAATTGAAATTACGAATCTCGGGGTATTGGATTTGGAGGGTGGTACTTCAACCAATTACTCTACTATTCTAATTATCTAATTAACTAAGCTAAGGGGTAGTCTATGTCTAATTGATGTGTGCTCGTATGATGATTAAAGATGTGTTTACCTAGATGCTATTACTCCCTAGTTATCTCCTATTGATGGTTGAATTGTCACGTCCTTATTCTTAACGCGTTGTGTCTTCTAAAGACGTAGGGTATGCTTTCTTCCCTAAATCTTTGAGACTACCTTAAGGTTATTGCCTACAAAATCTATAGGATTCATAAACTAACTCTAAGGTTATCTTTGGATTTTTAGCCTACAACAACTCTAGGCGATTATAAACTAATGTTCACAAAGATTACTCAAGCATTAAAAACACAACGATGGCCTATTACAATCCGAGGCCAATTACAATTAAGATAAGAGACAACCAGTCAATATTCAATACCTAGGTTTCATAGATCTAAGCAAACACATAAGTAAATTAGCCGGACATGGTGAACATGCAAGCATACACACATATAATTGAAGTCATAATTGAATCAATGAAGTAAATTACTTATCTTGTTGTAAAATAGGGTATGAGAACTCTAAGATATTGCCCAAGACAGCCAAAAGTTGTTATTAGGTTTTACTCCACAAAACTACCTCTCTCAAAGTCTGAAAATTCGAATTCTATATATAGAGTTAAAACTGCGACGGTGTCACTCTTTAATTGTGACGTCGTCGGATCGCCGCCATTAGGGTTTCGTCTTGACCACGTCAACTTTGTGACGGCGTCACCTTGTGGTTGTGACACCGTCGGCTTCATCTTCTGACGGCATTCACTATAACCTCGGCTTTGATACCAATCTGTCACACCCCGCCGGAGGCGGAAACGTGAGGTGCAACATAATCAATATACATCGCAAAGAGATATAGTACAATACCATAATTTAAATTTAAAGAAATATTGTAACATTACAACGAGGTTCTAGCCGACCTTGGCAATTGAAACATAAAGTTTGACATTTGAAAGATGACACTTTAATACATAACGACCCAGTTGACTTGTGACGATTCCTTTATTTAAAATCTTCATAATATAAGCTAAACAACGATCACCTGAAATGCATGAGAAAAACAGGTCAACTATGAAAATAGTTGGTGAGTACACAGGTTTTATGTAAAATAAAATACCGATTCTTGAAGGTCTGACTGGAAAATGTCCTGTCAACTTACTATGTTACAAATCCCGCCTATACAAGACTTGTAACATATGAATTCACATACACTTCCCTATTTTAAGTCTAGTAAACAATGCACATATGGTCAAAATAAGCCTCGTATATAATAAAGTATTCGGCAAAGCCCCTAAAATAAATAATATGCGTTCCGTAGACAGGGGAACGAGAGGTTGGCCGACCTCTAATAGCGCTATTCATACTACCTACTGCTCCGCACAAGGGAGTCGTACGAACGGTACGTATAATTGGAGTGCGAACGGCAAACCAATAGGGGACTAACAATGCGAATGTACGAACAGTACATCATAACAACTATTATATACTATCAATTAATGACTGCTCCGAACATGGGAGACTCGGCACTGCTCCCAACAGGGGAGACTTTAGGTCAAGGACGTACGGTCCATCAGGTTCAAACAAGTCATAAATTTAGAATTTAATCTAAGGGTTTAAAATATATCAAATAGTTCAAAGAAAATAATTTAAGTTTATGTTCATGCATTTCACCCCAAATAAGTAAAACAGTAAAAAGGGGGCTGTGAATACTCACCTCAGTAATGCAGTCTAAAGCAGCAGTCAATTAGAATTATTGGATGGCACCGACACGCGACCTAGATCAGTATGGCAAATTTAGTCTTTATTCATGATTATGACTCGACAAGATTTAATAAAGGTTTTGTTGTTGCTTGTGTGGCAATGATTAATGTTTAATATAATTTTTGTAGATTTTGGCTCATGGAAGTGCATAAGTACATAATAAGGAAAATATCAATGACGAATGAATTTTTGGTTCGATGGAAACCGAAAGACGATGTACGGAAAATAATTACTCATAATATTAGACATCAACTAATTATAATCAAAAGTCATTAAAAGTATATACATTTATATAAGATTAATACTAGTTAACGATAAAAGTATATTAAATCATACTCTAAGTAATTGTTTTATTAAAAGAGTTTATATTGAAAATTTGAAATACTTTTATTAGCTATAACTGTAAGTTTTTGGGAAAATTTGGCATGACCCGAATGTATAACCTTATTTGTTTGATGACTAATGTCGAATTTTTTTATAATAATAGTTTTTATCAAGTTTTAAATAACCAAAATAAGATATGTAGTTTAATGATTTTTAAAGTTTAACTAAAATTTATACATTCATTAATTGGTTTGGTGGTGTGAAAAGAATAAATTCTAGTTATAAGTAACATAAAAATTTATTCGCATGTATAAGTAAAATAGAAACTTATACTATTAACCAAACACGATTTTGAATTGTTTAAAGTTTACGTTTTCTTTAATTGTTCCGAGGCTTAAGTTTTTATAGTTTTGATGATATATAGTACAAGTTAAATAGTCATATCTAATATATAAAAGTTGTGTCGAATGGCATGTGTCGAAGAAAAATGCGTCGCGACGTATAAGTCGGGCAAGTTGGTAACGAGTTGCTGAATGAACAAGACCAGATCAGGACTAATTCAAGAATTCTAATGCAAATAGAGGGACCCTTTTTCCCATTTACTAGACAAAATGTATCCCTATAATGGGCTATGGCCCCAAATCGTTAAACCCAACTCAAAATTAAATCATTTAGTCCAAATCAAAAGTCAAATTTTAACAAAATGCGTTGTCTCTTATTTGAGTCTTGTTGCCACCGGGAGCCAATAAAAAGACAGAACATCATACTAGGACTTAGGTGATATTTGACAATACGTCAAAAGGAAATTGAACCAATTTAACACACTATTAGTTTGCTAATTGTTAAGTCACTAGTACTACCATATTGGGTGAGGCACTTGACAGCAGGCAAAAGAAAAAAAAAAGACGAAACCAGTTCTTTTAATACAAAACAGGTTTTTAACAACTCAATTCTAGAGCCATTACTAGCCAAAAACAATATTTCAACATCTTTTTAAAGCCAAAAATCTAACACAACAATTGAAGCAAATAAGTAAATAAAAAAAAATATGAGTACTTCTAACCCATGAGCCATTACTAAATCTTGTTTTTAGTTGTGAGTTTATTCATTTTTGCCACACATTAACAACAACAAGAATATATCATTTTAAAAAGAATATGATTCGATTGGTGTAAAAAAAATTTAAACAACTACATATCAATTTAATCATCATGGTTCTTCCATTATATGTACCAATCGGTGAAAAAATATACATATATATTAATAATTCGAATGTACCAAGATTACAACAAAATGGATTGAAAAGATTGATAAAAAGATTGTTCTTACAATGAACTCAAGAAGGGACGAATTGGCTATGAATACCGAACACTAATTGCTCCAATTGAACACGAACTATGATGAATTAGAACAAATTGAAGCTTGATTTGGACTCTTTAGACCTTGAATAACAAAACCCCTTTGGTAATTTCGAAAAGCCCTATGATTGACCAAACCCTAATTTTCTTGTGTTTGAGATGGAAGTTGATGAATACCCTTCTGAGGTTGAATTCGCTTATAAGAGATGATTTAGGTTAGTGAGAGTGACTCAATTGAAAACCCAAAACATGTTTCTTTCTTCTTTGATCATTCCTTTCCTCGAATTTGATTCATGGGCGCCACATATGTGCTCTAGGTCATAGCTTATTAGGTTTAGAGGATGGTGATGGTGACTGATCATGGAGCATGATTATCATAGGGTGGAAGGCGTGGGTTTTGGTTTCCAGAAAAGGGAAGACAAAATTGATAAAAATGAAAAGAAAGAGAGAGGCGACTCAAATATGGTAGGAATATATTTTAGTTTTAGTTTTATTATTAGTATTAACTGTATCCCGTACTGTATAATTTGTTCCGTACAGGATAACATTTATTCATGTTGAATATTATTCGGGTGTCCGTATTTTATAATTTTCAATTTCCGGAGACGTTTTGACAAGCGAAATATTATGGTATTATTATTACTTTGAAATTAGAAAATATATTTTATGCTAAAACTATCATGGTGTCAGTACGTGTGTGGTGCCGGGACATTGGAAAACACGAGATGACTTCTCGTTTTAACGTTATAATGATCAGAAAATAAATAACTCGCATATTCTGATATAAATAATAGCCGGGAAATTGACGGATTGTCACAGTCTGCCAACCTTAAAAAGAATCTCGTCCTCGAGATTCAGTCCATCAGGCGTACATTCTCATGGTACAAATTTTCTCATTCTCGAGCTTTGCCTTCAAAAGACCCTTAGTTGGTGAATTTTCACAACTTGTCGACCTGACCGGTCATTTGTTTAAGTTGTGTTGGTTGAGTAACAACTTGAATTCTAACTTGATTTTCGCAACTCATCAAACAAGACCTGTTACTAGATCAAGCTAAGAAACAAGTTGTCAGAAAGAGATGGCTTCTCATTTATGTAAGAGACCTTTTGAAAGTTTGGCTCGAGTTTGAAATCATTTAAACCAAACAATACTAATAGTGGGGTACTCAGATTAGTTTGAAGGCAACAATTAAACTAAGGCTCATGATGCAAGGTTCTACACTAATCAATGCCATGAACTAGAACCAGAAGATACTGAAATAGAGTAGACGATCAAAAGAATGTACCCGTCACGGTGCATGTGTCTTAGCGAGCTTCCTTAGTGCCCAAGAAGTATGCTCGACCCCGAGTTGGGCTGACATTGCTTCCACGGGTTGGGTAATCACCATCAATTGCTACAACGAGAGTCATGTTACCATGCTCCGACTTCTGTGCCCTATTCAACTTAGGACACGTGTTCCTGAGGTGGTCCAGACTTCCAAACTCGTAGCATGCCGGCTTCTGTCCTTGGTTTCCATTCCTGCTTGAGCACCTCCAACTAAGATGGCCTGTCTGTTTGCATATATTGCACCTTGGGCAGTTTCCTGAATGGTGGAGGTTACATCGAGTACACTTAGGATGTGGACCTGCGTATCCTTTGCGCTCCTGAGTCGTCGCTCCATAGTTCCTGGTTACTCGCTCCTCTTGTCTTGCCGGGTCCCGGCTTCCCTGGTAATCCTCCTGCCGCTTTGTCATTGTCGTTTGCTTTTGTTAATCCTCCGCACTGATCACATCATAGCAGGCCAATGGCACCCTCAGTGCCATGGAATCCTTTGGCCTGCATGGCATGAAGGTCTTACAGCTGCATCCGTGGCCATTGGTCGAGGTACCAGCTCCCTCATTGGCTCGTCCTGCATCAATGTGTGTGACAATTTGAGTGAGGATATCCGCCAATTCAGCAACACTGTCTCTTAGGGCTTCATTTTTTATGCTTCCTGAACGAGTGTTCCTTGTAGTCATGATTCTACGATAGGCCAAAGCATTTGGTGGAGTGAGTGATATGAGGACAATGGCGGATGATGTACGGGACGGCGACAGGTAGTGAGTGTAATGTGACAGGAACAAGGACGTGCTTAGCCTATCGGGTCATAATATAGCGAGAAGAAGGCATATATAAAATGTATATAAGTTATAATGGACATATAAACATGCTATGCATACTCACGCGACTAATGCAGTTCCAGGTGATCAGACTCTTTATAACTCGACCAAACATAATCCGAGGCTACTAATCCCATCATCATATGATTCCTCCTAAATTATGCATAGGTGTACAGGCTATGCATAATTTAGGAGTAACGATGCAATGCTAGTGCTAGTCGACTCGTATGATGTCCCTTGTTTTAAGAAAATTTATTTTGGTTATAGTTGTGATTTTTATTTTAGAAAAATCGGCATTCACTATAACCAATCTGTCACACCCCGCCGGAGGCGGAAACGCGATGTGCAACATAATCAATATACATCGCAAAGAGATATAGTACAATACCATAATTTAAATTTAAAGAAATATTGTAACATTACAACGAGGTTCTAGCCGACCTTGGCAATTGAAACATAAAGTTTGACATTTGAAAGATGACACTTTAATACATAACGACCCAGTTAACTTGTGACGACTCCTTTATTTAAAATCTTCATAATATAAGCTAAACAACGATCACCTGAAATGCATGAGAAAAACGGGTCAACTATGAAAATAGTTGGTGAGTACATAGGTTTTATGTAAAATAAAATACCGATTCTTGAAGGTCTGACTGGCAAATGTCCTGTCAACTCACTATGTTACAAATCCCACCCATACAAGACTTGTAACATATGAATTCACATACACTTCCCTATTTTAAGTCTAGTAAACAATGCACATATGGTCAAAATAAGCCTCGTATATAATAAAGTATGCGGCAAAGCCCCTAAAATAAATAATATGCGTTCCGTAGACAGGGGAACGAGAGGTTGGCCGATCTCTAATAGCGCTATCCATACTACCTACTGCTCCGCACAATTGGAGTGCGAACGGCAAACCAATAGGGGACTAACAATGCCAATGTACGAACAGTACATCATAACAACTATTATATACTATCAATTAATGACTGCTCCGAACATGGGAGACTCGACACTGCTCCGAACAGGGGAGACTTTGGGTCAAGGACGTACGGTCCATCAGGTTCAAACAAGTCATAAATTTATAATTTAATCTGAGGGTTTAAAATATATCAAATAGTTCAAAGAAAACAATTTAAGTTTATGTTCATGCATTTCACCCCAAATAAGTAAAACAGTAAAAAAGGGGCTGTGAGTACTCACCTCAGTAATGCAGTCTAAAGCAGCAATCAATTAGAATTATTGGATGGCACAGACACGCGACCTAGATCAGTATGGCAAATTTAGTCTTTATTCATGATTATGACTCGACAAGATTTAATAAAGGTTTTGTTGTTGCTTGTGTGGCAATGATTAATGTTTAATATAATTTTTGTAGATTTTGGCTCATGGAAGTGCATAAGTACATAATAAGGAAAATATCAATGACGAATGAATTTTCGGTTCGATGGAAACCGAAAGACGATGTACGGAAAATAATTACTCATAATATTAGACATCAACTAATTATAATCAAAAGTTATTAGAGGTATATACATTTATATATGATTAATACTAGTTAATGATAGAAGTATATTAAATCATACTCTAAGTAATGGTTTTATTACAAGAGTTTATATTGAAATACTTTTATTAGCTATAACTGTAAGTTTTTGGGAAAATTTGGCATGGCCCGGAGGTATAACCTTATTTGTTTGATGACTAATGTCGAAAGTTTTTATGATAATAGCTTTTTTTTTATCAAGCTTTAAATAACCAAAAATAAGGCATGTAGTTTAATGATTTTTAAAGTTTAACTAGAATTTATACTTCCATTAATTGGTTTGGTGGTGTGAAAAGATTAAATTCTAGTTATAAGTAACATAAAAATTTATTCACATTTATAAGTAAAATAGAAACTTATATTATTGTTGGAATCACTCCTAAACCTTAATTCAAGTGTTAGTAATTAATGTGTAATAGTTAGCTTAATATGGCCTTTATGTTAGTAATTAGCCTTAGGCTGATGTAGAAGGCCCATAAGCCTAGGCCTAGCCCAATAAGGAAAATGATGGGAACTAGGAGTGTTGCCCTAGCTTCCCTCCTATAAATACCTCATGTAAACCCTCACTTGAGGGTTGGTTGTTCAATTTACTCTTTCACATACTCCTACGCCTAACTTTTCTTTATATCGTGTGTGTGTGTGTTTGATATTTGTTTAACCGATCTCATCTCCTCTCTATTTCTTCGATTGTTACTTGTGTTGCATATTTGGGAACCTAACAGTGGTATCAATCGCCTACTAGTTGGGTGAATCGTTATTGCTTTTGAAGTGGGTTTTTGGTCCTACGTGTAAAGCTAACGAGATACTTTGGTTCGCTTAAAAACACGTTTTTTACACTTTTTAATCCAAGATTCTTGTACTTTCAATGTTTTAAGGTGATAAAATAACTGTTTTTGGCAAAAAGTTTCAAACTTTATGCGTGGATCATAGTTTTTTAAGCTTGTTTTTGTACGAGGGTTTCATCCTACGCGTAACCGTTTTAGGATTTTTGGCTCATCAAGTTTCACACTTTTGTGTTATTTTGGTGATATTGAAGCTATCTCATCACAAAAATCTGGTTTAGAAACATCTTTGGGCAAAATCATTTTTACGAGTAAAGCTACGCGTAACAAAACCCTAGCTTTACGCGTAACTTTATCCTTGGTTTGATCTTCAGTTTCGTGGTTTACTCCGTGGTTTCTTGCTTGGATAAGCCTGAAAACACGTCGACTTTGGATATCTTTTGCACTGTGATAGTGTAAAAGATCATTTGGGCAAAACCCTAAACTTACGCATAAGCATAAGCTTACGCGTAGATCATCCTACGCATAAGATTCATCTTACGCCTAAGCCTAGTCTTACGCATAAGGTAATCCTACGCCTAAGTTTTCTATGCCTAACTTACTGTTTACGCATAACTTTAGTATTTTATCCTTACTTACGCGTAAACTAAACCTACGCGTAACTCTATCTGTTACGCGTAACTTTGGTGTTTTTACGCATAACTCCTACTTGGTTTATTGTGATTTCTACACCTAAGGATACTTCATCAACAACGGCTCATTCGACTACAAAGATCCATTTGACAACACAAGTTTTCAACATGTCACAACCACCATACTCTAACTATTTTCCTTACACTTATAATCAACAACAACAACAACAACAACTAAGTCCACAACATCAACAATGGAATCAACAACAAGCAATTTATCAACAACAATTTAATCAACAACATACTCCACTACTTGCAGCAATTCCACAACCTCAAATGATTCAACCACCACCTAGTCTTCAAGTACAACCTTACACAAACTTCTACAATCAACATCCATCCAGGAATACTATGAAGGAACCAACATGGTTTGGCAAGATGTGTGAAGCCTTGAGTAGCCAACAATCAATTCATGAAGCTGGCTCACTTGATAGACCTCCAATGCTCACTCCCGGTAATTATGATCAATGGGTAATTCGGTTCTTTAGGTTTTGTGATCTAAAGAAGCCACATGGAAAGTTTTTAAAGAAGGTCATTATGGAAGGTCCATTTCAGATGCCTACTATCGTTACACCCGGAGATCCTAATGCTGTTCCACCAAGAGATGATATCACCAACATTGCAACTGTTGCAGAACTCACGGGTGATCAACTTCTACACTTTGAAGCCGACAAACTTGCAATGCAATACATCCTTTTAGGATTACCCAATCCAATCCTTTGAAGTGTTGATGCTCAAAAGACTGCCAAAGCAATGTGGGAACATATTCATCTTCTTATACAAGGCACAACACTCAATTAGGAAGACATGGAATCCAAAATCTACTTGGCTTATGAACACTTCATGATTGAACCAGGAGAGTCATTAGAATCTTATCATCATCGCTGACATCATTAATGATTTGGACAAACACAATATCATCATGCCACGAATTGCTGTCAACACAAAGTTCCTAAGTAGTCTTGGTCCGGAATGGGAGAAGTATGTCATTTTTCTCTGTCAAGCTAAAGATATGCATCATGCTACCTACGGATTGTTGTACGACTATCTGAAGCCTCAACAAAAAGAAGTTGATAAGGAAAGGATTCTCCGTGGTCAAACTATTCCACCATCACTTCCGGACAATCACCAACTTGCTTTGTGGGCTCAAACAAACATTCCTCCTCAACAAGCTCCTCAACCCGCTCCTCAAACAACTGCAACCATCAAACCTTCTGATCCGTCACAACTACAAACTCAACAAAATAAATTGGTTCCATACAACAACAACACTACTAAAGCTCTTTACAGTGAAGCTGATGAGGACTCCAATGCCTTCGATGAATTGCAACAAGGATTTGTTATGATTGCTAAAGCATTTGGCCGTTATAAAAACAAATCCAACAATCGCATTCGTTCCTCATCTAATACAAGAAATCAGGCTGTTGTGAACAATGGACGAGTTGAAGTTGAAAATCGTGGTTATGGTCGTCAGATGGGAGGTGGTCAAGGGTTCAATGCTATGGGAAGGAATAACATCGGTGCTCCGCAGCAGCAAAGGGCTCAAGTGGTTGAACAAGGAAATGCTCAGACTGGGGTTAATGGTCTTCGATGCTATAACTGTAATGAGAAGGGTCATCTGGCTAATACATGTCCTAAACCGAGAACAAGAGGCAGTGCTTATTTCAAAGAGGCTTTGCTCTTGGCTCTTAAGGATGAAGTTGGTGGAACTCTCACCAACAAGGAACAGAGCTTTATGGCAGATGCAGATTCTGATGATGATATGGAGGACTTGCAAGCTAATGCAGCAATGATGTTGATGGCACAAATGCAAGCTCTACACATGAGTGACACAGGCCCAGTGTATGACACTGACGGCTTGTCTCAGGTACCTGAACAAACAATTATCATCAATGAGCTGATATCTCTGCCACTTTCTCTATATGACAAGGATCAGAGTGTTCAACATGAGTCTTCCACATCTCATTCCGATGATTATCAAATAGATCCCGTAGTTATATTTGATGATCAAAATGACCTTATGGTTAATATTGATAATCAAGTTGACTCCGTGGTTATATTTGAGGATCTAAATAATGATCATGTTGAGACTTACGTTGAACAAAATGAGCTTTTGTCTGACAGAGAAACTGAGCTCTTGACCTTAATTAAAGACCAACATTCTCGTTTGGAAATTTGCACGCAATTAAAAGAGAAAAATGCACTGTTAACCAGGGATAATGAATGCTTAATTCGACAACTCAACTTTTTCAAAACTCAAGAAAACCGTGAAAAAGGTTTTGAAGCCGCTTTTACCAAATCACACCAAAATGAAAAATATTTGGAACGACAGATTTGTGATTTAGCCGCTTTGAAGAATGCTATGTTGTCCCAAATAGAACAAATGAAACATGAACATAAACAACAACTTAACGCTCTTACTTTGGAAACTCAAAAAGCCAAGGCTGAGTTGTTAACTTGTCAAAAACAGTTCTCTGAGTACAAAAAGCATTCAACGAAACGAATAGATGACTATCTTGAGGGAATTGTCGACTTACAAAACAAAATCAAAGAGTTTAAAAATGTTGTTTATAAACATGGTGAATCAATCACAACGATTCAAAAGTTTTCTTTCAAACCAAATCCAAATGGATATCGACCGAATCTTGCTGATTACAAACCTAAATTTTCACACAGAGCATTCAAACCATATCCTGAAGTTTACAGTGCAGAACATAGAATTGATGATTCCATTATGACTGTTGTTGATTATAATTGGATGGAGGAATTAGATGCTGATGACGAGAGTCGGTCAAAAATAGAAAATGTCGTTTACAACAAACCATTTAACTATTCAAAAGCCGTAACTTTTGTCACACAACAAGATACTTCTAACAACCCTTTGGTTATCACACCAGTTTCTGAAGTCAGTCCTCAACTAAAAGGTGCACAAATTAATGGTCCTTTACCTTCACTTAGTGAAGTAAAAACTAATGCCGAAAGTTGTCGCGTTATCAAATACTTTGACACTTTCTTATCTGACCTCAAAATTTTGGAACGTGAGATTGAATTTCATTCTGAAATAAAAGTTCAACATTTTACCTCGCCATGGCGCGAGAACATAGAGATATTCTTCAGAAAAGAATTTACCCCATGTCAAAATTTGAAAAATTGTGCACTATATTGGGAAAAGGATTTTCACAAGGAACTTGGTCTCATGAAAATAGTTTTCGAGAAAACAGAAACATCGATTTCAAATACTAAACGTAAAAAGAAACTGTTGAGAAAAGATGTTGATCGACTCTTGGAAGATGTTATCTGTGCTGATATCCATAATGCTGTGTTATTACATTCTTTGCCATATGCATCTGATGATATCTCTGCTGATTATGATTCTGTTGATAATGTTGTGAATAATGATATGATGCATCAGATCGAGTCTTTAACAGTTGAAAATAAACGATTGTCAAATGAGCTTTCAAATGCAATACATCGTCTTAATTGGTGTCAAAAAGATATTCACGATCAACAACTTGCTTTTCAACACAAAATCGCCCAGTTGCGTGCAATATCTTCTGATCCTAAAATTGAGCAACTGGATGATCAAAACGTGTCTTTTAAGTGTCAAATCTCAAAATATGAACAAGAACTTGCAAAAGTTAAAAAGGAATATGGTGTCATATTTGATTTACTCAAACAGACTCGTGATGAAGCATCAAACGAACTTGATCATCATCTTGCACACACTAAAGAAGTCATGAATTTTGCTGGAAGTCTTCGTTCTGAAAATCAAGATTTGGTGCACACTATCACTAAGTTAAGGGAAATGTTAGGAAACTATGAACAACTTCCGCCTACTGTGATTAAGAGAATAGCACCAGTAACACTTAGTAATCGTGAACCTAGAATCCCTACTGCCAAATCACAAGTTGCTAATGTGCTTCCTTCTACTGAAACAGGAATAGTTGCCTCTTTTCCAAACGTCCGCACTTCACAGCCTAGGAGCAATACAAGGAAGAATAGGAAGTTGCGACCTAAGAAAAGAACAATAAAGAATGCTGAAGTAGAAGAACACCCTAGGACTATGAATAAGACTCATGTTGCTTCCACTATAAATACTGCGTCTAGCAAATGTAATAGGAATAGTGATGTAACAAATGCTAAACCTTTAAGTACTTTTGATATTCAGTCTGATGCACCTTATGTTATTTGTCGTAAAAGTATGAATTCTGATTGTCATGACAAATGTGTTGCTAAAGCTATCATCTCTCGTTTACGGAATCCTAAGATTCGGAATACCTCTAGGCCCACTAATCTTTCTAAGTTTGTGCTTGGTAAACCACCCTCTTTAGATTCTATAAAACGCATTGCTGTCCCTATAGCTCCAGTTTCACCTCCTAGGAATGTACCACCACCTAGCCAATTCACTAAGACTAAAGCTAAGACTAGTTGGAGATGGCAGAAATGGTTACATAATACACTAGGATTTAAATGGATGCCTAAAATCATTGATGTGTGTATTTCAACTATAACTGCTGAGGAACCCTCTAACACTTCGGGTTCCACATCTACTTCTATTCCATCTGTGTCGTCTGTGTCTAATGTATGTGATACAGATCATCCTCTGGATTTTTGATAGCGGATGTTCCCGACACATGACAGGCAACCTTAAACTGTTATCAAACTTTGTTTCAAAGTTCATTGGCACTGTCAGATTCGGGAATGATCACTTCAGCAGCTATCATGGGCTACGTAGATTACATTAATGGCAACATCGAAATTAGCAGGGTTTATTATGTGGAAGGCCTCGGTCACAATCTATTCTCGGTTGGTCAATTTTGTGATGGAGACTTGGAAGTAGCTTTCAGGGAGAAAACTTGTTTCATTCGTGATCTTCAAGGAAATGATCTTATGTCTGGCCAACGCTCATCCAGTCTTTACACTATCTCCATGCAAGACATGATCGATTCATCTCCCATTTGTTTACTCTCAAAGGCTACATCTACAAAATCTTGGCTATGGCACCGTCGTCTATCACATCTAAACTTTCAAACCATCACCAACCTTGCTCGACACAAACTTGTTGAAGGTCTCCCACGATTCAGGTATTCTAAAGATCACCTATGCTCGGCTTGTGAACAAGGGAAAAGCACTCGTGCTCATTTTCCTTCAAAGTTGGAACACAGCTCTCAAAGATGTGCTTCATCTTCTTCACATGGATTTTTGTGGCCCGATGCGCGTGCAGACGATAAATGGCAAACGCTACATCTTGGTAATTGTTGATGACTACTCAAGATGGACTTGGGTTTATTTTCTTCGAAGTAAAGATCAAGCTCCACAGATGATCATTACCTTTCTCACGAAAATACAAATTTAGCTCCGGAACACCGTTAGACAAATTCGAACAGACAAAGGAATTGAATTTGTGAATCACACTCTTCGGGAATATTATGAGAAAGTGGGAATTGAGCATCAAACATCTATTGCCCGCACACCCGAACAAAACGGAGTTGTTGAAAGACGAAACCGTATGTTAGTGGAAGCTGCCAGAACGATGTTAATCAATGCTAAACTTCCAGATTACCTGTGGGCTGAAGCTGTCTCAACTGCATGCTACACTCAAAACCGTTCAATAATTACAAAACGCCACAACAAAACACCATTTGAGCTTCTCCACAATCGTAAACCGAACCTCAAACACTTTCATGTCTTTGGATCTCTTTGCTATCCAAATAATGACCGTGACGACTTTGGAAAGCTCAAAGCTAAAGCTGACATTGGAGTCTTTATTGGATATTGTGAGAATTCTAAAGGTTACCGGATCTGGAATCGTCGTATAAAGCAAGTTATGGAAACGATTCATGCTAATTTTGATGAACTTACTGACATGGCTTCCGAGTATAACAGCTTGGAACCCGGTCACAACCGCTTAAACTTTCCCCAAACCCCATCATCAGCTGATACAAGCCCTCAGCCTTACTCACAACAAATGGAAAGATTATTTGCTTCTCTCTTCAGTGACGATATTGATGAACGTGCTCCAGGTGTATCCGCTATTTCCGCTGCTCAACCTGATAATACTCTAATACCTGATACACCTATTACAACAACTACTGTTGAAGATGCACCACCAGTTGACTCTACTACAACAGTTGAACAAACCGCTTCCAACAATGATGAACCGGCTGATGATGTTCTGAATGAAGTACCCTCACCTGCAGATTTTGATCCAAATGCGTTTTTTAACCCGTTTGCTAATGAATCTGCTGCACCTGATGTCGCGGAATCAGCAACAAGTCATTTGAATCCTCAAAATCTACACAATGTATACCAACATCAACCCTCTACACATAGATGGACAAAAGACCATCATCTGGAAAATATCATTGGCAACC
The DNA here is from genome assembly GCA_910596185.1 of Chrysanthemum makinoi. Lineage (NCBI taxonomy): Eukaryota > Viridiplantae > Streptophyta > Magnoliopsida > Asterales > Asteraceae > Chrysanthemum > Chrysanthemum makinoi. Next base: position 222,983,955 of record OU343222.1, on the reverse strand, counting down.
CAAATCAACCAGTCGTTACGAGACAACGTCTTCACACAGACGGTGAACATTGCATTTATGCACTCACTGTCTGCCAACTGAGCCTAAAAACATTATGGATGCCATGACAAAAGATAACTGGATTGAATCCATGCAAGAAGAACTCAACCAATTCAAACGTCTTGAAGTATGGGAACTGGTTGAAAGACCAACAGGGGTCTACGTCATTGGTCTAAAATGGATTTGGAAAACAAATTGGATGCTGAAGGAACGTCATCGAAAACAAGTCACGCACGGTGGCTAAGGGTTATTGTCAGGAAGAGGGTATTGACTTTGAAGAATCATTTGCTCCGGTTGCTCGTCTTGAGGCGGTTCGGATATTTCTGGCATTCGCAGCTCATATGAATATAACGGTCTTTCAGATGGACGTCAAAACGCTTTCGAATGGTCAACTAAAAGAAACAGCTTTATGTCAGCCAACCGAAGGATTCGTTGATCCCGCGCTTCCGAACCATGTCTACAAAGTGAACAAAGCTCTGTATGGTCTCAAACAAGCTCCTCGGGCATGGTATGATAAGCTATCATATTTCCCCATTGCCAATAATTTTACCAAAGGTTCGGTCGACCCAACTCTTTTCATACAATATCACGGGGAACATATTTTAATTGTTCAAATTTATGTGGATGACATCATATTTGGGTCAACTCATAATAAGTACTCAATCGCTTTTGCAAAACTAATGAAGAAACATTTTGAAATGTCCATGATGGGTGAACTTACGTTCTTTCTAGGACTACAAGTTCATCAATCACCCCGAGGTATTTTCTTGAGTCAGTCCAAATATGCCCTTGAAATTCTGAACAAATTCGAAATGAATAATTGTGATACTTATGCCACACCAATGGCACATACCAAGAAGCTGGACGCTGATTTGCATGGGAAATTGGTTGACCCTACCAAATACCGTAGTATTATTGGGTCTCTCATGTATCTAACAGACAGCAGACCTGATATTGTCTTTGCCGTTTATCTTTGCTCCCGTTATCAGTCGCGACCAACTGAAACCCACCTCTCAGAGGCTAAAAGAATCCTCCGATACATAAAGGGAACCATTAATTTGGGGATCTGGTATCCGAAGGATTCTGTTTTTGAACTAATCGCTTTTTTCAGACGCTGACCACGCAGGATGCTTAGACTCTCAGAAAAGTACTTCAGGAGCACTACAATTTCTTGGTGACAAATTGGTATCTTGGCAATCGAAGAAGCAGGATTGTACATCGCTGCCTCAACCGAAGCGTAATATGTATCCATGTCGGTATGTTGTGCTCAAGTCATTTGGATGAGAACACAACTCAAAGACTATGGTTACGATTTGGCAGAATCCCGATGTATCATGCGACAATCGGTGCTATTGCGATCTCATGCAACTCAGCCAAAGATTCAAATATAAGCACATCGATCTTCGATATCACTTCATCAAGGACCACGTGGAACATGGTACTGTTGAATTATACTGTGGTACGAATACCAATTTGCGATCTTCTTACCAAAGCCTTAGCTCCTGCTAGGTTTAATGAGTTGGTCCACCGAATTGGTATGAGGTGTTTGACTCAAGAGGAACTGGATGAACTCTTAAAACATTCTTAAAAACCAATCAAACACCAAAACCTCTTTTGTAAATATTTTTCAAAAACAAAATACAAAAATATAAAATCGGATAAAACAACAAAAATATTCTTCTATCTATATTTCTTTTAACATTGCAAGTACATCCCTTCCGTCAACACTCAAATCTTTCAAAATTCAGAATTTTTCCGATCAAGTGTTGAGGGGGAGAAAATGAATATTTAACTGTTTCAAAATAACTGTGTACTTGCATGTTATCCTATCCCGGTTGTTTCTTTGAATAATGGTGGTCACATTTCTGGTTCACTGACACTCCTCGGACTAAAATTTATAACCTTTCATTATTTCTTAAGACGAGGGGGATTGTCGTCAAGTTTCTTTCTTAAAATCTTTCGATTGGTAACCAAAATAGAAGTTAAAAGGCTTTGAATGAAAATGGCAAAAATGGAGGGACTAAAACTGTCAAAAACTGAAACTTATTATTTATAAAACATCCCACGTAACTCATTTACTTCACTTCATTTATTACTCACCAACCCAATCCCACGCATAAGATTTCATCTTCCAATCCGTGTTTTTGATCATCATATTGTAAGTGTTTTCACTATCTAAACGTAATTACAAGCAAGGGTTTTGATTTTTATGCAAATCCAACGGCTAAAACGTGAGATATGTGTGATTATGTGTTCTACGCATAAGCGTATGAACACACAATCGTTGGTGTGAGTTTGTGGTTAAAAAGATTGTGTCAAAACGTGTCTATAACATCAATGATAGTATTTTTATCCTCAAAACTTACCCAGAAACACGAATTGATTGAATCTAGAAAATTAGGGTTTATGCGTAAAATTGGGTGTTTTCATGTGTGAACGTTTCTGGCTATTTGGTTGCTTGTAATGTGTTGTTTATGTGATGAATTAACTATATCCATGCTTAGAACTTGCCCAGAAACAACAAAAGTGATAGAATTGTAATTTAGGGTTCTAGTTCATACGAATTGGGCATTTTTGATTCACATGGTGTTTGATGTTAAAACTTGAACAAAACAACTCAATAGGCTTCTAAGCCTTACAAGAAATGATTTGGTGCAATTTCCATGGTTAGAAATCATATGCGTGATTCTTGAATTATTAGGGTTTTAGTCTTACGCGTAAGATTTTTACGCGAATCGCTTGATGCGTTTCATGCCATGATCTGTTTTAGAATACATGTATGGGTCAAAATTGATGTTATGATGATTTTATTTCGCTTGCTACCGTATAACTCGAATCAAGGTTATTGAAACTCTACGCATAAGGATCACCTTACGCGTAGAAGGTTATGTGTAAGAGAAATCTTACGCGTAAGGTTCTACAAAGGGACTACGCGTATCCTGTGAAGGATATGCGTAACAAGGACCACTACGCGATAAGGTCTACTCTTACGACTAAGCCTTACGCGTAAGGTTTTATATACGCCAACGCGTAAGCTTTACGCATAAGGTCCCCTTTTCCTACGCTGTAACATTTCTACGCGTAAGTAAGGATCCTACGCATAAGCTTGCGTCACGCCAGTATACTTCTCCTGCTTTACGCATAAGCTACCATTTCTACGCATAAGCCTTGAATATACCTTCATTATGAATTCTTACGCGTGCAAACTTGTAAATAAATAAATCATAACGCCACGAAACCAATAATGTCACTAATAAGCTTAAACGTTCAATATGTTGTGTTAAATAAGTGATAACATAAACTTTAAAACTTAAAGTTAACTAACTCACGAAAATTATCGCGACGTCATTGGACTATTGAACAAACAAGTGACTTTGGACTCGTAACTATCATTGACATTGCACATTCAATAATTAGACAATAAAACCTTCTGTTGACTAACATTATGTCTTTCGATATGTTGGTTCTTTTGGCTAATGTTATTTCAGATCACGACATGGTTGCTCAAATGAATGTGGATGCACCTGAGGTTCTCATAGTTGCCGATATCTTCCCTAATGGCTATCCGAGGAAGATTGGAAAGAACAATCTCGGAGTTGACTTTGAAACTCTCACCTGCTCGGAATCTTCATGTCTCATTGCTGTGGATGTTCTAAAGAATCATCCCTACCGAAACATGCTCTCACACTCTACCATTGTTCTAGAGATCTACATACAGCAATTCTGGAATACAATGCAGATGGTCAAAGGTCAAAATGTTGTGACAGTGAAGCTCAATCACAAGCAACTCACCATCACTCCGCCGACTTAAGGGCTGTTCTCCTCATTCTCGACATCATACCAATCGATTCTCTGCTGCACCTACTGAAGAGACGGTTCTGCAATTCTTGATCAATATTGGGTATGGCGAAGCTTCGTGGGTTATCATTAAGCATTCTCACGTAGATCTCAAGAACATCCTCAGCCTTGGAGAACCCTTTATATCATCATCACAAAATCCATTTCTGGTCGTGATAGCGGCTATGAGCATCCCAAGCTCGTGGAACTGCAAATCTTTTGGGCTCTAATCAACATGAAGCACATCGAAGTTGAAGCTCTGATTTGGGATGACATAATGACATTCCTCAAAAAGCTTGGCTCAAAGATTCCCTGCATCAGATATACTAAACTGTTGATTCAGAGAGCACTTGGGTACAACCCTGTGATATGTGTCTAAATACACATATATTTTATATTATTTAAACCCACAAAAACGACCAAAAACACACAAATGACCATATAAATGTTACAAATATCATTGAAATGTGTTTTTATGTGATTCAGGTACTAAAAGATTGAAAACAAGTGAAAAATGATCAAAGTTCACAAAACTGTCATTTTCAGTCCCTGAAGTTTCACAAATTGGCAGAATTAGTCCCTAAAGGTTTAAATTGGAAGAAAAGTCAACATAAGTCCTTGGGATATCAAACTTGTTCATTTTTAGTCCCTGGATGAAAGTTTTCTAAAATGGGCAACTTTTACCCCTCAAGTTTCAAAAATGGCAAAATTAGTCCTCGGGTATTTAAAAATGGAAATTTATCAAATATTACCCTTGTACTATTCATTATTGGCAATATTAACCCTTTTGATAACTTTTGGGAATTTGATTTCAACCCTTCACAATTCAGAAAATTACAATTTTGGTCCTTGGGCTTTTACCACTTAAACCAAACCGGACCCTTTGTATTAAACCCACGTACCAAAGCCAAGCCCACAACCCAGCCCATCCTTTAAATAAATAATACCAGGGTCCAGTCAACCCACCTTTCCCTCCCAAAACCACCCCTACTACTGCTACCATACCACCTCCTCCACATCCCTGGTTTCACCACCACCTGTCCACCTTATCCCCCCAGCTGTCAAACCACTCCCCTCCACCTCACATAACATCCCAAAATTCCTTAATTGCTTAAAACCTGCTTTTGATATTTTGGCGCCAAAAAGTCCAAATGGACGTTTATGATGAAATTGATGAAATCAAGGGCCAAGATCAAGTGAGAGTGTTTAGAGAAGCTTTTTGATGACTATTAAAAGGAAAAGAAGACAGAGAAAGAAGTTGTCACAGTTTTAGACCATTTTCGTAGTGTAAATTTAAATTCTGCTTTAAGTTTCATGTAATAGAATTCTGGGTTTCATCAATTCTGTGTTGTACTAGTTAAGTTAATCATAATCAAAGAGTTTTTATCTAGCAATTTCATGTTTTCAGTCATAACAAGATTTCCCGCCAAAATAGTTCTTGCTCGTTTTTTATGTTATAAGCTGTTTGAATAGTTCCAATAAGTTTGTTTAAGCTTATTCAAGTTTAATTAATTGAGTTTAAGAAGTTTTATGCTTTTAATGCAAAATAGTCACAATAGTCAACAAAAGTCAACTGTGGAATTGTACTGGATTGCTGATGCAGAATCAAAGGGTTGATATTCTGAGGGAATTGGGGTTATATTGAGTGAATTTGGTTGGGAAAGTAATCATGGTAGCTCAGTTAACATCATAAGGCTGGACATTTGTAAGATTTTACTCAATTTCATCTCAAATAATGCTATTCTTTTTGTGTAGTTCTGTATTGAATGCCTATTTGAATCACTGCATATTAGTTACCTGCTAGCTAGTTATCAGTAGATTAAGTCTTGTTTTAAATTAATGGATTAGTTTGTAGGTTGAAATTTGCATAAATAAACCTTAACTAGTGTTTGGATCAGGATTAGATTCTGAATTAGAGGATTGTGTAGGAGTTAGGCTAGTTTGTTTTAAGTTCATTTAGCTTCATTAAGTCAGAGTCAGGTGTTAGATTGCATCCTAGAACACTCTAAGTCAAAATCATCTTGTACCTGCTCAAATCAGTTCATAAGAGAAGAATTTAAGGGCCATAAGCTTCATTTAGGTTTAGATGCTAGTATAGTAGCTTATTACAGTTTTATTTTAGCTTAATATATCATTTTCAGTCATCAAATTAAGCTCAAAGTTCAATTTAGTCAAAGTTCTAAATCTGTCTTAAAAGTCAAAATATTAGAAAACTCAGTTTTCACCAAAGTTTGTTGAATTTTCATGGATTCATTTTTGGTTAAAAGTAATTGAGATTTTGGGAAAATCAACTTTAGCTGGTCTAGTTTTCATAAATCAATTTTTGAGAATTTTTGGAATTTTTTATAAGCTCTGAATCAGCTGTGCTATCAGCTGACTTTTGCTTTGTCTCACACTCAGTATCAGCTGAGTGTGATACAACCTCCTTACAAGCTTTGCATAAGCTTCATTTTAGCTTATTAGAGTCTCAAAATTGGATCAATTGTTGTTTGATTGGTGGTATTTAAGTCCTCAGTTTTGGCTTTCCCATAAGCTCATTAGATTAGCTTGTGCAATAGCTTGAAGTAGCTGGTTCAAGGCCGTTTGGCATATAGTTGTTAGAATCTGGTCTAGAGCTTTTTTTCTGTAGCTTGTGCTTTTTAGGTCCCAATCAGTTGCATTAGTTCAATTTAGGTTAGATTTAGGCTGTAGTAGCTTATGGTAGCTTTTGGATAGCTTATTGCTTATTTCAAGTGCTTATTTAAACTGCTTATTTGCCCAATTCAGCTTATTAGTGGGCTTATCTAATTTTTTATATTTTTCCTAGTATTCTGCTATCATATAGTATTTATAGAAAAAATTTCATATTTATTAGAGTTCATTTAGTATTTATTAGAATTTTTATTAGTTTTTAATAATTAATAAATAGTAATTAATTAATAATAAATACATAAATAGTGTAATAAATATATTTTCAGTTTTAAAATAAGTTTTATAATATTTTAGATTTTTCTAAGTCATAATTTCACTTTTCTAGCTTTATTTCATATTTTCTTATATTTTAGGGTATTATTAAATAGTTAAAAATAGTTTTTAATTAATAATAATTAAATAAATAGTCATAAAAATAATTTTCTATTTCCAATAATTTTATTTTGTTATTAGGATTGTAAAAATATCATTTTCATATCCGTAGGTGTTTTATTCTTTTAAATTTACGTTTTATTCTGCGTTACGTAAAATTCAAGAACGATGCGGCGTTTTAGGTTTAATCGTTAAACGCTTTTTAAATATAGAATTAAAATGACTTCAAAGTCTTTATTAGATTTAATTTCCTTAGTGTAATCAATCATAACCTTTTCCTGTTCAATATTCACTCGATCACAGATTCGTTGTATTACAGTGTTCACACCTCGTTGGGACTTAACGACCCGAGGATTCACTATACTCCTCTGGATTTAATTGCATTCTGTTCTGAGCTGTTTGACTTGTATGGTTGACTAATAAAAGATAGACCGTTCGGAGCGAATCACCCTGACATCCCCAAAAGAATCAATTACCCCGACAATCATGACATGTTGACTGAACCCACTCTAACAGTCAGATTTAAGGAGTCAACGACTAAGAAACAAGGTCTTTGTGTTGCCGGATCACCTTTTCTCAGATGAACTCAAAGAGCTCTATTCTTATAAAAGATATTTGGTTGCCGTGGAAGAGAACAAAGTTGGATTTCTTGATGAAAAATCTTCCGTTCACCTGCAAGGAAAACCAGAAGAGGAAGTGGAGGAAGTGCCGCAAGCACTGAGAGTCAGAGGACGTTCCCCAGGAGGAATCCTCCAAGAAAGAGGACAGTTCCCACCAAGGAAGCTGTTCCTATTCCCATACCTAAGCCTGAACCACAGAGAAAGCTAATTGACGAGGACTCGGAGGGTACTGCATCAGATGAAGAGACTTTCTACTCTGAAACGGCTAAAGATGACACTACAACGGTATCCAAACCTCATAGTCCTCCATGACCAGGGAAAGGAAAGACTCCAATACTTGTGCCTTATGAAGAAAGCTCAGATGAAGAGCAACTGAAACCGATTACTGAGGAAAAAGTTCAAATTTGTTAGACTTCAACACGTCGCACAACAATTTGCTAAAGATCAAATGGGTGGCCCCGGAGGGTCGAGTGGTGGAGTTCAACCTTCACCAGTCCCCGATGCGGTTAATCAACCCGATAAGGGATCTGGTGCCACCACTTTGGTACAACAACAAACATGTGTGGAAGATTCTATTGATTACAACATTGAAGAACACGAATCTGAGAAGTTAGAGAAGGTAAAAGGCGATGAAGAAGCTGCAGCCAAAGCCAAAGCGATGAACAAGCTAAGTCCGAAATGAAGAAGATGTTGAGTATGATAAGTTTCTTCTAGATAGTCCCACGCACATGGTCAAAGGAAGAAACTTCGAGCCACCAAAGGACCCAGAGTCTCCTCATATCTCATCATCATCAAATTCATCTTCTCACTCTTCACCACCACCATCAAAAAGATCAACCAAATCATCATCCAAATCGCATTGAAGAAGCCAACTCCAACTTGGATCTCTCAATCTAAGAATCGAATCGTTAAAGCTGTCAAACGAGTCGGAAAGAAAGATATTCTCTACAGAAAGTTGAATTTCCTTGCTGACCAAATACAGTTTCTTCATGATGAGAAAGACGAGATGAAAGTTGAAAGGGGGTATGTCCAGAAGCTCATGAAAGATGATCTTCAAGGGAGCATGGACGAGATGATCAAAGGATACTCTCACAAGTTCCTTATGGAGGTCTTTCCTAAACTAACAAAGGAGATGTATACCAGAAAACTTTATCCGAATCTCTTACATCTAGCCAAGCAAGCCATGAAATCAACTCCAATGAATTTGAGCATCAATCCAGTGGAATCCACAATCTTCTTAGATGATGAATTGGTGAACCGGCTAGTAGCTCAAATGTCGAAACTCTCTACAACGTTTGCCTCACACGAAGCTAAATTATTTGAAGCATTGCTGGAATACCAACTCAGGTCAGCATACGGAGAAGAAGCTGTAAGGCCCAAACGTTCAAGAGACGACGAAGACAAAGATCAGGATAAGGATAATGAGCCCAACGCACAAAGAAGTCTGGTGAATCATCCTCCATTCAGTACTCAATGCAACCTCCAACCCAAAGGACTCCAGCTCAACAAAGATCCCCTCCTCGCTCTTCTGCAAATAAACCCCAGGGATTCCTGAGCTACCTTGCCCCAGGACTCAAAACCGGTGATCACTTTGAGTATGTACGGTGGTGACGATGAGAATACCATGAGCCCCAACAACAACCCTCCCCGACAAAGTACAAAAACCAAAACCTTCATCTAGGCCTAAGAAAAAGAAGAAGAAGGCGCCCAAGGCTGACGTCCTATCATGGCTAGATGAAGATAACACAGTGGAATTTGAATGGTTTTCTACACTTGTTAATTCCACTCCCTACCCTGCTGAAGGTCAAGATCTGGTAGACGGTAATACATTGGAGCATGCTAAGTTACTGCAAGAAAAATTCCGAATAAAGAAGATGACGAAATCTGAGTTGCGGCGAATCAAGAATGAAGCTTTTCAACTGTTAAAAGATAGCTCAGAAAGTTCCATTGAGGTCGAATATCACCTTGAAAACATTGCTCGAGCTATGTCTAACAACATGGATTGGCTCAACCTAGAAGCAAACATCGACTTCACAAAACGGGACAACCCTCCATATTACACCGACTAGTCTAAACCTCTACCAACAATTGGCCAACCAGATGAGCCTCGAATTCCATTCCGATATTTCTTCAACAAAGACTTGGATTTTCTTCTACTCGGTGGTGATGGTTCAAGGAAATACGCTACATCTTTGACACTTCCATTCCCGGCAGCAATATACTCTAACTGCATAGCCATCGAGGAAAGATCTAACCACTTGTTCTCCAACAAAGTGGAAGAGTATGACCGTGATGCAATGTATGGGATTCACCATTGGCCGGAACGCAGAAGAATCTACTATAGAAGCTGCCAGGTTAAGAAATCTCAACATGAAGTGTTCAGTACTAAGAGTATCGTTGCCATCAAACACGTTGATCTTTCGTCCAAATGGGACTACACTTTTCTCAAGAATATTGTGGTCAAAAGGCAAGACGAAAGGGATTATGTATTCTCTGAAGCTGACTTTGAGAATTTGTCTATCAACGACATTGAAGACATGTACCTTGCCAAAGTAGAGGGTCGCATGAGACAATTTTCAACTGAAGTACAACGTGAATTCATCAAGTCATTGCTCATCTTCATCAGACGCATAGTCATCAAAGAACGTGTAGAAGATCTCCAGCTTGCAGTTGAATCTTATCAGACCCGTGTCAACTTCACTCCACCGCAGCTTGATTTTCCCGACATCAACCAGCTCTCACAATATACACTCATCAGCAAACCATTCGGAGTTGTTTACCGCAGTGAACTTCAAAGAAATTGCTTAATGGCGTGTAGAGATCTTCACAAGTTTGGGGATCACACTTTGAAGATGGTTAGGGACGGATTGGCTTATCGGTTGAAGGATATACATCAAAATATTGGGTCTCCTAAGCGATGGAATTCTCAGGATCTAAGGGATGTGAAGAGGATCATCACGATGATTGATGAATGGTTGTATCGAAGGGATCAGTTCAGAAGATTGGAAAGCTTTGTTGGTGGTCGACCGATTAACATCACCGCCTTCAACGCCCGGTTCACACTTCTGGCAACATCACCGGACTACCTGGTACCCCTTGAACTGCTTCTTTCATTATAACTTTGGATGTATGATTTATTATGACAATGGCTTGTGCACACATAACAGTGCACAACCCGTTCTTGTCAAGAAAGGACCCTGTGGTACGCTTCAGTGCCACAATCCTTACAAAAGGAGCGAAAGCTCCTTACTTTTGAGTAAAACCTATCAAACCTTTCACTTTTCAAGGTTTTGCTCAAAAGAACAAGTACTTCCCCTTATGATTTTCAAAACCTCAACCGTTTATATCACTAGTTGAGGGGGAGTACTTGACTTAAAATCTTTGTTCACAAATTGTTCACAGTGGTCATCTTCCCACAAAACTCAAAATGGTCATATTTATTCTCAACGTTTCTTCAAAAATTAACATTTATATGCCATTTTTGAGGGGGAGAAAAATACTTGATAAGAAATATGTTGTGTTTTGCTCATGAATCCTCGTGTGAAAAGACTTCAACCCATGAATTGACGGGAACTGAACAGTCATACATTGAAAAGATTTGTCTTCCAAGACTTATCCAAGTAAATTGTACCTATTCGAGAAAACTCTTGATAGACATGAACTTTGACGGGTTTGACAACCTTTCGGGGTTGTCCACATCTTCAAGGTAGTTATTAGAGCTAGTTGTCACCTAAAAGCTGACAATGTATCTCTTTAACTATACAACGTAATCGTGTCTCGCAAGGAATTGTCTATCTTGAGTCGATCAATTCAAAAGTGCGCTCTTTTTCCTCACCGCAGATTTCGTCAAAACTCTTAAGCACATGTGGAGGGGGAGTATTTCTGCATAAGATCAGACTCTTACAGTGGTACAAAATATTTTTCATTCATAAACACTTTAAGAGATTTTCATGTAAATGGTTTTATGGCAATGGAGTTATAAGGTGATTAAGGTTAGGAATAACCGTCCTATGATCTGCCAGAGCCGAAGGGATCTACCCAAGGACACTACCAATAGTTAGAACTAGAAGTCCTTAGATATGATTGTTAATAGGAGATAATGAGAATCGGAGAAAGAAGGAGTTGAAGAATTAAAAAGAAATGCAAAGAAAAGGGTGAAAAGAAATAGCCCTCCAAATTATTCAACCTAGTGGAGCGGAACTGATCGTGCAGATTCTTCACATGCTCATGCCAATATCATCACTAATGAAAGTTCTCTCGAAAGGCAACACAAAAGTCAGAATGATTCTACGTCAAATCAAAGAATCTACAAAGTTTAAAGACTTAAAGAACTTCATCAATACTGAAATACAATGTCAAAGAGCGTGTGAGCATGTTGAAGAATGACGTGGAGACACTGGAGCAAAGCATTGAAGAAGCGAACTGAGGCGACTTGATGCATAACAACAACATACTATCACTACCATCACAAAGAACAATGATCAAAGAACAAAGATTATGATGACGTCAAAGCAGAACTGTTTAAAGAAAACAATTTCTCTACATTGGGGAGATTGTTCGAATCAAGGCAATTCTTCTCACAAGAAAGAAGAATGTCGAAAGACGTCAGAGCTACTATTACATCAACTCTTTCACCGTCTGTATTCATCACCAACACTTGAGGGGGAGATTGTTGGAATCACTCCTAAACCTTAATTCAAGTGTTAGTAATTAATGTGTAATAGTTAGCTTAATATGGCCTTTATGTTAGTAATTAGCCTTAGGCTTATGTAGAAGGCCCATAAGCCTAGGCCTAGCCCAATAAGGAAAAGGATGGGAACTAGGAGTGTTGCCCTAGCTTCCCTCCTATAAATACCTCATGTAAACCCTCACTTGAGGGTTGGTTGTTCAATTTACTCTTTCACATACTCCTACGCCTAACCTTTCTTCATATCGTGTGTGTGTGTGTTTGATATTTGTTTAACTGATCTCATCTCCTATCAATTTCTTCTATTGTTACTTGTGTTGCATATTTGGGAACCTAACAATTATTAACCAAACACGATTTTGAATTGTTTAAAGTTTACGTTTTATTTAATTGTTCCGAGGCTTAAGTTTTTACAGTTTTGATGATATATAGTACAAGTTAAATAGTCATATCTAATATATAAAAGTTGTGTCGAATGGCATGTGTCGAAGAAAAATGCGTCATGACGTATAAGTCGGGCAAGTTGGTAACGAGTTGCGGAATGAACAAGACCAGATCAGGACTAATTCAAGAATTCTAATGCAAATAGAGGGACCCTTTTTCCCATTTACTAGACAAAATGTATCCCTATAATGGGCTATGGCCCCAAATCGTCAAACCCAACTCAAAATTAAATCATTTAGTCCAAATCAAAAGTCAAATTTTAACAAAATGCGTTGTCTCTTATTTGAGTCTTGTTGCCACCGGGAGCCAATAAAAAGACAGAACATCATACTAGGACTTAGGTGATATTTGACAATAGGGCAAAAGGAAATTGAACCAATTTAACACACTATTAGTTTGCTAATTGTTAAGTCACTAGTACTACCATATTGGGTGAGGCACTCGTGAGCAAAAGAAAAAAAGACGAAACCAGTTCTTTTAATACAAAATGTGTTTTTAACAACTCAATTCTAGAGCCATTACTAGCCAAAAACAATATTTCAACATCTTTTTAAAGCCAAAAAGCTAACACAACAATTGAAGCAAATAAGTAAATAAAAAAAATATGAGTACTTCTAACCCATGAGCCATTACTAAATCTTGTTTTTAGTTGTGAGTTTATTCATTTTTGCCACACATTAACAACAACAAAAATATATCATTTTAATAAGAATATGATTCGATTGGTGTAAAAAAAATTAAACAACTACATATCAATTTAATCATCATGGTTCTTCCATTATATGTACCAATCGGTGAAAAAATATACATATATATTAATAATTCGAATGTACCAAGATTACAACAAAATGGATTGAAAAGATTGACAAAAAGATTGTTCTTACAATGAACTCAAGAAGGGACGAATTCGCTATGAATACCGAACACTAATTGCTCCAATTGAACACGAACTATGATGAATTAGAACAAATTGAAGCTTGATTTGGACTCTTTAGACCTTGAATAACAAAACCCCTTTGGTAATTTCGAAAAGCCCTATGATTGACCAAACCCTAATTTTCTTGTGTTTGAGATGGAAGTTGATGAATACCCTTCTGAGGTAAATTTCGCTTATAAGAGATGATTTAGGTTAGTGAGAGTGACTCAATTGAAAACCCAAAACATGTTTCTTTCTTCTTTGATCATTCCTTTCCTCGAATTTGATTCATGGGCGCCACATATGTGCTCTAGGTCATAGCTTATTAGGTTTAGAGGATGGTGATGGTGACTGATCATGGAGCATGATTATCATAGGGTGGAAGGCGTGGGTTTTGGTTTCCAGAAAAGGGAAGACAAAATTGATAAAAATGAAAAGAAAGAGAGAGGCGACTCAAATATGGTAGGAATATATTTTAGTTTTAGTTTTATTATTAGTATTAAGCGTATCCCGTGATCTGTATAATTTGTTCCGATGCAGGATAACATTTATTCATGTTGAATATTATTCGGGTGTCCGTATTTTATAATTTTTATATTTCCGGAGACGTTTTGACAAGCGAAATATTATGGTATTATTATTACTTTGAAATTAGAAAATATATTTTATGCTAAAACTATCATGGTGTCAGTACGTGTGTGGTGCCGGGACATTGGAAAACACGAGATGACTTCTCGTTTTAACGTTATAATGATCAGAAAATAAATAACTCGCATATTCTGATATAAATAATAGCCGGAAAATTGACGGATTGTCACATAACATTAGGCTTACGGTAGGGAACAAAGGGTTTGGTTGGATAGGCGATTTAGTGGTGGCAAGTCAAAAATCTTTATGTTACAAGCATGAGAAGAATGACGTTGCTAAGCGAAGACTCGACACTCTAAACTCTAGATAACTTTGAAACAAACAAACATAAAAAGATAGATGTAGGATGGTAGCCCGTATGGTTTTTTCAATTTTTTCATTTTTTTTTCAACACTCTTTTTTTCGATTTTTTTTTCATACACTTTTACTCTACCATCCTCTACGATAACATCAAAATAATAGGGATTTATAGGCACATCCCTACACTTGAGTTTTTATTACTCTAACACTAATTTGACCCGAATTGAAAAGATCAAAACACTTGGAGTACATTATTACGTAAATAAAGGGAATTTGAATTTAACATTCCTTCCCGTCACTTCATAAAATTTAACTTTTCCCATGAGTCCCAATCGTCCCAAAACCGTGTACAAAGGATATGACTCGACTTAGCAACTTATACAAGTAACTAGATAATTGAACTAAGGATATACAAGGTAGGCTAAGGCGATTTGGGTGTACATTTGGGGGTGGATTGTAAACAATGCTCTTCATTGATATTCCGGAAAACCGAAACATCACGAGAACCGCGAAAAGGATAGGCTCTGAGGGGTTAACTAGGGTTATCGTGTACTAAAGATGAGTACAATGCAAGGGTGTGGGGGAATTACTCAACCGATGTGGAAGAAGTAATTATAATACATGTATCAAACAAGGGTTATCCTAATGCCTCTTATCATTTAGTTATTCCTAACTACACAAGTGTAGTCTTACTAGCGATCTCGGAATGCATCACAAAACAAGTTCTAGAATCTATTATACTACCCGTACACTCTCGAAACATTAAAGGTGAATGCTTTAATTCCTACAAATCTAAGGGTGAACCTCACATTTTTGGGGTGGAATTTGAGTGGTAAAGGGTTTTTGTGCTAGTCATATAACTTCCTATCCATGAGACGCTTTATTAAGACTAATGGCCCACTCCTACATGTCATGAAAATTTTTAAATTTGGTGCCAAATTTACCCTGACCGATATTTCTCATGGTTTATTACACAAATGAAATTGGGCAATGCAAATAGTCAAGGATAAGCATAGTTTCAAAGTTCCCGTTTTATTTTCCCTTCCTACACTTAAACTGAACATTGTCCCCAATGTTCCCCGAAAGTATCAAAGTTATGATAATGGAAGGTAATTAAAAACGAAAGAAACTAATACTCTCCTAATTAGCTCGGTAGGATCCATGTGAAGTAGTGGTTAAATTCTTCTTCAAGAAGAATGTATGCGTGAAAAGCTCCATCCAATCTTATGTATCTTCTTCTTGATAAATAAAACCTGAACACTTTAAGAAAACAAACGAAACCTTTGCGTAAAATCGGTGGTAACACTATATATGACTCTACTAAACTAGGATATAATGCTTGTGGAATGGATGTTTATAGGTTTTCTGGAAAATTAAGACCTGAGAAATTCCAAAAATTTATAAGTAGCACATAAAACAAGAGAAAAAGATAAGCTGTTTATGCTCCTCCTGACGTCGTCAGTTTGCGATCCTGACGCCGTCAGGTAATCCTGACAGACACTGGTCTGCTGCGTTTTTTAGGAAAAATTCTAGAAAAATTATATCTTTAGAATCTGGAAAAGTTCCTGCAAAACATCTATTATGACTCGATACAAGCATTTGACTCTAACAAACACACATGTATATCTTTTCAATTATCGTAATTCTCGTGTTCACGTTCTTTTTGAAAACGTGTGTAATCTTCCCTATACTTATCCCTTTTGTAAAACACCTTTATATGTAATTAAGACGAGGTTAAAGACAAAAATAAAGCATTTTCACAAATTCAAACATGAGAATAAACAATCAATAAAAAGATATACGACACACAAACAAGAAAACAATTAAGCATGGGTTGCCTCCCACGAAGCACTTTTCTTTATTTATGAGTCTTGTAGCTAGACTCGAAGTCGTGCCCCTACGTACCTATATAAGTAAGCTTATCCTCAAGAATGTCATAAGGATCAAACTTTTCATTTAAGTTCCTAGTGGTACGCTTAGTTCGGTATGCCTTCTCGAACTTTTCTCCATCGGGGTCATAGATCGTCATCCTAATGTGCCACTCTCCATTACCATCACTAGGTGGTCTATCCCAATTCCACTTATGCTTAGGCTTATCGCTCTCAACTTTCTACTTATTCATGACAAGGTTGACGGGTAAGCTTCCTAGGAACTCGGTCATCTTCCTAAACACTAAGGCGTCCTCGAACGGGTTCACTTCCATGTCCCTAGCAAATTCTTTTTCATGGAAAGTTTCTTTACTAGCAAAGGCCTCATCTAGATAGAAAGGTCGTTGGGGACCTATGAAGTCTTTATTAATCCAAGGTCCATATCTAGATGGCATTCTATCCAACCTGATCTCATGGGGGATTTCCTCCTCCTTGTAGTAAATATGTTTTTTGACATCGTAATTTGACCTAACACTCCCTTCTCCTACCACTATTTTAGAAATCTTACAATCAATGATGGCACTAGCGGTAGCTAAGAATCCCCTTCCTACTAACAACGGACATGTTGGGTTCTTATTCATGTCTAGCACATGGAAATCCACCAAAAGATTCAATTCACCCACGTGTACTACCATGTCTTTTATATCCCTAGTGGATATGCGATATTACCGTCCGCTAGACCTAAGATGGTTTCCATTGGTTCTATCTTACATAGGTTAAGGCTTCTATGGAGGGACAACGGAACAAGATTGATGCATGATCCTAAGTCGGCTAAAGCATCGAGAGGTTTGGAGGTTCCAAGCCTACATGGAAGAGTGAATAGCCTGGGATCATCTAACTTCTTAGGTAAATTATTTTTCACAAACGCGGAGCCATGTTTTCCAAGTTTTAGATCTCGCTCATATTTTTCTTTTAAGGCATTGTAATAAGGTGCATGAGCTAAGACTTCAAGAACCAGTTTTTTTGGTAGAGTTCCTTGTACTCCTCCTCCAGATTAGGTTTGGGTTCTTGGTTGACGGGTTTCTCAAGAGTGGGTTGTACCAATGGTGCGGGTCCTTGGTACCTCATTTGGGATCGCTCGGAACCCGTATTGATAACATTTACCGAGTGGACCTTTGGGTGTGAAGGGCATGGATGTGCACTCTCCCATGGTGAACAAGAACATGAAGTCGATGAAATCGAATTCACTTTTGGGTTCTTTATTGTATCACTTGGGAGTGCTCCAATTTCCAGGTCATTGAAGGCTTTTAAGAGGGCGTCAAGCTTGTTTGTCATCTCGCCTTGTCGTTGCTTGAAATCGGCTTCAAGCTTAGTCAATCGAGTTTCTTAAGATGACATGAATCTAGACATAATTGCCTCAAGACTAGTGGAGTTCCTGGTATTTGGAGGGTTGAACCTATTAGGTAGACTAGATGAGCTTTGGGGTGGGTTTGAGTTTTGGTTCCACTTAAGGTTAGGGTGATTCCTCCATGAGGGGTTATAGGAGTTTCCTAAGTTGTTTTGTTTGGGCTTGAAAGTGTACCACTTCTCTCCCGCTCAGTCGGTACGCGTGGAGGCGTAGCCCGCAAAAGCTTGTTCAAGGAGTCTTGTGCAATCACGAGTGTCGTGGGGACCACTACACAACTCACAAGGTAAAGTGATTTTGTTCACTTGATATGAAGACATAGGATTTTTGTAGGAGCTCATTAGGAATTTGACTTGATCTTCAAGCTTGAGCATCCTACAGTCCGAAGGTTGTGAGTCAATGGGAGGCAAGGAGATTGCCTTTACGGTTTTGGGCAACTTACGGGGGTCATTCCAACTTTCGTTGTCATAGAGAGCAAGATCCTCTATTATACCCCATGATTCTTCCGCGGTGAGATCACTAAGTTTACCACCGGCCACTTGGTCGATGGATCGCTTAGTTGGGAAGTTGACATGATCATAAAAGAGTTGGACTTGAAGCCAAAGATCAATGCCGTGATGAGGGACTTTATGGAGTAAGTCCTTGAATCGAGCCCATGCTTCGTAGAGAGATTCACCATGACGTTGTTAGAACATCAAGATTTCATTCCTAAGCTTAGTAGTTATTCTCGGTGGGAAAAATTGGGCAAGGAAACGAGAAGTGAGATCATCCCAACTTGAGATGGAGCCGGCGGGAAGTCGCTCAAGCCAATTACTAGCTTCGTCCCGCAGAGAGAATTGGAAGAGACGCAAGCACGTGGTCTCCCGAGTAGTAGCATCGAGGTCGATGGAATCGACAATTTTAAGGAAATCCATAAGATGCTGATTAGGATCTTCAGGACGATGTCCATGGAATGCACATCCGTTTTGCACCAATCGGATGGTGTCGGATCGAAGATCCGTAGTTTGGGCTTGGTCGGGAAGCTCAATGGTGTTCCTATAGCCTAGGTGGCTTGGTCTTGTGTATTCACCAAGAGTACGGCCTCTTGGTGGGTCATTTGGTGGTGGGTTGATGAGTGGTTGTTGATTATCACCTTCCATGATGGAAAAGTGATAGGGTTACTAACAAAGGTCACGAAGAAGGGAGATAGACTACGAGGAAGCTAAAAATGAGAAAAAAGTCTTACTTGATAGGAATCAAGCAAGGGAACTTAAACGAGGTGGAAATCTAACTAGTTATTCTATTCCCCGGCAGCAGCGCCAAAAACTTGATACGCGTACAACGCGTGTTCTGGGTCAAAGGAAACTTCCTTTTCTTCGAGCAAGTTTTTCAACCACCTAGGCAATGAACCTAATCGTTGTAGTGTAGTATTAGGGTAAGCCTCGGGATTGATATCGTTCTCTAGGGGAATAGGAATGCTAGTGACAAATTACTACTCTAAGGTTGGGGTTGAGGAAGATTATTTTTTTTTATCTTTTTTATATTTTTTAGAAAATTGAAATTACGAATCTTGGGGTATTGGATTTGCAAGGTGGTACTTCTACCGATTACTCTACTATTATAATTATCTAATTAACTAAGCTTAGGGGTAGCCTATGTCTAATTGATGTGTACTCGTATGATGATTAAAGATGTGTTTACCTAGATGCTATTACTCCCTAGTTATCTCCTATTGATGGTTGAATTGTCACGTCCTTATTCTTAACGTGTTGTGTCTTCTAAGGTCGTAGGGTATGCTTTCTTCCCTAACTCTTTGAGACTACCTTAAGGTTATTTCCTACAAAATCTCTAGGATTCATAAACTAACTCTAAGGTTATCTTTGGATTTTTAGCCTACAACAACTCTAGGCGATTATAAACTAATGTTCACAAAGATTAATCACGCATTAAAAACACAACGATGGCCTATTGCAATCCTAGGCCAATTACAATTAAGATAAGAGACAACCAATCAATATTCAATACCTAGGTTTCCTAGATCTAAGCAAACACACAAGTAAATAAGCCGGACATGGTGAACATGCAAGCATACACACATACAATTGAAGACATAATTGAATCAATGAAATAAATTACTTATCTTGTTGTAAAATAGGGTATGAGAACCCTAAGATACTGCCCAAGACAGCCAAAAATCGTTATTAAGTTTTACTCCACAAAACTACCTCTCTCTAAGTCTGAAAATTCGAATTCTATATATAGAGTTACAACTGCGACGGCGTCACTCTTTAATTGTGACGCCGTCGGATCGCCGCCATTAGGGTTTCGTCTTGACCACGTCAACTTTGTGACGGCGTCACCTTGTGGTTGTGACGCCGTCGGCTTCATCTTCTGACGCCGTCGGAATCTGAATCTAGGCCATCTGGGGAGGAAAATCTTTGCGACGCCATACTCTTTAAAGCCTGACACCGTCAGGTTAAAAATAGCAAATTCGCTACTGAGCCGTCACAATTTTGGAGCATGTTGCGACGGCGTCGCCCTTTGACTGTGACGCCGTCACCTTCAATTCCAGCAGCTTGAGTGTCTCGATCTTGACTTTCTCCATTTTCTTCACATATTCACGCATTTTCGTCCAAATAAGTGTCATTCCAGCATTTTGCCTTCAAGAGACCTAAAAAGTGAAAAGGAACGAAATTAAGCAGTAACGGATGTAAAAGTGGTCGATTAATGGCTTAAATGACCCTTCAAAAGTGTACCTTTTAAATCCTTATCAGTTAGGTATTCGTTCCCACGATCCTGCCAGAACCGGAGGGATCTACCCAGGGACAATCCACTAGATAGTGTAGAAGTCCTTAGGTATGATGAAAAAAGGAGAAAAATGAGAATATGGGAAGAGTGCGGACTGGGACAGAGCTAGTACCGGAATAAACTCAACAAGGTTTAAGTTATGAAGTCTCGGTAGGCACTGAAGGGGTTGAAGAATGAAAAAGAATTGAATGTGAAAATGGTGAAAAGAAATAGCCCTCCATTAATTCAACCTTAGGGCAGAAACCGGTTCAATTCATATGCTACTGGTTGTTACCAAGGTAACACCGGTATTGAAGACAAGACGTCATGGACCCAGTGATGCACTGCACTAAAACTTCTCAAGCTACTCAAGTTCCTCTTAAAAGGACTTGTTTCATTCTCACGGGGAACCCACATAATCTATCGACTTTTGGTATGTGCAAAAAAACATACCTTTTCTTGACCAAAATAGGCCCAAAATAACCAGAACCGAGTTGTTAATTCCTAATATTTGTTTGTTTCTTAAGTTTATGCATGTGTAGGTACGGATATAACAAAACACACAAAAGAAAGACAAATCAGACAAAAACCAAGCACGAGAATAAAGAGAGTGCAAAAGCTGAAGCTGGGAAATCAAATTGAGTGAAATTGAAGATTTGAATGCTCAAGGGATGATTTTTGGAAGTTTGGATATACTTTGAAGAAATTACAGTTTCAGTCCCTCAACTTTGACAAAATGGCAATTCTGCCCTGGAAATATCAAAAATGTCATTTTGGTTCCCTCATCTTTCCCATAATTGCAAAATACACCCTTATGTCCCTTTTTACCCAATCATCCAAAAATACATTTAACTTTTCACCATTTATACTTTAAGCCCTTAAATATTTCACTTTTAAAATCCTAAAGTAAACCTAAGTCCAAAATTCCTTTTTAACCTTTCACATATAAAAGACCCTTAGCCAAATTAACCCCTTTGAACCCTTTCAACTCAAACGAACCCTGCCAAACCAAGTGAACCCTTCCCTTTTACCCCACAAAACCCAAAGTCAAGCAAGGATAAAATACTACCCAAAAACTTACCTGCGCCATTTTTTTCCCCCAAATCACCAATAACCCTAATTACCCCCGTCCAAAATTCACCACAATTAAGGGAAAATTCATACAATCCCTGACACAGAGAATGTTGTGGAAAACTAGAAGGGGGGGTTGAATAGTTTTACCAATTAAAAATTCATTTTAGAATATTTAGATAGAATTATGTCAATCCATTTGGATATGTTTGTTGGACATTGATAGATAGATATAATAAATGTGTAATGAAAGATAAAGAGTAAGAAGCACATAACCACGACACGAGTATTTATAGTGGTTCGGCTACAAGTACACCTTCCTTGCCCTACTCCACTGCCCGAGTCACCTACTCAAGAGTTCTTAATCACTACACTATACCAACTCCTTATGGCGGAGAAGCCTTCACAACGTCGCCTACTCTTTTTTCGGTAGTAGGCTAACCACTGGGTTCTTTCACAAGGGAGAACCACACCTACCACAACGTCGCCTACCCTTTATCTGGTACTAGGCTAAGTACCGAGTTCCACTACGATGGAGGAACTACTACCCAACACTACAAAACACCTATCCCCAAAGGAGACCCACTCCTTATTACAACACCAACAAGGATATCAATATCCTTGGAAACAAACTATCACTATTTATATAACGATGCACCTTATCGATTATACGACCTTGGCATCCTTCACTAATGCCACTTGATTTGACTCCTAGGCATCTTTCACTAATGTCCTTGACACGAACGCTTGGCATCTTTCACTAATGCCTTCGTCTTGACTCCTTTAGCATTCTTCACTAATGCTTTTGACACGGACGTTAAGAACCTTTCACTAATGCTTTCGTCTTGACTCTTTCAGCATCCTTCACTAGTGCCTTGGACACAACACTTCTATGGAGGAAGAAAGAAGTATCAACAAGAGAACCTCAGTAGTCTTGATGATGACAAAGCATGGCAACTCATGGACTTGAGCTTGCTCGACTTCAAGAGGTGGTGATCTCGCCTTTAAGAGGAACCTAGAGAATCACACAAAAACAAAAGACAAACTACATAGAAAGATGCTCTGGATCTGTGGTTAGAAGGTTACAATACTTCGGGAAAGTATGTGTGGGAGTGGCAACCCAAAAGGAAGAAATGGCTCACTATTTATAGAAGAAAAACAGCTACTGTTCCACGGATCCCGCAGATCCCTCACTTAAGGGATCCGTCCAGTGTAATACTGGGGATCCGTGGGATGCTCCCTTTTGCCCATGGGTTTTGGGTCATGGGTCATGGGTTATGGATCATGGGTATCCAAGTAGATACAATGTATCTACAAGATGCAATGCATCTAGTCCATGGGTCATGGGTAAAAACCATGGGTCTTGGATAATATCCATATATGACTTAAGCATGATGTCATGCAATGTGTTATGGGTCATGCTCCATGGGTATGAGTCATGGACTTTGGGTTATACCTAACAACATTTAATGTATTTGGTCAATGGGTCAAATACTTAAGTTTCTACCCATTATAATACATACTAGTTATGTATATATTTACCCAATACGTAAATACTAGTTGTTGTACATATAAAATCACTTATACTTGTTTTAGTGTTTTATGTGAAAACGTAAGTGTGTTAGAAAAATATTGGCTCAAACCATTTACGTATTTTATTTGTTTCGTTAAAATGATTTTACGTTTGTTATCGACAAAACATTAGAAGATCGTAAAATATAAATAAACATTTTTACGACTTATTTGTATTAACAATCTCCCCCTTTTTGTTGATGACAAAACATAAAATTATTTTAAGGAAAAACTTAAATTCGTAAAAGTTCGAATTGGAGTTTTTACTCTCTTCTCCCCCTTTTTGTCGAAACAAAAAGAGCGTCGAAAAGAAACTAACACAATGTTTTAAGTAAAACATGTAAAAGGAAAAGAGAAAAAAATATAGAGAGCAAGTGACAGGAAGAGTTCTCGTCTTAACTCCCCCTTGATGAGTCCATCCCTTTGTGAGGGCATCAAGTAAATAAAAACTACTAAGCTAATGCATTGCAACTAGGTTTGCAAATGGTTTCGTCTTAGTGACGATAATGCTCCCCCTTGATGATTGCAACTTTGCAAAGAAACGTCATGAAATGTAATCCAAATGAGGATTATATTGCAAATGGTTTTGCAATGTATTGTTTGACACAAAGCTCCCCCTAGCTTAGGGTGTCAAAGTCTTCATGTGTATTTTGAAAATCTACAAAACAAAGGTTAGAAAACAAGTATATAGTGCATAATTTCCTGTAAATAAGACTCAAGTTAGTAGAAAACTGGTCTTCTGTTGCACGGATCCCACGGTTCCCTCCTTTGAGGGATTCGTCTAGGCAAATCTCAGGGATCCGTCAATCTGATAACAGAATTCAGCAATGGTGATGTAACAAATAATGTTAACATCAAAGTAAGATATGTATTCAAGCAACAAATATATACTCAAAGCAATATGGCATATAACTATCATTCAATAAAACATAAGAGATTATCTACAAGTCTCCAAAAATTAAGAGAATGATTTAGCCGTGTAATACATATTCTACTAATGCTAATAAGTGGCCAAAACATAAGAAGCAACCATGTGCTTGAGTCTAAGGATGAGTAGACTTGTTGATTTGGTCCAATCTTTCAAGAAGATGATTAAACATGAAATGCAACTCATTTCGTACTTCTTGAACAAGTCCTTGGGTGATTAGACAATTCGAGCAATTATTGTCTTGATTAGGAACCGGAGGAGATTCGATGTTTTGAGGAGGTTCTACAAGTGATGGTGAGGGTACATTGAGTGATGTAGAATGAGGTTCTACTAAGAATGAGGGTGGTGGTAATGTAAATTCCTCCATATGATCAAGTCCTTGGTGGTTCCTTGTTTCCAACGATGGACTAGTTGGTGATGTAGGTGGTTCCTTATTTAACGAGAAAGTTGGAGAATGGGAAGTTCTCAGTGGTGAATGCTCTAATGAATAGAGATTTGGATGAGAGAGAGGCTTGGTGAAAGAGTGTAGTCTATGCTCTAGGAATGAAGGCTTAGACGGTTTGCTAGAACTAGGTATGTTTGGTTTAGAACTTGATGAAGCCTTTTCTAACCCAAAAGGTCTAATGCTAATTCTTGCGGTTCTCTTGGCAATTGTTGATTGGGTTTGTTGAGGTGGGATTCTAGCACTATTATCTCTTACGGGTGATGATTCGGTGGATGAAATTTCATGAACCATATGACCATTCCTTTTGGATGAGCCTTTGGTAGAAGAGTTGTTGCTAAGAGCTTTGGTCATGGTGAGGATGTAATAGAAGTCTCTAACTACTGAATTTATTTAAGAATGTGATGAGAGTGATGACTTAACCTCTCAAGAGTGTTTGATTTATAAAGGGTGAATTTGAATTAAGGAATTAAATTCATGACCACTAAGGGGATTAGGCATGCATGAAGGTCAACTAAGATGTTGTTCAGCTCTAGGAAATTAGTAATTGGTAACTAAAGGTGTTTAGATTACCAAAAATGGCTTAAATTTGAAGGAAACATTGATTAGAGTCTTTCTGTAGACACGGATCCCATGGATCCCTCTCACTAGGGATCCGTCTGGTTATAAACCAGAGATCCGTCTTTCAGAAAGAGATGTGATGAAATGATTATGCTTTTTGTAAGGTCTAGTACCTATGAATCTTGAGGATTTGACTTTCCTTAGATGTTTTGAGTGGTGGATGTCTTAAATGCTCAACCATAAGGAGTGAGGATACTTAATGATGGTTTTGGGTAGGAAAGTGGACTTTTGAGAGTCTAACTAAGTGCTTGAGGAGGATACCATTTGATTTGAAATGGGAAAATGATGGAAATTAGTCCTAGAAATCAGATGATGACTCAAGAGAAATTTGAGAAAATCCAAAAAAATAAAGAAAAATGAAAAACTAGTTTCAAGCCTATTTTGAGGTAAGAGTGACTAAAATCAATTTGCTAAAATTGATAGAAATATCAAACTAAGTGGTTTGAGATGTGAGGAATAATGTGTGAGCGTTGGAGCAGAAATATGGTGGATATTGGTGTGTTTGATAAATCAAAGGCACTTTGAATTTGATCCTAAGTTACCTACGGGTGAATGTGAGACCTATTGTACTTGAGGAAGCCTTAAGTGGTATTAAAGAATCATGTTTAGTCAACATGATGTGATCAAGGGGATAACTTGGGTGTATAGTGATATGTATCTGATATATGTCTTCCCGGATCCCGCGGTTCCCTCTTAGGAGGGATCTGGCTAGTTATAATTCTGGGATCCGGCTAGTGCAAATCAGAAGGCTTTCAGCAATTGTGCAATTCTTGCACTCTTAGCAAATGCTTCTCCTAGTTATTTCTACAATGATTAAATGCAAGGACACAACAAGTATAATGCATAGCAAGTGTGGGGAGACTAAAAGGTAGCTAAAGATAAGTGATGACGACTACTTGAATGAATTCAAGATGTCGTAAAATCTCATCCTACTTGTTCCTAAGTTAAATTTTTCAATGCCAAACCATGGCAATTCCTACACGCTACTTCCTACTCAACATAAGTATTGTTAAGATGTTACAAACCATTGTTTCAAATTTTTTTCATAAAATAAGATCCTATGACCTTACCTTACTTCCCCATCTCCTTCCATATCACTCCCCGTCTTCATCCTCCACTCCACTCTTCATCCCACCAACTCTACTTCAGAAGTTGGCGAAGCACTTGAAGAACCCTTTGGTTTGTTGCCATTCTTGTGATGGGCTAGAAATGTCCGACAATTGATTGATGTAATCCAAAGGGTCGAGATAGGTGTTTCCAAAGGGGTTGCTACTTCCTTATCCTTCTCTTTGTCTCTCCCGTTCATCCGATGAATCTGTTGGTGGGTGAGGTCTTTTTCCATCCACCATAAACCTTGTAGTTTTTCCCTCAGATAAAGGCACCATAACTTTGTTGCAAAAGCTATGATCATAGGAGTACGGAGAAGGATCTAAATCAAAGATGAGGCTTGCAAGATGAGATAGGAGCATTGCATACGGGAGCACCATTTTGTCCATGCTTTTCACACTCGCCATTCTCTTAATCATGTAATATGCAAGGTTGAAACGAGTCTCTACACAAGGCAATAGATCATGAAGCTCAAGCACGCATTGGGGTGATCCTTGTTCCTTTCCAAGAAAAGCACATTCTCCCTTACCACGACTTCCCATTTCCTATACAACACGTACATCTCGGAAAGCTCCATTTGAAATGGATCCCTATAGATCACTTTGGAATTTCTAGTGACGATGGGGATGCCCTTTTCATGAACACGGTATCCCTTACCGTGGTTGCTTCCGGGATTCTCATGTGGTAGACTTCATGATGATCTACCATGTCGTGTAGCTCCGCCAAAGACCATTCATTGGAAACATGAAAACTCCTTGATATGGAACACGTAGTATTCTTCCAAATTCTACGTTTAAAGGGTGTACTCATGCACATTTATGATGAAGACAATTGAGATGGTCCCGTTCTCATTCCTAACTATTCTCATTGTTTTGTAGAATTCGAGTACGACCCTGGGCAAATTTGCTCGTTTATGTCCAAAAGACAATCAAAGCCAATTGTTTCAAAAACTTGTCGAATTTCGGTGTTAGCAAGGAATGCTGGTTCTACCCCACCACCTTCATGAAAAAGCCTCTTTTTGAGCAACTTGAAAGCTTTCCTATCCTCCGGGCTAAGTCCATCCTTTCGATGGTACATTGGGATGTAGTGGGCGGTATCATGATAATCTTATTGTCGGTTACTAGACATGATCGTTCCTATGCAACAAAACCAAAATGTGGTGTTAATTTTGAATAGTAGCCTAAAGGGTTTGATCACAATTTTGCTCAAATCATCTTTATTGAATTCAAGAAATGAGTTTAATTTGTATTAACAATGTTAATTATTTGATTCAGATTATCTTAGAAAACAATGCGGTAACAAATTATGAAAAACCCATTTGAACCCAACTTCTAAAGATTAAAATTGTAATCCTAGGAATCAAGGAATCAAATTAACAATGTAGTGAAGATTATACTTACACAAGAGATTGTTTTGCTTGAAGGAAATGATCAATTTGCTCCAATGCGAATTGGGTTTTTGTTCGTGAGTCTTTGATAGGGAAAGTGATAGTGGAACTTTTACGTGATCATTTCTAACTTATGTTGTTCTCTGACGCGATCCCGGATCCCTCTCATTAGAGATCCGGCTAGTTCAAACTCAGGATCCGGCATGACAAAGAAAAGTTCAGCTTAAGCATTCCTTGATAACTTTTGTTTGGGAGTTCTAAAATGCCTAGAGTTTGATGTTTAAGCTCTATAACTTGTGGTTTGGGGTTTTGACGGTTTAATACTAATCATATTTGTCGAGGTTCCCTTTTTATGAATAAGTCATAATTCTTTGGGAGGTTTTTCAAAGATTATGACAAAATCCCATTTTATCATAATATAAGAAATTTCACATGGATATTCATTAACATAGATGAATTGTCAATAGTCCTTTTGTGAGGAATAATGATCATGGCTCTCGAATAGCCGAGATATCATTATTACAGGCTTGTAGTGTAGTCTATACAAATCATCGAAGAATACTATTCTTGAGAATGATTTCAATATAGATAACTACTATAGTAATTACTAAAAAAGTGTAAACATACTACCAAGACTTTAATAAAATAAAAGAAAGCTTGAAATTTATTAAAGATCATACCTTTGCTAAATATTATTTTTAAAGAAAGAAATATTTAGAGAAATTCTTTGTGATCTTCTCAGGATCCCCAAATTCATGTGTGAGGAATACTATGCTAAATATTCTTTTTACGAAAAGAAATATTTAGATAATTTCTTCAAGAACTTCTTGGTATGCCCAAATCCAAGTATGAAGAATTCTTAACAAGGAAAATATTAGAACGTTCTACCATTGTCCAACATTGAACACAATGATGATTTTTTTTAAAACATGACTTAAAAAAATCCTTCTTTGTAGTTTTCAAACATGCACGGATCGTATCAAATTTTTAAAGTACAACATACTCTAAGAAACTTGGTAACGAAGCTCTGATGCCAATTGTGGAAAACTAGAAGGGGGGGTTGAATAGTTTTACCAATTAAAACTTTGTTTGAAAATATTTAGATCGACTTATGTCAATTCATTTGGATATGTATGTTGGACATTGATAGATAGATATAATAAATGTGTAATGAAAGATAAAGAGTAAGAAGCACATAACCACGACATGAGTATTTATAGTGGTTCGGCTACAAGGACACCTTCCTTGCCCAACTCCACTCCCCGAGTCACCTACTCGAGAGTTCGTAATCACTACACGACACCAACTCCTTATGGCGAGAAGCCTTCGAACATCGCCTATTCTTTTCCTAGGTTCAGGCTAACCATCGGCTCTTCACAAGGGAGAACCACACCTACCACAACGCCGCCACCCTTTATCCGATTAGGCTAAGTACCGAGTTCCATTACGATGGAGGAACTACTACCCAACACTACAAAACACCTATCCCCAAAGGAGACCCACTCCTTATTACAACACTATCAAGGATATCAATATCCTTGGAAACAAACTATCACTATTTGTATAACGATGTACCTCATCGATTATATGACCTTGGCATCCTTCACTAATGCCACTTGATTTGACTCCTAGGCATCTTTCACTAATGCCCTTGACACGAATGCTTGGCACCTTTCACTAATGCCTTCATCTTGACTCCTTTAGCATTCTTCACTAATGCTTTTGACACGGACGTTAAGCACCTTTCACTAATGCTTTCGCCTTGACTCTTTCAAAGATCCTTCACTAATGCATTCGACACAACACTTCTATGGAGGAAGAAAGAAGTATCAACAAGAGAACCTCAGATGTCTTGATGATGACGAAGCATGGCAACTCACGGACTTGATCTTGCTCGACTTCAAGAGGTGGTGATCTCGCCTTTAAGTGGAACCTAGAGAATCACACAAAAACAAAAGACAAACTACATAGAAAGATCCTTAGGATATGTGGTTAGAATGTTACATACTTCTCGAAAGTATGTGGGAGTGGCAACCCAAAAGGAAGAAATGGCTCACTATTTATAGAAGAAAAAAAGCTATCGCTCCACGGATCCCTCACTTGAGGGATCCGCCCAGGTAATACTGAGGATCCGCGGACGCCCCCTCTTGCCCATGGGTTTTGGGTCATGGGTCATGGGTTATGGATCATGGGTATCCAAGTATATACAATGTATCTACAAGATGCAATGCATCTAGTCCATGGGTCATGGGTAAAAACCATGGGTCATGGATAATATCCATATATGACTTAAGCATGATGTCATGCAATGGGTTATGGGTCATGCTCCATGGGTATGAGTCATAGACTTTGGGTTATACCCAACAACATTCAATGTATTTGGTCAATGGGTCAAATACTTAAGTTTCTACCTATTTATATCACCCATTATAATACATACTAGTTATGAATATATTTACCCAATATGTAAACACTAGTTGTTGTACATATAAAATCACTTATACTTGTTTTAGTGTTTTATGTGAAAACGTAAGTGTGTTAGAAAACTATTGGCTCGAACCATTTACGTATTTTATTTGTTTCGTTAAAATGATTTTACGTTTTTTATCGACAAAACATTTGAAGATCGTAAAATATAAATAAACGTTTTTACGGCTTATTTGTATTAACAAATGCCACCTTGGCAACTGTGCCAAGGTGTACTCTGATTGGTCGAACGCATGTCATCAAAATGATCCAAGGGACGTCAGAGAAAGGGGAGTGATGGGATTTCCATATCAGCATGATCAAGGGATGAGAATGATTCAAAGAAGCACAAATTCAAGCTTCATGAAGCTTCCCAAGCCTCAAGTTCAGCTATAAAAAGACCCCGATTCTTCACACAGTGATATGTAGTTTGTAGGTGAATTTAGTGTGTGTTATTTCAATTTCTTAAATGTTTCTAAGCTTTTAATTAGTTTTAGTAGTTCGATTTCCAAAGATTGTACTCAATTTCCTTTTAATAAAATTTCACTTTATTTGATCAATTTTCTCTTTACTCTCATTATTCTGTTTCAAGTGTTCCTTATTCATAATATAGCTTTAGTTTGTTTGAATTTAGCTTATTCCACTTTAATTTGAGCTTGTTTCTGTTTTCAAATTAAAAATCACAAAATAATAGGTAAAATACTTGAAAAATCAAAATAGTGTCAATTTGTTCATAAGCTTCAATAAGCTTACTGCTTAGTTAGCTTGTATAAGCTTTACAAAGCTTATTCTAAGCTTCATTCACAAATCACCTACACAAATTCATCAAAAATCACAAAAATAATCAAGTTACCTTTGCTAAAATGTGGAAAGCATGAAAGTGGTCTAAATGGATTGGCCAGATGGACTTTACTCTAGCTTATTAATAAGCTAGAGAGCTTGTAGCTGCCATTAAATTGGTGATCTTTGTTCAGCTGAGATCCAAAAGTGAGTTCTATTTCAGTTTAGCTTAAAAGTTGTATTTCTAGTTCTATTAGTGTAGATCTATGTTACTGTGTTTAATTCTATTAGTGATTGCTTAATTTAATTATATTATAGCTTGTTTGAGTAGTTTTTAATCATATCATAGCTTGTTTCATCTATTTGCATCATAGCTCATACTTAACTATTTGATTTTGTCACAATTTGCTTACCTAAGTTTTAGAGTGTTACATATGTCAAATTTGCATCAAATACCTCTATTTTAGTTGTTAGAATCTGAACTATGGATTGAATCAGCTTAGATTAGTGGTTCACTTTGAAAAATTTGCAAAACAGTCTCATAAAGGTTGTTTGGTTCAACATATTCAACTGAATTAGAAGTTATTGTAGCAGTCAAAAGTATCATAATCAGTCATATATAGGTTCATTTAGGATAGTTAGATCATAAAATTGCACTTGCATTTCTTGAAAAGTCAAAATTAGCTTTCACTTTAATTTCTGCACAACAGTTAGTACTTAAGTTAGCATAAGCTTTTATTTAGGTCTTAAGTCAGCTTATTATATCATTCTCATTTAATTAGAAGCAATCAAAGTTCATTTTAGTCAAAAATTCAAGTTTTCCAAAATGTCAAAAAGTCCAAATCAGTTTCAAATTGCTTCCACTTTTGCATTTTAAATTTTCTCATTAAAAAGTCCATTTTAGCTGTAATTTTGGATACTGGATATTTGGTTGGTGGTTTTTATCAAGGTATTTTCAGATTAATTTTTAGATTTTTCTAAATCAACTTTTAGATGGCTTTAAGTTGGGCTGTTTTCCAAAATTTACCTCAGACAAGATATACCGATCTCAATCTGTTTTTCTGATCTCATCTCAGCTTTTTCAAAAGCTTCTCAGAAGCTCATAAAAGCCCCTTTTTAGCTCTTCTTTGGTTTAAAGCTCTCAACCAGGTTGTCTTGAAGTTTCAATTTGAACTTTTCCATAAGCTCTTATTTTCAAGCTTGTAGGATAGCTTAAAGTTGGTTTCTTAGGGATAATTGACTGTTTGGGTTTTAGACTGAGTAAAGTGTTTTTTGGCTTATTCCTTGTGCTTATTTGATTTTCATCAGTAATTTTAAGTTGCTTTTAGTGAGTTTCAGCTTATTTAATCTTGTGGTAACTTTTGGTAGTTTATTTGTGCATATAGCTAATTTCATAAGTGCTTATTTCCAACAGATTTAGCCCATAAGTGCTTATTTAAACTTCACTAGTTATTTTCATATTTTTCCTAGATTCAGAATAATATTTAGAACTTATCTGCAAATTTTCATATTTTTCCAAGTCCATTTGCTATTTTTCTAGAATTAAAATCATATTTAAGCATTTTTAAATAGTTTTTAACTCAAGAAAATCAGAAAAAGGTCACAAAAATATAAAGTTAATTTTTTAGGTTTAGAAAAATCAAAAATTCAAAAAGAGTATTTTTCCACATTTTTTAAAATTAGTTTAGTATTTTCTAGACATTTTATTATTTTTAATTAGTTTAAAATTCAAAATAATTAGAGAAAAAGTCAAAAAAAATATAATTTCAGTTTTAAAAATCATTTTTAGTTTATTTAGATTTTTGAAAGATAATTTTGTAATTTTCTTACAAATTTACATATTTGTTTTCTTTTTAAATCAATTCAAAATTACATAAATAGTTTTTAAATCAAATAAAATTAAGAAAAACAAAAAAAAATTAGTTTTAAATTCTAGATAATTTTTAAATTACATTTTTAGCTGTAGAAAAATATTAGTTCACTTTTAGAAGTTAATTTGTTTAAGATTGCATTTTAGAATACATTTTAGAAATTTCCTAATTTACGTTTGTTAGCTTAAATTTGCATAATTAGTTGTAATTTCTTGTTTGCACTTTTGCTTTAGAAGTTTTAATTGCCTTTCATTATTATTCATTGCCCCGTAGTTTAGAAATCATAAATATCTCTTTTAACTATTCAAATCCCGAATAACGCGACGTGAGTTTTAAACTCCATTCATCCTTCGCTAGGAACGATCCAGGGATTCAAACCTAATACGATTGAGTTTCCCTATACTATTGTTGGTTATCCTAAATCAATTTTTGGCGTCGCTGTCGGGGAAGGCTTGTAGTGAGTAAAATTCCATCTCGATTCGCATGTATTTGAAGATCCTTTCCCGAGTGAAGTTATTGTTTTGTTTTTTTTGAATATTTATTTTTCAAAAACCCAAAAAAATCTAAAAACACCAAAACATTCTTCCTAGAGTGTTTATAACACCAAAAAAATTAAAAAACCAACAAAAGAAATCGAAACGTCAATTGTTACGTCGGCTCACCTTGAAAGTACAACTTATACACGGGGTTCTAGGAGGTCTTGACATTAAATTGCAGACCGAGGAAAGATCCACTCTTCTTTCCCGCT
>OU343222.1:222901388-222950269 GCA_910596185.1 Chrysanthemum makinoi | reverse complement strand
ACTGTGGAAGTTCCACTATCACTTTCCCTTATCAAAGACTCACGAACAAAAACCTAGTTACTGTTCACAGGAGCAAATTGATCATTTCCTTCAAGCAAAACAATCTCTTGTGTAAGTATAATCTTCATTACATTGTTAATTTTATTCCTTGATTCCTAGGATTACAATTTTCATCTTTAGAAGTTGGGTTCAAATGGGTTTGTGATAACGCTACACGCGTCGTTCGGGGTCAAAGGAACTTCCTTTTCGTTGAGCAAGTTTTTCAACACCCTAGGCAGTGAACCTAATCGTTGTAGTGTAGTATTAGGGTAAGCCACGGGTATTAATGTCGTTCTCTAGGGGAATAGGAATGCTAGTGAGAAGTTACTACGCTAAGGTTGGGGTTGAGGAAGATTATTTTTTATCTTTTTATGTTTTTTAGGAAATTGAAAGGTACGAATCTCGGGGTTTTGATTTGGGGGTTGGTATTGCTACCGATTACTCTACTTATCTAATTATCTAATCTAAGGTGTATGTAGTCTATGTCTAATTATTGTGTGCTCGTATGATAGTTTAAAGATATGTTTACTTAGGTTTTACTACTCATTAATTATCTCCTATTGGTGGTTGAATTGTCACGTCCTTATTCTTAGTTTCGTTGTGTGTCTAAAGTTGTAGGGTATGCGTTTCTCCCTAACTCTTTGAACTTACCAAAGGGTCTCGTCTACAAAACCCACTAGGGATAATAAACTCTTACTCTAAGGCACTCTTTGGATGGTTTAGCTTACAATTACTCAAGGAGTCATATTCTAAGGTTCACAAAGATTTAATCAAGCATTAAGTACACAACGAATGACCTATCGCATTACTAGATCATTAATCAACTAAGATAAGAGACAACCAATCAATATTCAATAATTAAGTTTCATATTCCCTAAGCAAACACACAAGTAAATTAGCCGGACATGGGGAACATGCAAGCATACACACAAATAATCAAAGACATAATTGTATTAATGAAGTAAAACACTTATCTTGGTGTAAGATAGGGTTTGGAACCCTAAAATACTGTACAAGACAGCCTTGGTTCGGTTTAGGTTTTTACTCCAAAAGACTACACACTAATACTGAAAAATTCGGATTCTATATATAAGATTACACATGCGACGGCGTCACCTTATGTTTTGTGACGCCGTCGGGTCGCCGTCATTAGGGTTTTGTCTTGGCCACGTTAGTCTTGCGACGGCGTCACCTTATGCTTGTGACGCCGTCCTCTTCAGCTTCTGACGCCGTCTGGATTGAATCTAGGCCGTCTGAGTTGCGACGGCCTACTCTTTTATAACTTGACGTCGTCACTTGAAAATAAGAGTTTTGGCTTCTGTCCCGTCACAAAATCCTTCGACGGCGTCGCAGATAAGCAGTGACGCCGTCACCTTGTATTTTCAGCAGCTGGAGTGTCTCGATTCTTGAATTTGGTCATTTTCTTCGTATATCCGCACCTTTTCGTCCAAATAAGTGCCATTACAGCAATTTGCCTTCAAGAGACCTAAAAAGTGAAAAGGAACGATATTTAGTAATAACGGATACAAAAGTGATCAAATAAGGGCTTAAATGACCCCTCAAAAAGGTACCTTTTAAAACCTTATCAAATATCCCTACACTTGGTATTTGCTTGTCCTCAAGCAAATGTGCTTTTAGCCAATTAATTTATAAGTTAGGGGTCATGAAGCATTGGTTTAAAACAATCCACAACACATATAAGGCCCGTAAAAGTCATAACAAGAACGGAAATTACATACTAGCACCTCACATAGGGTGTTTGGATACTCACATATCTCTCGGGTGTATATGAAATATAACAAGTTGGAAATGGAAGATAAACACTCATTAACCGGTCCTAGTACATAGATTACCATATGCTTGAGAATAGATCAAACCTCCATCGCTTTGGCGTAAGCACCTAGGAAAGACTATCAAAGAGGTCTTTAAAGGGTTGTAACGTTAGGCTTACGGTAGGAAAACAAAGTGTTTGTTGGGATAGGCTTTTTAGTGGTGGCAAGTCAAAAATCTCTATGTTGCAAGTATACGAAGAATGGCGTTGCTAAGCCAAGACTCGACACTCTAGCTAACTGAAACAAACAAACATAAATTTAAAGGATAAATGTAGGATGGTAGCCCGTATGTTTTTTTTTTATTTTTTATTATTTTTTTTTCAAACACTTTTACTCTACCATCCTCTATGGTAACATCAAAATGATAGGGATTTATAGGCACATCCCTACACTTGAGTTTTTATTACTATAACACTAATTTGACCCGAATTGAAAAGATCAAAACACTTGGGGTACATTATTACGCAAACAAAGGGAATTTGAATTTAACGTTCCCTTCCCGTCATTTCATAAACTTTAACTTTTCCCATGAATCCCAATCGTCCCAAACCTGTGTACAAAGGATATGACTCGACTTAGCAACTCATGCAAGCAACCAGATAATTGAACTAAGGGTTTAGGGTGATAACAAAAATGCACTAAAAGTAAGTGCATACAGGGTAGGCTAAGGCGATTTGGGTGTATATTTGGGGGTGGGGTGTAAACAATGCTCTTCATTGATATTCCGGAAAAAACCGAAACATCACGAGAACCGCAAAAAGGATAGGCTCTGAGGGGTTAACTAGGGGTATCGTGTACTAAAGATGAGTACAACGCAAAGGGTGTGGGGGAATTACTCAACCGATGTGGAAGAAGTAATTATATTACGGGTATCAAACAAGGGTTATCCTAATGCCTCTTATCATTTAGTTATTCCTAACTACACAAGTGTAGTCTTACTAGCGATCTCGGAATGCATCACAAAACAAGTTCTACAATCTAATATACTACCGGTTCACACTCTAAGAATTGAAGATGAATGCTTTTAATTCCTACTAATCTAAGGGCGATCCTCACATTTTGGGTGGAATTTAGGTGGTAAAGGGTTTTTGTGCTAGTCATGCAACTTCCTATCCGTGAGACACTTTTGTTAAAACGAATGGCCCACTCCTATATGTCATGAAAAATAAAAAATTTGGTGCCAAAATTACCCTAACCGACATTTTCTCATGGTTTATTACACAAATACAATTGGACAAAGCAAATATTCAAGGATAAGCATAGTTTCAAAGTTCCCGTTTTATTTTCCCTCCCTACACTTAAACTGAACATTGTCCCCAATGTTCCCCGAAAGTATCAAAGTTATGATAATGGAAGGTAATTAAAAACGAAAGAAACTAATACTCCCCTGATTAGCTCGGTAGGATTCGTGTGTGAAGTAGTGGTTAAATCCATTCCAAGAAGAATTTATGCGTGAAAAGCTCCTTCCAATCTTATGAAACTTCTTCTTGATAAATTAAACCTGCACACTCAAAGAAAACAAATAAAACCTTCGCGTAAAATTGGCGGTAATAATATATATAAGACTCGATTTAAACTAGGATATTATGCTTGTGGAATGGATGTTTACAGAATTTCTGGAAAATTAAGACCTGGAAAATTCCAAAAATTTATAAGTAGCTAACGAGAAAAAAGTAATCTGTTGTTTTTACTCCTTCCTGACGCCGTCAGGTTGCGATCCTGACGCGGTCAGGTTGCGATCCTGACGCCGTCAGGTTATCCTGACAAAAACTGGTATGCGATTTTCTGGAAAAAATTCTGGAAAATTTACATCTTTAGAATATGGAAAAATTTCTGCAAAACATCCATTATGACTCGATACAAGCATTTGACTCGAACAAACACACATATATATCTTTTAATGAATTACTATTCTCATGTTTACGTTTCTTTTGAAAACGTGTGTAATCCTCCCTACACTTATCCCTTATGTAAAATACCTTTATATGCAATTAAGACGAGGTTAAAAATAAAATAAAGCATTTTTACAAATTTAAACATGAGAATAAATAATTAATAAAAGATATATGACACTAACAAGCAAACAATTAAGCATGGGTTGCCTCCCACGAAGCGCTTTTCTTTATTTAAGAGTCTTGTAGCTAGACTCGTAGTCGTGCCCTTACGTTTTCCTTCTCTTAGAGGCCCACTCTATTATCTCAACTCTATTTTCATCAGCCAATATATTCAGGGCCTAACTCTAGACAAGCAGTATAGCGAATCTTGTCTTCCCAATCAACTTTAAAGGCCGGAATGCTGTCTACATCGAGATCATCAATACCCTCGAACTTCTTATTTTTGTAGGGCATTATATACTTAACACATTCGGTCCCATTTGAGAATTTGACTATTCCTTCCTCTTGATCATAAACCATCCTAGACTCTTCAATAAATGGTCTCCCAAGTATCACATATCCTAAAACTCCATCGATAATGCCCTTAACATTTTCTAGGATCATGAAATCACACCTATATATGAAGTTTCCTACGAAGACATGCAATCCTTTAACCCTCCCAACATAGTTACTCACCTTCCTAGGGTAAAAGGGATCCCTCATGGGTCCTAACTTTTCACTCATGATCCTATTGTAGTAAAGCCTAGACATTATGTTCATAGGTGCTTTATAATCTATGTAAGTGTGATCCCTATATAAGTATCCAATCATGCACGGTATCTTGATATTTTTGGGTCGAAGGGTGGTCGTGGAAAGTTAACTACGTTATGGTGATAAGCAGTTTCCTTCCCATTAGGGTATGAATCGAAATACTCCCTAAGTTCCTCCTCCTCCTTACTTTCATCCATAATCTCCAAAACCTTAAAATCTCCTTCACAATTTCATCTTCCGAATCACTTGAGGTCGAATCACTATCTAGGGTACCAGTGGATTCCTCAAAGGCTTTTTCAAGTACACTCTCAATTATCCTATTAAGTTTTTTAAGTTCTCTAATTTCACTAACAATGCGAGCTCGGAGTTGGTTGGCAAAAGTTGGATCGAGTGGGGGGTATTTGTTTGATGGTAAAGTGTTGTTTGGTGGTTTATCACCTTCCATGATGGAAAGTGATGGGATTACGAACAAAGGTCACGAAGAAGGGGGATAGACTAAGAGAAAGCTAAAAATGAGAAAAATTTACTTGATAGGAATCAAGCAAAGAAACCTAAACGAGGTGGACTACTAAATAGCTATTCTATTCCCTGGCAGCGGCGCCAAAAACTTGATAATGCTACACGCGTCGTTCGGGGTCAAAGGAACTTCCTTTTCGTCGAGCAAGTTTTTCAACACCCTAGGCAGTGAACCTAATCGTTGTAGTGTAGTATTAGGGTAAGCCACGGGTATTGATATCGTTCTCTAGGGGAATAGGAATTCTAGTGAGAAGTTACTACGCTAAGGTTGGGGTTGAGGAAGATTATTTTTTATCTTTTTATGTTTTTAGGAAATACAAAGGTACGAATCTCGGTTTGAATTGGGGGTTGGTATTGCTACCGATTACTCTACTTATCTAATTATCTAATCTAAGTGTATGTAGTCTATGTCTAATTATTGTGTGCTCGTATGATAGTTTAAAGATGTGTTTACTTAGGTTTTACTACTCCTTAATTATCTCCTATTGGTGGTTGAATTGTCACGTCCTTATTCTTAGTTGCGTTGTGTGTCTAAAGTTGTAGGGTATGCGTTTCTCCCTAACTCTTTGAACTTACCAAAGGGTCTCGTCTACAAAACCCACTAGGGATAATAAACACTTACTCTAAGGCACTCTTTGGATGGTTTAGCTTACAACTACTCAAGGAGCTATATTCTAAGGTTCACAAAGATTAATCAAGCATTAAGACAAACGAATGACCTATCGCATTACTAGATCATTAATCAACTAAGATAAGAGACAACCAATCAATATTCAATAATTAAGTTTCATATTCCCTAAGCAAACACACAAGTAAATTAGCCGGACATGGGGAACATGCAAGCATACACACAAATAATCAAAGACATAATTGTACTAATGAAGTAAAACACTTATCTTGGTGTAAGATAGGGTTTGGAACCCTAAAATACTGTACAAGACAGCCTTGGTTCGGTTTAGGTTTTTACTCCAAAAGACTACACACTAATACTGAAAAAATTCGGATTCTATATATAAGATTACACATGCGACAGCGTCACCTTATGTTTTGTGACGCCGTCGGGTCGCCGTCATTAGGGTTTCGTCTTGGCTACGTTCGTCTTGCGACGGCGTTAGCTTATTCTTGTGACGCCGTCCACTTCAGCTTCTGACGCCGTCTGGATTGAATCTAGGCCGCCTGAGTTGCGACGGCCTACTCTTTTATAACTTGACGTCGTCACTTGAAAATAAGAGTTTTGGCTTCTGTCCCGTCACAAAATCCTCCGACGGCGTCGCAGATAAGCAGTGACGCCGTCACCTTGTATTTTCAGCAGCTGGAGTGTCTCGATTCTTGACTTTGGCCATTTTCTTCGTATATCCGCACCTTTTCGTCCAAATAAGTGCCATTACAGCAATTTGCCTTTAAGAGACCTAAAAAGTGAAAAGGAACAATATTAAGTAATAACGGATACAAAAGTGATCAAATAAGGGCTTAAATGACCCCTCAAGAAGGTACCTTTTAAAACCTTATCAGTTTGTCATAATTTGTTAGCACATTGTTTTCTAAGATAATCTAAATCAAAGAATTAACATTGTTATTACAAATTAAACTCATTTCTTGAATTCAATGAAGATGTTTTGAGCAAAATTGTGATCAAACCCTTTAGGATACTATTCACAATTAACACCACATTGTGGTTTTGTTGTTTAGGAAAAATCATGCCTAGTAACCGCCAACAAGATTATCATAATACCGCCCACTACATCCCAATGTATCATCCAAAGGATGGACTTAGCCCGGAGGATAGGAAAGCTTTCATATTACTTGAAAAAAGGCTTTTTTCATGAAGGTTGTGTGGTAGAACCATCATTCCTTGCTAACACCAACATCCGAGAAGTTTTTGGAACAATTGGCTTTGATTGTCTTTTAGACATAAATGAACAAATTTGCCCGGTGTTCGTGCTTGAATTCTACAAAACCATGAGAATAGTTAGGAATGAGAACGGGACCATCTCAATTGTCTTCATCATAAATGAGCATGAGTACACCCTTTCGCTTGTAGAATTTGGAAGAATACTACGTGTTCCATATCAAGGAGTTTTCATGTTTCCAATGAATGGTCTTTGGCGGAGCTACACGACATGGTAGATCATCA
Source organism: Chrysanthemum makinoi (assembly GCA_910596185.1). Lineage (NCBI taxonomy): Eukaryota > Viridiplantae > Streptophyta > Magnoliopsida > Asterales > Asteraceae > Chrysanthemum > Chrysanthemum makinoi. The sequence goes on along the minus strand of OU343222.1, from coordinate 222,943,103 downwards.
TGAAGTCTACCACATGAGAATCCCGGAAGCAACCACGGTAAGGGATACTGTGTTTATGCAAAGAGCATCCCCATCAAGGGTCACTCAAAATTCTAAAGTGATCTATAGGGATCCATTTCAAATGGAGCTTTCCGATATGTTCCCGTTGTATAAGAAATGGGAAGTCGTGGTAAAGGAGAATGTGCTTTGCTTGGAAGGGAACAAGGATCACCCCAATGCGTGCTTGAGCTTCATGATTTATTTCCTTGTGACCGAGACTCGATTCAACCTTGCATATTACATGATTAAGAGAACGGAAAGTTTGAAAAGCATGGACAAAATGGTGCTCCCTTATGCAATGATCCTATCCCATCTTGCAAACTTCATCTTTGCTTTAGATCCTTCTCCGTATTCCTTTGATCATAGCTTTTGCAACATGTAACATATTGGATTTCGCATACACATCAAACCATAAGCAAAGTAGGCGTACACAATGAGTTTTAGAGAGAGAAAGTTAGAGGTTTGGGAACTTTAGTGAGAGAAAGAAAAATTTTATTATGAGCTCCAACTCTCTACCTTGGGAGGTAGAGAGTATTTATAGTACTTACATAAAACGCCACCTGACGGGCTGTGGATCAGGCATACAGTGGGTAAAGACCCGTCCATCCTCCACGGTGTTACTAAACTAAATAACTACGACTACGAGTTTTCTAACGATTACATATACTTGAGGTGACCGACACTTTAACTACTGGATTTTCCAAATCCTAACAATCTCCCCCTAAGGGAGGTCACCTCAAACACACATTAAATTACATAGAAAAGAAACAAATATTACTTTGAGATTGTTCTTGGATTCTTGTTCTGTAGCTCGTAGTCTTTGATCCTTCATTTTTGCATGTTTTGGATAATCTGAGTGGAGGTCTTTAACTGATCCACGTGATACTGAGTTTTGAGCCAGCTTTGAGATCATCAGCAACATTAAATCTCTGACTCCTCCTTTGTGGTGTTGGTATTATGTGAAGGTGTGACTTTTGGACCGACATGCTCACATTCTGGATCATGATTTCTTCTAATCAGAGTAGCGGAAGCTTTCGTCGATTCATGATATTGGCAGCAGCGTAGCAGAAGCATGGAGTGAAAATATCAGAGTCATTGATGCACCAATCATGATTTCTTTAGATATGAATGTGTTGTGTGAGCATGCGGCTATGGATTGACCGCTTCATTCTGATCAGCTGCAAACGTTTGGGTGTACCTGCATAAGACAGTTAGCAATAAAGCACACGAAAGTGTCTTTGATCACTTTCGATGAATTGAGGTACACGGCCCATGGTTCCCCGTTGATCAGTACAAGTACTGCCTGTGATCAGGTATAATTCCGAAGAACTTCCTTGGCAGGGTTTCACAGCTGCTCTAGCTGTTCCCAAACCGGAACGTCTCAAAGAAGACAACACGGAGTGAGCGAACCAGCGAAATGAGATTCACTGATTGATGAAAAGAGATTTGAAAAACAATCGTGTATTGCTCAATAGAAATTGTTTTTGCAATACAACGAAGGTTTTAATGAAAATCAATTATCAATCATAAACACCTTTTATTTTGAGAAATAAGTACACAGTCGATGAGCTAAAGAAAAGAGTTTTTAAGCACAACGACAGGTTTTTCAAAGGTATCCGTCAATCCATAACCTGAACCAGGATTGATTCAAAAGATTGAATCTATCCATTGTTTCTGTCCAGTTGTCACATGGTTGATCTATTGGATAGATCTCACATGCCACCTACCAGGAGTTTGTTTGATGTTGGCTCCAGAAGGCTTTCCATCTTCATCGTGAATATGTATGCATATCACTTAGATGTTCTGGCAATACCACAAGGATAATGCCTAGGACTCATAAGATATAATCTCTCTTTCCACATTGTGTGAAACAGAGAGTCTTCATTGAAAGTGTCCTAATGAGATTTATATGATGATCTCGTGGCTCTAGACTCAATTGTGCATATTTGGTTCCTATGCCAGAGACTAGGGAGAGGGTCTCCTTCTTCAATATCAACAATCTCTAAGAGAAAGTCGATAGATTATGTCGGTTCCGCGTGAGAATGAAACAAGCCCTTTTAAGAGGAACTTGAGTGGCTTGGGAAGGTTAGGCAGTGCACATGGGTCCATGATGTCTTGTCTTCAATACCAGTGTTACCTTAGTAACCACCAGTAGCACATGAATTGAACCAGGTTTCTGCCCTAAGGTTGAATTGTTGGAGGGCTATTTTTTTCACCCTTTTCTCATTCATTTCTTTTTCATTCTTCAACCCCTTCAGTGCTTACCAAGACTTCATAACTATAACCTTGTTGGGTTTATTCCAGTACTAGCTCTGTCTCAGTCGGCACTCTTCCCATATCTCACTTTTCTCCTTTTTTCATCATACCTAAGGACTTCTACACTATCTAGTGGATTGTCCCTGGGTAGATCCCTCCGGTTCTGGCTGATCAAGGGACCTCAACCTAAACTTATCATCCTTATATCACCATACATAAAGTAAAATTGGTCGGTCTTTTTGGAATTGTTCATCTGCCATTGGAACCAATTGAAAACCATTTGAAAATCAATCAAGATACTTGTGATATAGAATCAAAGCATTTTGTATTTTAATTGTTTTGATATTTTAGAAATGCTCCCTGATTCGTTGAGGTTTAGGGGTGTGTGTGTATGGATAAAACCACAATATCGATATCAAAAATAACCACAAGGAATGATTTAAAATCCCTTTAGGAAAAAGGATAATGAATCAAAACCCGTGAGTGATAGTGATACGGATTAGGAAATCCGAGTCGTTTCCCAACGAGGTGTGAATGGGCAACGTCGTTATCGGTTCGTTATTAAAATGCTCGATGTTTTAGATTTATGATTATATTAAAGCTACGGGGAAAGGGAAAACAATATAAGGGAAATTACACTACGGGAAATCCTAAATACGCGAATTATTCTAAAACGTATTAAAAGAAACGTAAATAAAATGCAACTATGTCTATTCTAAGTCCTAAAAATAATCTAAAAATACTTTCTAACTAAGAATGATATTAGAAAATTAACTAAGAATTAAAACTAATTTTTATGATTTTTCTGGAATTTATTTGAATTAAAAACTAATTTAAACTAATTTAAATTCTAAAAATTACAAATTAAACTAGGAAAAATTTGGAAAAATATTTTTTTGGCTTTTTATATTTTTCTTAATCTAGGAAAATTGAAAAATTATTTTTTTGGAACCTTTTCTAATTTAATCGAATTAAATGCTATTTAAAAAGTATTAAAAACTAGTTTAAATCAAGAAAAATAGCAAACAAAGTTGGAAAAATATGAAAAATTCAGGGAAATTCTAAAATATTATTCTAAACCTAGGAAAAATATCAAAACGTAATCTAGTGAGCTGGAAATTGGATCTGTAGTGAAACTGCTTATAAATAAGCACTTCTTAATAAGCTAAAAGCTGCTACAGTGCACCAAATGAACTCAGAATCTAAATAAGGCTAAAAGAACTTAAAAGCAACTTAATTCCAACTATGCTAAACCTTTGAAAAGCAATCTACAATGAAATGATTCTATATAAATTCTAGTGCCAATTAGTCCTAACTGCCTATCTTTAAGCTTAAACACTGGCTTATCAAGAGAGCTTATCTGAAATCCAGAAATGAGGAACTTAAGGCCACCAACCAGACTATAACTAAACCAAATCTAGGAACCTAACAAGCTAGTTTGACCCCTGTGCAAGGTCTGCAATAAGGCCTGCTCACACTCAGTGTATGCTGAGTGTGAACAGGGGAGAAGTCAGCTGTTTGCACAGCTGATTTAGAGCTTAAGACTGTTTCCAAAAATTTGACAAAAATCAGTTTTCAAAACTTGACCAATTAAACTTGTTTATCCCAGAATTTCACTAATTTTCACTCAAAAATGAGTCAAGGAAAAATCCACAAAGTTTGGATGAAAACTGTTTTAACAATTTTGACTATTTTGACAGATTTGCAAATGTTGACTATTATGAACTTTGATTTGAAATGAATAGCTAATTTTGATGTTTTAAGCTAAAATAAAACTAGATTAAGCTATTTTAATGATATCTAGACCCTAAATTAAGCTAGTGATCTCTAAACCTATCTGATGTGAAATTTTAGAACTGTTATGATCCAATTTTGACTTAGAGTGGAAGTAGAAGCAAACTAAAGATTGTAATGACTATAATATGACTAAACTTGATTAAAACAATCTAATCTAAGCCCTGAATAATCCTAAGTCCTAATTTGATCAACTAATCCAAACAATAATTAAACCAACTAAAAGCAACTAATTAAGTACTACTAGTAACCAAAACCTACACAATCTTAAACACAGATTCAGCAAGTAAAATTGAAACTAAACAAGCAACACTACTATTTAATATCACTGAATTAAGGATGAAGATGATTAAGTACTCACAGTATGTCCAGCTTAACTTCTACTAACTGAGAACCAATTATCACTATCCTAAACCCATAACCAATCCAAACCAAGCTTAATCAACCCAAATCTGAAACATCTCTGCAAATAAACCCATATCAGCTTCTATTCTTCTGCATCAGTTGACTTATGTTGACTGGTTTTTGCTTTTGATGTGAATAGTTTTAGAAATCAAATATAAACCCACAATAAGCTATAATAAGCTTATATGAGCTCAATGAAACAGTAGCACAGTTTTTAATAAGCTTATAAGAAGATTAAGGTTATTTTTTTTATATTTTTCAACTATTTTTCTGATTTTTTTTTGATAAGGATGAAAATAAGCTGCAAATAACTTTTGAGAGCAACAAAATGAATTGAACACAAACAATAAGCTGAATTGAAAACCTAAAAACTTGAACAATGATAATAAGCTAAAACTGAATTTTATTAAAATATAAAAGTTGAGTACAAGAAAGGAATTACAAAAGCTGGAAATATATTAAAACTAAATTAAAAACTGAAATGAAAATACAATTAAGCTACTGAAAATATAAAAGGTAAAGTCCCTTCAACTTGTGAATGAGGATGGGTATTTATAGCCACGTCTTGAGTCTTAGAAGGATCCAAAATATGTAATCTGTGCTTTCTCTTGATGTCTCTCAACCCTTGGATCACCCTCATACATCATCCCAGCAATTATAGCCCTTAGATCAAATCACCACGCTCTTTTGGCCAATCAGAGGAGAGCAAATGAGTGGTATGACACACGGATAGCCAGCGTGGCATCCGTGTGTCAGGTGTGTGTCAGGTGTGAGTACTAATTTACCCTTAATTCGAGTGTAGTGGCTCAATTGAGATCAAGGGTATTTTAGGGTTCATGCCCTGGGTTAAAAGAGGGGTGGATTTGGCGGGTTTGGGGTTTTTTATATTTATTCGTATATGTTGACCGGGTTTATGGGTTGGGATCCGGGTTTAGTTTGCTGGACCGGGTAAAGTATCTTTTGGGCTTGGTGTTTATTTAGGGCTAGTGTAGCAAGACTTGGACTAGGATAGTATTTGGATCCACTTAGTAACTTAGGGACCAAAAGTGTCAAATCTGAAAATCCAGGGATCAAAAGTGTAAATCTGAAATTATAATCCAAGGGTAATTTTTGCCAATCTTCAATAATCCAGGGACTGAAAGTTCAGGGACTGATCTTGACAATTCTTCAAACTTGATTATATCTTTCAAAGTTCAGGGACTGATCTTGACAATTCTTCAAACTTGATTATATCTTTCAAATATCATCCTCTGAGCATAAAAATCTTCACAGATGCTTAATTCGGACCTTCCGGCTCAGCTTTAGCTCTCTTTTAATCTCTCGTGCTCGGATTTTCGTCTGATTTGGCTTCTTTTTGTGTGTTTTATCATATCCGTACCTGCACAAGCACAAACTCAAGAAAACAACAAATATTAGCAATAAACGGCTCTTTCTTGGTTATTTTGGGTCAGTTTTAATAAACAAAAGATATGTGTTTAAGCACATATCAAAATACCCCAGACGAAACCATTGTCGTGTCCCCACGCAATGCAATCAAATCACGCTTCTAAAACCAAGGATTTCAATCTCTTTCTACTAAACCTATGAAGAAGTAGCAAAGATTACTAAAAAGAGATTAAGAACCCTTAATTCTAAAAATGCCCCGTTTACCTTTTAACATAGATATTACGATTAAGCACTTCTGATTATGAGTGACGGTTTGCTGAACTTTCATGTCGATCAATAACTCCAACATTTTTCAAACGACATGTTAGGATCACGGAGTAAGAAACACAACACAGCGTGAAGTGACCATACGGATAGAATACATCGTCCCTGATTTTTCACAAGTCCCCAAACTAAGCGTAAAATCGAAATCATTGTTAAATATGACTCTAGATGCTAACACTACCCATGGAAGTTACTTGTGTAATTACCTTTTGCTCCCATTTTCCTATTTTTCCTCTAGATTTTTTTATTTTTGTGAGAATTGAATTTCTTCAAGTTTCTCATTTCGATAAGATTTATTCCAATAAAGATATAAAGCTAAGTCGCTAATTAGTTATCTAACTTCCCTCGAAAACCATTGCACACAAGAATGAGGTCCACATCAAGGTCCTAATTTCACACGATTTAGGGAGAATATCCTTTTTATGGCGACCGAGACAACTCAACTACGAGTCCAGAGACAGAAGCTTTATTTAGACATCTCCGGATCGAAGTTTGGCTTAACACTATTTCAGCACATTTGCATTTTTGAAATTTAGGCCCTTGTCTTTTCAACTACTAACTCAACGGGATTACCGTTTTATCAGAAGTCTTATTATGACTTTGAATTTTTCCTCTGCTTTTATAGAACTCTATGACAACTTTTATAGCTTTGGATTTTTTTTAATTTTAAAACATTTGGGCTTTATTTCATGTTAATTTTTGTGCCTGATCTGGTCCGAACCGTCAAGTCAAAAAGACTTAAAACAGCTCAGACACAAATGCAAATGAAGATCAGAGAATACAGTGGATTCCCGGGTCGTTAAGTCCCACGGAGACTCAATGGTGTGTGCAACACTGATTCAGACGGTAGAATGATCACTAATGATAGCGATCAGAAAGGATTTGGATATGATAATTACCTAAAGAAAAGATCTATAAATTAAAGCGCTTAAATGCAAATAAAGGAAAATTAAAAAGATAAAATCTATTAAATAAACGCTATCACTATATTTAAAGTGATGAACGTTTAAAATCTAAAAACTTAAAACTTACATTTAAATTAAAAATAACGTAAACGTACAAAATAAAACGTGAAATTTACACAATATAAATCCTAAAAATATGAAAAATACATTTTTACAATCCTAATGATATAAGAAAATTATTAGAAAAGAAAATGATTTTACAACTAATTATCTAATTATTATTAATTAAAAACTATTTTAACTATTTAATAATAGACTAAAATAAAAGAAAATATGAAATAAGACTAGAAAAATAAATTAAGACTTAGAAAAATCTAAAATATGATAAAAATAATTTTTGAAACAGAAAATATATTTTTTAGACTTTTTATATATTTATTATTAATTTAAAACTATTTAAAACTAATTTAAATGCTAGAAAATACAAATTGACTAAGAAAAAATTGGAAAAATACTTTTTTGGCTTTTTATATTTATCTAAACTTAATAAAAATGAAAACTTATTTTTTAGAACTTTTTCTTAATTATTTGTATTTAAAGCTAATTAAAAATACTTAAAAACTAGATAAAATGTAGAAAAATACCAAACAAGCTAGAAAAAATCTGAAAAATTCAGGAAAACTCTAAAATAACACTAGGAATAAAGGAAAAATAGAAAAACAAGGGGTTATGTGGAAGAATCTGAAACTGATGGCACAAGTGCTTAAAAATAAGCACTTGAGATAAGCTAATGGAGTCTAAAAGATACCAAACTGATAAGGAAGCTACAATAGGCTAAAACAACCAACATGCAATGAGATTCAACAAGTTCTAACCACTGATTAGCAAGTTGCAATGACTTGAGGTACTGAGCTAATGACAGAAAACAGTTAAAGGGGGTCCAAGTTTGAGCTAATGCACAAGCTTCAATATAAGCTAAAACTGAAAAATACCAATTGGAACCTCAAGACAACCTGGCTAAGAACATTTAGACCAAAAATCAGAGCAAGAGGAGCTCAAGTGAGCCCTGTGCAAGGTCTGCAAAACCTGCACAAAACCTGTGCAGGCAACAGACCCCTGCACAGGGCATTTAGGAGCTTATGTAGAAGCATTTTTAAGCTTAAACAAAAATCACAAAATTAGACTAAAATAGATATAAGGAAATATACCAGTAGGGCTTTTAAAAACAACAAGTATCACTTAATTTGACCAAGAAATGAGCCCATTAAAAATCTTTCCATTTGACCCCAAAACTGAATTTGCAATTTGACCTTTTTTGACAAAACTAAAAGTTTGACTATCTTGAACTTTGATCTTGATTTTTTAACTGATAATGATATATTTTGATGGAATGAATTTAACCAAAGCAAAGTTTATGAAATTTAAACACAAAAACAAGACTAGGACTTGTTAAAACTCCAACAGTGAGCAAGCGAGAAAGATTTAAAGGAACTTTTGACTTTTGAGCTTTAAAGGCACAAGGAAGACTCAAAGGAGTATATTAAGACTGAATAAACTACAAACATCAAGAGTATGCAACTGAATAAGCTTCTAAGGCAGTTATAGCTGCTAATCCAAACACACCTTTAAAATCTGAAATACAAACTCAACTAAGCTACCTACTGAACTGGCTATAGCAGATACTTAAAATCATTCAAAATTGACTTAAATATAACTAATTAAACATGTTTAAACCTTTAATGAGCACAGTTACATACACAAGACTGATATTGAACTTTGCTTGAAAAATGAAAAGTGAAATGTTACTAACCACTGTTTCCAGCTTAAGCAGGCCAAAACAAACCCACCCTAAGCTAAACTATACTATTTCAACCCAAAAGCATCCTCTGCATCAATCACAACTTATCCAAACTGCTATTGAGCTCAGTTTTGACTTCTGTTGACCATACAACAAAACCACTTAAAAACTTGATTGCAATCTTTCCAAAAGCTAAAATAAGCTTAAAGGAGCTTATTTGATACTAGCATAAGCTTATGAGAAACTTGGATACAAATTTTGAAATTTGAAAATCTTCACAGTACACAGTAAACTGGAAATTCATATAAAACTTGGATTAAAGTTCACAAACACATTACAAAGACACTTTTAACATAAATGTGATATTAAAACACTGAAAGTACAACATTTAAATTAAGCTACAACATTTATTAAAAAAAAAACGACATTAAGAGAAAAATTAAGAAAACTAGCTACTCCCCTTTTGCTTGCTTCCTTCTTCCTCTTTTATAGCTCAATCTCTTTCTCTTTCATCTCTGATTAAATCCCATAAAAAATTTCCACCATTGGATGACCAAAAATGATCCTGGCCATTGATTTGGATTTGGCGGGAAAATTGGATTAACCTGTGGGGTTGGAAACTAGTAACTAGGTGGGTGGTGGAGGTAGGTAGGATGATGAGGAGGGGGGACAAGGTTTGTGATAAGGTGAGGAGGGCTTGAGTGTAGCAGAGATGTTTGCAGAAAGCAAGTGGGGAGGGTGAAGTGTTTTTGGCGCCAAGGGTGTAGTCAAACACTGTTTTGACTGGGCAGTGTTATTAAAAAAAGGGGGTCCAAATGTAGCTATTGACAGGGGGTCAATTGGATAGGCAGGCCAAAAAGGATTGTGACAAGGCAAAGGTATTAATGACAAGGGCTTGTTATGCAATTTTCTGAAAATAAAGGACCAATCCTGCCAATTCAACAAAGTTGCTTCCAAGGACTAAAAGTGACAAAGTTTAATAATGCAAGGACCAAAGTTGCCATTCTCCAATTTTCCAGGGGCCATTTCTGCCAATTCTTAAACTTGAAGGACCAATTTGTAATTTTCTCAAAACTTTTAGTATTTTTCACCAAAGGACTAAATTTGACAACTTTTGATTTTAAAAGGACCTTTGGTGACTTTTGCTTTTGAAATTATGGCTCAGGGACTATTTTTGACAATTTATGAAACTTGGGGGACTAAAACTGCAATTTTTGCAAATTTGATATGTATTTCATCTGATTTTGATAATTTGCATTTGAAACACATAAAACACTGATTTGTGTGATTTTGATCATTTGATGTGTTTCTGAGTGTTTTCAGATGATTTTGCAGTTTAGATTGTACAAAAATGATGAGTATTTAACACACTCATCAATCCCCCACACTAAACTATTGCTAGTCCCTAGCAATCTTTTGAGAAAACTTAATGGTTTTGATCTCTTTACCAGAAGCCATTACTTCTGGAGTAGCCAAATGTTTCAGTTCAAGTAAGAACCATGGTACAACGATAACCATCTGATTTATTGGCAAATCATAAACCATATAACGGATTTGATGTGTCTTTACCAGAAGCCGTACCCTTCCGGACTAGCCAACTCTTAGATAAATTATCAGAATTATCTTTGGTGAGCTGAATACCAATTATGGATTTTCCACTGCCTTTACCACAAGCCATAATCTTGCGGGCTAGCCAACTCATTATCTTTTGAGGATGATGGGGAGTTGAGAACCATACAATTTTGGGCAAATTGCAAGCCATATAAAACGGATTTGAGAAATCTTTACCAAGAGCCGTTTGCTCCTGGATTAGCCAATCCTTTTGTCTTACAGACATGGCGGACTGATAACCAAATGAGAAAGTGTAAAACACTTACTCCAAAAAAAAAAATTTTGGCCAAAAACGGGGGAATTGGGTAAATAGTATATGAAATTCGTGAGAATTCCCCCCCACACTTAGAAATGAATATTGTCCTCAATATTCAAAGTACCGGCGGTTATGCCGAAAAAAAAAACGTGAAAGGGAAATACTACGGCCATTATTTAGAAAGATTTTTTTTTTTTTTTTTTTTTTTTTTTTTTTTTTTAACCAGATATATATATGCAGGATTCTAGGTTCTACCAATCTCAAAATTCTCATAATGAGACAGTCAAGTGTCAAATTGACTATCTACCATGCTAAACTCATTGATTAAGGTGCAGCTGAGTTTCTTAGGCTATATTGAGTCTAAATCAAACAATGACAACACTTCCAGTCATCCCGATAGCTCAGATTTACCCATAGATCCAAACAACCCTTAAATGTAACCAAACTGAGCTTCCCATACCATACACAATGCATAAACAAATCCTATCCAATCCAGAGATTTAAAGTGTCAAATTAAACCTTTTTAGTCTAAACAGTGGTCAACAGTCCAAGACCATATGATTATCAAGGATTATGTAAAATGACAGTTAACACAGTTTTCAAAAGCACAATGAGTTCCAAGACAAAACCATCAAAAATTTTTTTTTTTTTTTTTTTTTTTTTTTTTTTTTTTTTTTTTAATATATATTATATATAACTGTGGGGCAAACCCCCCCACACTAGGGTGGTAGAAAGATAGAAAGAAGTCAGAAATATGGGTGAAAACTCATATGGTGTGCTACTGTTTTGTTGTTACGAGTCGCTAGCTTGACTCGACCCCGCATTAATTGGTTCAGGGGAAGCAAAGTGGAAGGGAAGAAACTATCTCCATCGGACTTTCATTAAAGATGTTTGAATAAACATTTGAAGCACGTGAAAGTTCACACGATGGAGATATAGAGAGAAACGGCTCAAAAATGAGGAAAATGAAAATGCCGGGATCAAAATTAGTGCCTCATTCCCAAAGGAGAAAAAGGGAAAGCAACCACACCATTTGGGACGAATGGAATAAATATGTGCATCAATGCATGTCCATTCCTCATCAGAAAGAAGCAAATCACCATTTTTGACATTTTTAAGCTTAAATTTGAAGCTTGTATGGTGATTGGTAACAAAATTTCCGGGAGGGAGAGCTTGAAACGGTTCTTCAATCAATAGATTTCAAGGAAAGAGGATTGTCCCTCGAATCAAAGTAAGTATTGTCAATTCTGTGGAATCGACTCATCACTAAGAAAATCATCGACCTCATTCCAAAAGTTGTCATCTTCCTCATCAGGAGGTGAGAGAAAGAAATGGAAGAGAGGCGGAAATGGGACAAGAAATGAAAGACATAGAAAGAATCAAATGGTTTTAGAGGGTAAGAAATGAAGAATCAAATATGTGAGAGGGTAAAGAGGAATATTTTTGGTGTTTTTGAAAAACATTACAAAAAACTTTTACAAAGGATGGGTATGTGCAAGAATGGGTTGTAAAAAGGCTAAACACACGCTAAAGCCTCCCCGGCAGCGGCGCCAAAATTTGATCTTGCAAAAACCGTTCAAAGGCTAAAGACTCAAAACAGTTAGCACAAAATGCAAATGAAGATCAGAGAATACAGTGGATTCCCGGGTCGTTAAGTCCCACGGAGACTCAATGGTGTGTGCAACACTGATTCAGACGGTAGAATGACCACTAATGATAGCGATCGAAAGGATTTGGAATGATAATTACCTAAAGAAAGATCTATAAATTTAAAGCGGCTTAAATGCAAATTAAGGAAAAATAAAAAGAGTAAAATCTATTAAATACAACGCTATACACTTACTATTTAAAGTGATGAACGTTTAAAATCTAAAAACTTAAAACTTACATTTAAATTAAAAATAACGTAAACGTACAAAATAAAACGTGAAATTTACAATATAAATCAAAAAATATGAAAAATACATTTTCCAATCCTAAGATATAAGAAAATTATTAGAAAAGGAAAATGATTTTTACAAATAATTATCTATTATTATTAATTAAAAACTATTTTAACTATTTAATAATAGACTAAAAATAAAAGAAAATTATGAAATAAGACTAGAAAAATAAAATTAGGATTTAGAAAAATCTAAAATATGATAAAACTAATTTTTGAAACAGAAAATAATATTTTTTAGACTTTTTATATATTTATTATTAATTAAAAACTATTTAAAACTAATTAAAATGCTAGAAAATACAAATTTAACTAAGAAAAATATGGAAAAAAATACTTTTTGGCTTTTATATTTATCTAAACTTAATAAAAATGAAAACTTATTTTTTAGAACTTTATCTTAATTATTTGTATTTAAAGCTAATTAAAAATACTTAAAAACTAGATAAAATGTAGAAAAATACCAAACCAAGCTAGAAAAATCTGAAAAATTCAGGAAAACTCTAAAATAACACTAGGAATAAGGAAAAATAAGAAAAACAAGGGGTTATGTGGAAGAATCTGAAACTGATGGCACAAGTGCTTAAAAATAAGCACTTGAGATAAGCTAATGGAGTCTAAAGATACCAAATGATAAGGAAGCTACAATAAGGCTAAAACAACCAACATGCAATGAAGTTCAGCAAGTTCTAACCACTGATTAGCAAGTTGCAATGACTTGAGGATACTGAGCTATTAATGACTTGAGTTAAAGAAATTCAGTTTGAGCTGTGACAACTTCCAATATAAGCTAAAACTGAAAAATACCGTTGGAACCTCAGACAACCGGCTAGAACATTTAGACCAAAATCAGAGAGAGGCTCAAGTGAGCCACAGTCGCAAGTCACGCAAAACTGTAAAGCACGTCAGAACGGACCCGCACGGGGCATTTAAAGACTTATGTAGAAGCATTTTTAGAAAGCAACAAAAATCACAAAATTAGACTAAAAATATATAGATATAAGGAAATATACGGTGGGGCTTTTAAAAACAACAAGTATCACTTAATTTGACCAAGAATGAGCCCATTAAAATCTTTCCATTGACCCATTTGAATTTGCAATTTGACCTTTTTTGACAAAACTAAAAGTTTGACTATCTTGAACTTTGATCTTGATTTTTTAACTGATAATGATATATTTTGATGGAATGAAGTTAACCAAAGCAAAGTTTATGAAATTTAAACACAAAACAAACTAGGACTTGTTAAAACTCCAACAGTGAGCAAGCGAGAAAGATTTAAAGGAACTTTTGACTTTTGAGCTTTAAAGTACAAGGAAGACTCAAAGGGTATATTATTAAGGCTGACAAACTACAAAACATCAAGAGTATGCAACTGAATAAGCTTAAAGCAGTTATAGCGCTAAATCCAAACCCACCTTTAAATCTGAAATACAAACTCAAGCTAAACTCTCTTGGTAGCTGCGGATACTTAAAATCATTCAAAATGACTTAAATATAACTAATTAAACATGTTTAAACCTTTGAGCAGTTACATACACAAGGCGATATTGAACTTTGCGAAAAATGAAAAGTGAAATGTTACTAACCCTTGTTTCCGACAAAGCGAGGCCAAAACAAACCCTTTAAAGCTAAACTATACTATTTCAACCCAAAGCATCCTCTTGCATCAATCACGACTTATCAACGCTATTGAGCTCAGTTTGACTTCTGTGACCATACAACAAAACCACTTAAAAACTTGGTTACAAATCTTTCCAAAAAGCTAAAAATAAGCTTAAAGGGCTTATTTGATACTAGCATAAGCTTATGAGAAACTTGGATACAAGTTTGGAAATTTGAAATCTTCACATTACGATGTTGGAAATTCATATAAAACTTGGATTAAAGTTCACAAACACATTACAAAGACACTTTTAACATAAATGTGATAAAACAACTGAAATTACAACATTAAATTAAGCTACAACATTTATTAAAAACTGACATTAAGAAAATTAAGAAAACTAGCTACTCAAGCTTCTCTCTTCTCTTTTTATACTCCAAATTTGCTTAATCCAACGACTTTTGCTTCCACCAATAATAATAGCCATTGGATTGGTACAGAATCATTTTGGCCAGCACATTGAATTTTAGTAATTGGTGTACAGTACTGAGAGGGTTGAGTGATATGAGGGAAGGATCATTTAATGAAGTTTGGATGTTAGTTGAAGGTGAGGGAACAGGTTTGAGTGGAAATGGAGGAGGGGGGATGGGAGGGTAGCTTGTTGCAGGATAGCAGGTGAGATGGTGAGACTTTGGGGTAAAGAGGATTTTAGCAGATATAATAAACAAAGGGGGTTCACAATGTATATGAGGGGTCAAAGAACGACGGGCAGGTTTAAGGGTTTTAAACTATAGGGATTTAATGTAAAATCACGAAAATCAAGGGACCATGAAACGCCAATTGAAAAAGTCATTCCAAGGACCACAAGTGACAACCAAAGTATAAGGACCAACATTACCATTTGCAATTTTCGGGGACCATTCAAATGAATTTAAACTGGGGCCAAAGTTGTAATTTTCTCAAACTTTTCATATTTTTTCACCAAAAGGACTAAATTTGACAACTTTTGATTTTAAAAGGACCTTTGGTGACTTTTCTTTTTGAAATTTTGACTCAGGGACTATTTTTGACAATTTTAGAAACTTGGAAATTTGAAACTGCAATTTTAGCAAATTGATACGTTTTTCATCGATTTTGATATTTTTTGAATTAAAAACACATAAAATAGCTGTTTGTGATATTTTGATCATTTTTGATGTGTTTTGAGGTGTTTTGGATGATTTTTCGGTTATATAGATACAAAATGATGAGTATTTGGAACACCATCAGTGAACAAGGAAAGCTTACTTCGTGCTCATTTTCCTTCAAAGATTGGAACAATCTCAGCATCTTAACCATGGTTTGTGTGGCCCGATGCGGCGTCAAACGATCGATAAGTACATCTTAGTAATTGTTGATGACTATTGGACTTGGGTCTACTTTCTTGAAGCAAAGACCAAGCTCCACAGTTATCACCTTTCTCACGAAAATCTGGTTCACTCGAAACACCGTCCGGAATAAATCAGACAGACGAGGCCTTTGGTTGTTAACCAAACTCCGTGACTTATGAAAGTGGGAATTCAGCATCGAATCTATTGCGATGGGCTGAGAACAAAGCGGGTTGTTGAAAAGAGAGCCAGCCGACGTTAGTGGAAAGAACAATGTTAATCGATGCTAAACTTCAGTATTACTTATGGGCAGAAGAGTATTATCTGCATGCTATACTGAAAACCGTTCTATGATTACAAAACACCACTTAACAAAACACCTTCGAGCTTGTCCACGCCAACCGAATCACTTTTCATGTATTTGGATCTCTTCTTTATCGAATAATGATCGCGATGACTTTGGAAAGCTCAAAGCCAAGTGACATTGGAGTCTTTATTGGATCTTTGTGGTAATTCTAAAGGTTTCCGCATGGAATCGTCGCAAAGGAGGGTTATGGAAACGATTCATGCTCATTTTGATGAACTCATGGAAATGGCCACGAGTATAGCACTTGGAACCCGATCACAACAGCAAGCTTCCCCCAAACCCCATCATCGGTGAAACAAGCCCTCGACTTACTCGTCAACAAATGGAAGGTTATTTGCTCATTTGTTCGTTGATATTGATGAACGTGCTCGGGTGTATCGGCGTTTGCATTTGCTCAACGATAATACTCATGCATTTTTTGCTACAACAACTACTATTGAAGAAGCACCACGAGTTGACTCCAACACAACGGTTGAACAAGCCGCACCAACAATGATGAACCGTGATGATGTTTGATGATGTACCCCGCTGCGGATTTTGATCAAATCGTTCTTTAACCGTTTGCTAATGAGGCTAATTTTGATGAGATATCAGCGGAATCTTCAAGCCATTTTGAATCATCAAAATCACGCACAATATCCAACATCAACCCTCCCACATAGATGGACAAAAGATCATCTCGGAAAATATTATTGGCAAATCAACCCGTCGTTACGAGACAAAGCGTCTTGTTCGGATAATTGAAACATTGCATTTATGCACTCAGCATGCAATACGGATCTAAAAACATCAAAGACGCAATGACAAAAGACAACTGGATCGAATCCATAGCAAGAAAGAACTCAACCAAAATTCAAAGCGTCTTGAAGTATGGGGAATTGGTTTGAAAGATACTCGAGGGGTCCTCGTCATTGGTCTCAAATGGATTTGGAAAAACAAATTGGATGCTGAAGGGAACGTAATCCGAAACAAGTCACGTCTAGTTGCTAAGGTGTTAATACAAATATCGTCATTAAACGTTATTTATATTTTT
The DNA here is from genome assembly GCA_910596185.1 of Chrysanthemum makinoi. Lineage (NCBI taxonomy): Eukaryota > Viridiplantae > Streptophyta > Magnoliopsida > Asterales > Asteraceae > Chrysanthemum > Chrysanthemum makinoi. Next base: position 222,926,014 of record OU343222.1, on the reverse strand, counting down.
GATCTTTACCTAAGTTTTGTTAACGACAAAAGTAAATTTAATTTGTATAAAAGCTTAAAGCTTGTCAAGTTTAATAGATATTAAAACAAGCTTTTTTAAACAATATATTCATCATTCAAGCATTTACATTTATGATTAGTAACATCTTGATATGACTCTAATCATTATGTATGATAGTAGTTTTAGAATGTGTTAGGTTCTTAAAACCAAACACTACTTATGTACTTGCATATTTCTAAAAATAGAAATACAACATATGACATCATGTAATGCATCATGGAAATCATTAGAAGATTTCATTAGATATTTTGTGTGGATTTGTACTCTTCATATCTTGCACAATCTCACTTAGATAGAGTTGACTTTAGCATAGATTTGATATCTTGGTATCATCACCGTACCAAAATGGTACAGTAGGAACCCTTTTAAGGGTTCAGCGGTCGTGGGCGCTCCATCCCTTTGGCTATAAATAGCAATGCCAAGAAGTCCCTTAAGTACCCTCTATCTTCTCTCATCCTTTCTAACATACTCTCATACATATCTTCTCTATCTTTCACATCTATCTTTCCTTTCTAACTTCGGTTCATATCATATTAGTGATCTCTTTTGTAGCAAAGAAGATCAAGTCATATTCAAGCTTCAACGAGGAGTTGGAAGTCTTGTTTGTTTAGTGTTGTATGATCTAGTGTTGATTCATACTTCATTGTTGTATCAAACCATCATAATCTTGTGAGTGTGAGTGGTTAGTATTTTAGTCCTCAAAATACATTGTGTGTGGGAGTGGTTGTACCCTTGGAAAGAACTCGACATCTAGCTTAGTGTCGAAATAGTGTAAGCGAAGTGTAAAGGTTTTCTCCGCGCGGTGAAAGGAGCTTGTTGACTAGTGAAGTTAAACTCTCGAGTGTGAGACTCGAGGAGTGGAGTAGGGCAAGGAAAAGAGTCCTTGTAGACCGAACCACTATAAACAACTTGTTGTGGTTTGATCATTTCTTTCCTTATTTATTTCTTACATATTGCTTGCATATTTCATTAACATATCTAAGATCAATATCAATTGATCTCTACAATAAGTTTCAAAACAAAGTTTTTAATTGGTAAACTATTCAACCCCCTTCTAGTTTTCTACAATTGGTACCAGAGCCTCGTTGCTCAAGAATTTCTAAAATAATTTGTATTTTATACACTTGAAACGATCCATGGATTCTTGAAACTTTAAAGAAGGGCAATCTATGCAAAGACCACCACTCTTTGAAACCAATGGATTTATATATTGGAAAAACCGTTTGAAACATATGTAAAATCAAAAGATATAGATCTTTGGTTTATTATTGTTAAAGGGATTTTAGTTCTACAACAAAGGATATTTTCGTTGATGAACAAAAGAAACTAGTTGCTAAAAATAATGAAGCTAAAATGATGCTTTATAATGCTTTACCTAGAAAAGAATATGAAAGAATTTTTATGTGTGAAACCGCCAAAGATATTTGGGAATCTTTAATTGTTACACATCAAGGTAATTCACAAGTCAAGGATAACAAAATTGATCTTCTTGTTCAACAATATTAACAATTTGTTATTCCCGAATGAAACCATTGATTGTGGCTTTGCTCGCTTTAACACTATTATTACATCACTTAAAGCACTTGATGAATCTTTTCGTAGTAAGAACTTTGTCCGGAAATTTCTTAGAGCACTCCATCCCAAATGGAGAGCTAAAGTGACCGCCATTGAGGAATCAAAAGATCTCTCAATAATGTCACTAGACGAGTTGATCGGTAACCTCAAAGTATACGAAATGGTGATGGAGAAAGATTCGGAGATCATCAAAGGAAAAAGGGAGAAGATCAAATCCGTTGCTCTAAAGCAAAAGCGGAATCAAGTGATGATGAGCGAATCTTGCTCGTAGTGAAGATGAGGAATACCATGGCCGTTAGAGATTTTAAAGTTCTTTAGAAGAAGAGGAAAGTTAAAGACAAAGACAAAAGAAACCATGAAAGGATCGGGATGACAAAAGAAGGAAAAGGTGAAAGTGTTTTAGATGTGGTGATGCAATCACCGGAGTAAGCAAAACACTTTTGTAAGTGGTGCTTAGGGTGATAGTGAAGACGATGAAGAATCAAGCAAGGAAGAGATCGCTCTAATGGCACATGAGTCAAATGAGGTACTTTCCGACTCTTCTTATTCTTCTATTGATGATGACACTTTGCAAAAACAATATAATCAATTGTGTGAGCTAAGTCTAAAAATCATAACTAAAAATAAATTTTTAAAAACCAAAAAGAATTTTTGGAAAATGAAGTTTATGAGTTAAAAGAAAAAGCAAAACGACTAGAAAAAGGAAAAGCAAATGGCGATGATTGTAAATCATGTCAAGAGCTTAAACTTGAAATAGAAAAACTAAAGCTCACACAAGATGTTTTAATAGAAAACAATTCTAAATTTAAAAGGTTTAACAAGAACATCGCTCTTGCCGATGAAATAGTTAAAATTCATAAAACACCGGGAGACATGAATGGGCTAGGTTTTAATGAAGTATTAATTCCAAAGAGTCAAAATAAAACGACCGAAAAGGACGAACATTCATCAAAATTGTTGCGGTCACAGCGGACGAGACGGAACCAAAATAAGGGTTCCGTCCGTTGTACAAAATGGTGCGCTGGGTACTTCATGAGAACGAGAATGTTATGCACGGACCATCTTGAATTTGTTAAAATAACAAAAAAAAATAGTATTAAACTAAAACCAGCCGTTACTTCAGGAGTAGGACTTGTCAAAATGAATTTAGATCAAAAACTACTCAACAACGATATAAAACTCCTTTGCCACGCCCCTTTCCAAGAGCAACCACAACGTTACAACCCAACTACCAACACAATGGTTGGAATCAAAACTTTCCTAGACCATATCAAACTCCAGATTACATGCCATGGAACTCTTACCCATCGTTTCCATACATGAATCAAATAAATGGTATGTGTAACCCAAATGGACCCATGAGATATTGGGGACCAAATGCTTGAGTTATTTGCTTCTTAGGTATGCTTGAAAGTTGGATTGGAACCCGATGAATGGATAAAAGATAGTGGTTGCTCACGACACATGACGGGCAACAAAGTCTCTTCTCATCATACCAAGAGTATGACGGAGGTAATGTCACCTTTGGTAGCAATCTCAAAAGCAAAATTATTGGCAAAGGTACGATCGCTCATAACTCCCTAACTATTGAAAATGTTGCTCATGTGGATAGGTTAGGATTTAATCTACTTAGTATTAGCCAACTATGTGATAAAAAGTATAAAGTGCTATTTGATGAAAATGGTAGTAAAATACTAAAAGATGGTATCACCATAGCTAAAGGAGTTAGGAAAAATAACATATATGTCATGAAAATAGATAAAACATATAATGACAAACTTTGCCTAACAACATTAGATGATAGCTCATCTCTTTGGCATAGGCGTTTAGGTCACGCTAATATGAGACTTATACAAAACCTATCTTCAAAAGAATTGGTTAGGAATTTACCAAAACTTAAATATGACCAACACTTTTGGGACGCTTGCAAAATTGGTAAACAAACACATAGTAGTCACAAATCTAAAAATATGGTGTCCACATCTAAGTGTCTAGAATTATTACATATGGACTTGTTTGGACCATCCGCTATAAGAAGCTATGGAGGCAACTTATACACTTTGGTCATAGTAGATGATTACTCAAGGTTTACTTGGACGTTGTTTTTGAAAACCAAAATGAAGCTTTTGATAAATTTGAAATACTTAGCAAGAAAATTCAAAATCTTCTAGGTGTCTAAATTGTGTCGATCCGTCGGATCATGGTCGGAATTTGACAAGAAACTCAATTTGGAAACTTTTGTGATACAAATGGTATAACACATAACTTTTCCGCTCCATGAACACCTCAATCTAATGGAGTAGTAGAACGTAAAATAGAACAATTCAAGAAATGAGTAGAACAATGCTTAATGAACAAAACATTCCTCAAAAGTTTTGGTGTAACGCCGTTGACACTTCTACATATATTTTGAATAGAGTCTTATTACGTCCTTTCTTAAACAAAACACCATATGAACTCTATAAAGGTAAAAGCCAACGTTAGGATATTTTAGAGTCTTTGGTTGTAAATGCTTTATTCTTAATACTAAGGATTATCTCACCAAGTTTGACCCAAAGTCTTATGAAGGTGTATTTCTTGGTTACTCTCAAACTAGTAAAGCTTACATTGTCCTAAACAAAGAAACAATGATAGTCGACGAATCGTTGAACATAACATTCGACGAAAGTCCACCTCCCTCTAAGACATCACCTTTGGTAGATGATGACTTAGTTGAAAGTCAAATGATAGAAGGTCAAGAAATAATTAATAATAACAAGGAAGATGAACCATTAAATAAAGAAATTGTCAACATCTAAGAATCTAAAAGTCATCCTTTAGAAAAAGTCATAGGACACTCAATCAAAGAACCTTAAGGTCACAAGCCCAAAATCAAAGTAATTATTTTTGTTTTGTATCCACCATTGAACCAAAAACCATAAATGAAGCAATAAAAGATGAATCATGGGTTATTGCCATGCAAGAAGAATTAAACCAATTAGTTAGAAATGATGTTTGGAAATTAGTTCCAAAACCTAAAGATCAAACTATAATTGGAACAAAATGGGTTTTTTGAAATAAAATGGATGAAAATGGGATAGTATCTAGAAACAAAGCTAGGCTTGTAGCACAAGGTTATAATCAACAAGAGGGGATTGATTATGATGAAACTTATGCAACGGTAGCTAGGCTTGAGTCTATTAGAATATTGCTTGCTTATGCATGTGCCTATGATTTTAAATTATTTCAAATGGATGTTAAAAGTGCCTTTCTTAATGGGTTTATTAACGAAGAAGTGTATGTTGCTCAACCTTCCGGTTTCACCGACTTTGAGAAACCACATCATGTCTTCAAACTCAAGAAAGCATTGTATGGTCTTAAGCAAGCACCAAAAGCTTGGTACGACCGACTTAAGACTTTTCTTATTGATAACAAATATACTATGGGATTAGTAGATAATACTCTTTTTACCAAGAAAAGGAATCACATATTATCATTGTTCAAATATACGTTGATGACATTATATTCGGATCAACTTGTCAAAAGAATGTGATGATTTCTCTAAAATCATGCACGGCGAGTTTGAAATGAGTATGATGGGTGAGTTAAATTTCTTTCTAGGACTTCAAATAAAACAACTAGAAGATGGCATATTTTTTAACCAATCTAAATATATAAAAGACATGCTTAGGAAATTTGGTCTTGAAGATTCCAAACCAACTAAAACACCCATGTCCTCGGACACTAAACTAACCAAGGATGAGGAAGGTGAATCCGTAGATAACACTAAATATAGAGGAATGATTGGTAGCCTACTCTATCTTACGGCTAGTAGACCCGACATTATGTTTAGTGTTTGTCTATGTGCTCGCTTTCAAGAAAACCCAAAGGCATCACACTTAGAAGCTTTAAAAAGGATTTTTAGATACATTAAAGGAACAACGTGTTTAGGATTATGGTATCCCAAAGGAACGGGTGTAGAAACCGTAGTGTATGCCGACTTCGGATCATGCGGTGACTATGTCGATAGAAAAGTACAAGTGGTATTTGCACTTTTGTTGGACATTGTCTCACCTCATGGTTTGCAAAAAAAGCGGCCTTAGCGCCATCTCAACTGAAGGCGAATGCGTCTCCGGTAGGAAGGCATGTCAACAAGCTCTTTGGATGAAGCAAGCTCTCGTAGATTATGGAATTCATCTCAACGACATTGTGATACTTTGCGACAACAAAGGAGCCATCGATCTCAGCTAGAATCCCGTTCAACATGCTGTTACAAAATATTGAAATCCGCCATCACTTTCTTGCGACAATGTTCAAAAGGAAACATTTCAATCGAGTATCCTCAAGAACAACATTGCCGACATCTTAACTAAGCCTCTTAAACGAGAACCTTTTAATCTTCTTAGACTTGGTTTAGGGTTAATGGAACCAAACATGTAGGATAAACATAGCCCAAAACATTAGAATAGTCAAAAGTAAAAAAATTTGTCTTGTACGCTCACGTAGCCACGCAAGCGATAACAAAGCCGGACCAATTTTTGGTGCCGTCGGTCCGTCAGTGTCTCACAGCAAATGCTATATACAAATCATCCTCTTCCTCAAAACCCACTTTACCAAAACGTGTAAAACTTAAACCAAGCACATTATTGTCATCTTCAACTCACTAATCAGAAGATAACATCATTGTAAGTATCCTAACTACATTTCATCTCTTAATTCTGAGTCTAGGATTCTTATTTATGCACAAAACTATCACAAATCATTACATGGGGTTTTATGTATGCTTTTATACCAAATATGAATTCAATTGGCAAATTGCATAACTAGTCATTGAAATTAGGTACTACATTATCATATTGCATAAACAAATCATGCTTCCCACTAATTGATAGATAATGAATATAAGGCCCTATTCAAACAACCAAACACCCCATGTCAAAAATTTTGAAAAGCTTCTCACTTGTAGGAAAACAATTTTTTCATTGCTAATACAAATAGAAACGTTAAATTTTCATCACTTGCATGCTCTTGAATACTAAAGGTATTGCATAACTAATATGCATTCCCGGTATATTCAAATGAAGCCACATTGAATTAGGAGCATTTGGGTTATCTCATGGTATTTGCCAAACACCCCACTAAAACCATCTTTGTGCATAAAATGAGTCGAGATAACCCAACTCCAAATTGTTTTCATATAGGCACACACTAGAACCAAAAACGTTAAAACTTATTCTCATTTTTAACATATTAACTCTTGTCCTTAGGAATAACCATGGTAGCCGCAAAATTCTATGATCACAAAGACACCCTTAACTACATTCCCAAACACCACAAAACCAAAGGACTTACCAAGGAACAAGTAGAAATATTTAGGGGTCTAGAATCAAGGTATTTCCATGATGGTAGAACCATTCACTCATCCTTCCTTGAAAATACCAATCTTCGTGAAGAACTAGCGCCATTCAATTCGATTGTCTTCTTGACATCGATGAACCAATTTGTCCTAGGTTTGTGTTAGAATTCTATGCTAGTGTGAACGGCTTTAGTGATGAAGACGATGATGAATTTTGTCTTAGGTTTAGAATCAATCAAACGACTACACCATCACCTTAGCCAACTTTGCTCAAGTGCTAGGAATTCCCAACCGAGGAACTTGTCTCTACTCGGATAAATGGTCACTCACTGCTCTTGATGCTATCAATGACCGCTCTCTACCCTACCAAACCGTTTGGCCGACAAGGATGTCATCCGTGAACACCTTTTTAACCCAAAAAGTGATACAACCCGAGTTAACCGAAAGGGAAAAGAAGTAAACCGAGATCCATATGGAATGGAGCTAAATGAACTTAAGCCGAATTTAAGAAATGGGAGGAGCTACTTAGAGCCAACGTCATTAGCACCATAAGAAATAGGGATCACATTAACGCTTGCCTTTGTCATATGCTCTACAACTTGTCCAACCGTCAACCATTCAATTTAGCCTACTACATAGCTAGGAGAATGATTGATATTCCAACTCAAGGATTGGTTGCTCTTCCATACGGGATGCTCCTCACCCGTCTCTATAGAAACTTTGCACCAATTCCACCAACACCCAAAGGGATGCACCTTCACTATGAGCTCATCCCTCACATCTTTGTACCTTTGAGTGATGTGCGAGTTGCTAAGACAAAAGGCAAGAGAGCAAAACCTCCAACTCCATCATCATCATCATCAAATAGCTCCGAGGATGGTCTTCCAAGCTCTCGTCTTCCGCCTCATGAGTATTATGGTCTCTTCCCGAAATAGAGAATGAATCGTGAGAGTTCAAGCAAACTAAGGGAATGTTCAAGTGCCTTGGTAGGATGATGAACAAGATTTACAAGAAGTTGGACAAATAAGGGTACTTTTAAGGAGTGTTTGGAACAATACATTATCATTAATGTTTGATACAATTTAGTTGTTTTTATTATGTAGGATGATAATATAACTTGAAACAATGGTGAATGCTAACAATTTCATGCGGGATAGCACAAGTATGCTATCAAATTTTACCCATTTTCACTATAATGTGAAAATCAATAAGCCTTGCTCAAAATACATGCTCCACTATGTTTATATATATATTATATGCTTTTCCTAACTAGAAATGGTTAGTATAACATGTTTTGAGAAAATTTAGGGTTCGGAAAAGTCCCGACACCTAAAACGAACTCTGTCCATTTTCTGCACTTCACGGATCGGTGGCACCATAATTTGGTACCGTCCGTTATGTAAATTGGTACCGCCGTGCATGCGAGGCGGACGGGCGGCTTTTAGGGTTCCGGCCGTGTATGATTTTGGTGCCGTGGATCCTCCGGGTAATTTCTGAATTTCGACTATTTCGTGATTCCAAATTACCATCCAATGCTTATAAATCAATCCTAACTTGCTTATACTCTTATTAGAACTAGTATAATTCACTTAAGTATATAAGAAATCCATTTCCCACCAAAATTCAAAATTTGAAAAATCCACCCAAGGAGCCCTTTGCATAAAAGGAAGGAACCAAATTTTGGTACCTTCAAATCCGTGGGTGATCTGAATATTAGGAAATTCCACTCACTAGAACACATTTATTGCAAATCTTTTCTTCTTCACTCATCTCTCTTGAATGGCTTGACTTGGGTGATATGACTAGCATTCAACCCACTTCCAAATCATTAGGAACCTCATCTCTTCAATGGTTTAACATCAAATCAAACACATTTCTCCATGATTTTTAACTTCTATAAATTGAGAGGTTTTACCATGATCATCCTCACACTTTCTTCATTCTTACTATCATCTAGCAAAGACAAACCAAAGTCAAAAATGACAAATCATCTCCAAAACCTTGCAAGAAACCGCTTAAATTAGTGTGAGGCCTTGTTGCTTTGTTCATCTTAGCTCTCATCCGTCTTCTCCACTCACAATCTCATCTCCCATTAGGATGATACAAACCTTACCTTAGCCACACCTACTCAATCACACATTGTGATCACCACTCCACCACCAACAAAAACACCAACTTCACCTCCGGCCCCATCCAAACATCCAAAACACCCTCACCACCCACCAAGGTCTCACTCTCATTCCTATGGAGTTATTTTCAACTCCACCAACATCCCAAATCCTTTCTTGGAGGACTTGGATGACTTGCCTCCTAGGCCAAATCATCCACCACCAGTGCCATCCTTTGGCTCCAATTGAGGATGGCTCATGAGTCACCTCGGTCATCTCTTGACCCAAGCCCATTAGGGCCTAAACCTCTTCTTTCCACCCTTCCAAAACATTCATGGTCCTTTGTATGGGGATCATTCACTCCCCACCTCAATGTCACCTCATCTTGAGGACATTGAGGAGTGTATGTGGGATACCAATCCCTAAGAGGAGATTCAGCGAACTCCACAACCTCCACCAATTCAAAGGCATGGTGGACTCTCACTTGAGTGAGACAATGCAAATGCAAAGTGCTTTGCTTGCTTCCATCATGACCACCCCAAACATTTCCACCAACACCAACACATCCACCATTCCACCACCACCACCTCCCCAAACATTCTACCCTCCAAGGCATGGTTGCTCAACTTGTGAGCAAACGGGCCAACCGTGGAAGGACCCGGGTTATGGTCCATGACTTCCAAGAAGAAATGAGGTTCATCCTCAACCACCTTGGCGTCTCAACGCTCTTTTCACATCCACCATCACTTTAGGATGGTTTTAGACTAGTCTTTCTTTCTTAGGATAATTATTTTTTCTTCTTGTACTAAAAACACATCATTGTGTTCTCTTTTCATGATCTTTACTCATGAAAATTTTTAACTAATGAATGTTGTTTATTATATTGTTGGTGTCATTACATAGTGTTTGGAAATGCTTGTGAATGATCATTATTACTAATTTTTTTGTAGCTTTATTTTCACAATCCATGTATCTTCCCATTAAAGCACCCAATTAAGGGGGAGCTTTGAACAAGGAGAGATAATAGCTCGGGCTCATTACATTCCATAGCCTCTTCTTTTGTTGAGACAAAAGGGGAAAATAAACTGAAATTATTTATATTTGACTTTTGAAAAGTCAAACGCATACATTGACTTCCTAAAAGTCAACAGAACCCTCATTGATAATACTTGACTTTTAAAAAGTCAAAATGCATACTTTGACTTTCACAAAAAGTCAATCATGCATCAACTAGTGAATACTTTGACTTTCATAAATAGTCAAACATCATACACTTACATTACCATTCTCTTTTCAAGTTCTAAAACTAATATTTTTATAACTCTTGTACAAACTTTATATCTTTTATAAAAATAAAATTTATATTTTGTCCTCAACAAAAAGGAGGAGATTGTTAATACAAATATCGTCATTAAACGTTATTTATATTTTTGATCTTTACCTAAGTTTTGTTAACGACAAAAGTAAATTTAATTTGTATAAAAGCTTAAAGCTTGTCAAGTTTAATAGATATTAAAACAAGCTTTTTCAAACAATATATTCATCATTCAAGCATTTACATTTATGATTAGTAACATCTTGATATGACTCTAATCATTATGTATGATAGTAGTTTTTAGAATGTGTTAGGTTCTTAAAACCAAACACTACTTATGTACTTGCATATTTTTTAAAATAGAAATACAACTTATGACATCATGTAATGCATCATGGAAATCATTGGAAGATTTCATTAGATATTTTGTGTTGATTTGTACTCTTCATATCTTGCACAATCTCACTTAGATAGAGTTGACTTTAGTAAAGATTTGATATCTTATTGTCCGTGCGGGTACCAAATGGTACAGTGGAACCTTTTAAGGGTTCAGCGGTCGTCGGAGCTCATCCACTTTGGCTATAAATGCAACCAAGCCAAGTAGTTTTCATCCTAACTCTCTCATACTATTTTCTATCCTTTCAACATAATACATATCTTCTCATCTTCTAACATACTCTTATATCTTCTCTAACCTTTCTAACTCGGTTTCATATCATATTAGTGATCTCTTTTGTAGCAAAGAATATCAAGTCATATTCACTTCAAGAGAAGTTGGAAGTCTTGTTTGTTTAGTGTTGTATGATCTAGTGTTGATTCATACTTCATTGTTGTATCAAACCATCATAATCTTGTGAGTGTGAGTGGTTAGTATTTTAGTCCTCAAAATACATTGTGTGTGGGAGTGGTTGGACCCTTGGAAAGAACTTCGACATCTAGCTTAGTGTCGGAAATAGTGTAAGCGAAGTGTAAAGGTTTTCTCCGCCGGTGAAAGGAGCTTGTTGACTAGTGAAGTTAAACACTCGAGTGTGAGACTCGAGGAGTGGAGTAGGGCAAGGAAAAAGAGTCCTTGTAGAGCCGACCACTATAAACAACTTGTTGTGGTTTGATCATTTCTTTCCTTATTTACTTCTTACATATTGCTTGCATATTTCATTAACATATCTAAGATCAATATCAATTGATCTTTACAATAAGTTTCAAAACAAAGTTTTAATTGGTAAACTATTCAACCCCCTTCTAGTTTTCTACATAAGGGTTATCGTCAGGAAGAGGGTATAGACTTTGAAAGAATCTTTTTGCTCTGATTTACCTTTCGTCTTGGTACATTCCGGATATTTCACCGTTTGCCCAGCATATGAATATGGCAGTCCTATCAGATGGATGTTGCGTTTCTCAATGGACAACAAAGCGGTTTATGTCACCAACGGATAGATTAAAACGATTACGAGGTTCGAACCATGTCTACAAAAGCAGACAAAGCTCTCTATGGTCTCAAACAAGCTCACCGGGCATGAGTACGACAAGCTATCATCTTTCCTCATTCCAATAATTTCACCAAAGGTTCGGTTGACCCTACTCTTTTTATACAATATCCGGGGCACATATCTTAATTGTTCAAATTTACGTGGATGACATCATTTTTGGGTCTACACATAAAAGTACTCAATCGCTTTTGCAAAACTAATGAAGAAAATTTTTGAAATGTCCATGATGGGTGAACTTACATTCTTTCTAGGATTACAAGTTCATCAATCACCCCGTTGTATTTTCTTGAGTCAGTCCAAATATGCCCTTGAATTGTTACACAAATTTGGAATGAATCGCCTTGACTTTATGCCACTCAATGGCATATACCAAGCTGGTACATGGGAAATGGTTGGCCTCAATCTACGTAGTATCATTGGGTCTCTATGTATATCCCCAACGGTGATGGGCGACATTGTCTTTGCTATATATCTTTTCTCCGGGTTATCGATCATACGACCAATGAAACTCACCTCTCTGAGGCTAAAGAATCTCTCGATACATCAGGGAACCATTAACTTGGGATCACGGTATCGAGGATGGTTTTAACTGTCGCTTTTTGATGGCCCGACTACGCGGGATGCTTAGATTCCGCGAGCACTAGGATCTTTGAATTTCTTGGTGATAAAGCTGGTGTCTTGGCAATCGAAGAAGCATTATTTACATGTTGTCACTCAACGAAGCGGGAATATGTTAGCCGTAATACGTGTTGTGCCAAGTCATTTGGATGAGAACACAGCTTCAAAGACTATAGTTACGTTATTTAGCGAGAATCGATATCTTCTGCGACAATCGAATTACCGGCTGGCGATCCGTGCAACTTCAGTTGACACTTTCGAAATCAAAGCACATCGATCTTGATATCATTTCATCAAGGATCCGCGTGGAAAGTTTGTTGAATTATATTTTGTGGGTACGAATACCCATTAGCGAATCTGCTTTAACCTTGCCTCATAGGTTTAATAGAGTTAGTCCACTTAGAATTGGTATGGGTGTTTGACTTTCAAGAGGAATTAGATTACCTTTAAAAGCAGTCTTAAAACACATCAAACACCAAACTCTCTTTTGTAAATAAATTTTCAAAAACAAAATACAGATATAAAACATGACAAAACAACAAAATATTCTTCTATCTAATTTTCTTTCCAACATGTAGAATTACATTTGACCGTCAACATACTCTAATCTTTCAAAATTAGTATTTTTCGATCAAGTGTTGAGGGGGAGAGAAAAAGACATTAAATATAGCTGTTTCAAAACATGGAAGTGTACCATGTTACTCTATTAGGTTGTTTCTTGTATCAATGGTGGTAAACTTTTAATTAAGCCGACACTCCCTGGAATTACAAAATTATAACCTTCTTTATTTTTTAAATTCGAGGGGAATTAATAGTCAAAGTTATTTCCTAAAAATCTTTTGTTTTGGTAACCAAAATGAAAGTTAAATGGCCTGGATGAAAAAGGAAAGGTGGAGGACCAAAGCTGTCAAAAGGTTAAAGTCATTTAATAGAAACACCCCACTTTAACTTTGCATCACATTTATTAATCTCATCCCTTGACATACAACAATCATCTCACAAATCAGTGTTTGGATCATCAATCTGTAGAGTGATTTATGTGTTTATAAGCAGTTTAAACAATGGTTTTGAATTTTTCATAAATCCAACGGTTAAATCTTGAGATAATGTGATGTTTGTGTTCTCTGGCGTGAAAACACTTAATCATTGGCGGTTTGTGGTCAAAAGATTGTGTCAAAATGTTTTAAAGCATCATCATACCATTTTATCCTCATGCTTACGAAGCCACGAATTGATTGAATGCGGAAAACTAGGGTTTATCGTGGGTTTGGGTATTCCAAATGTGATTGTTTTTTGTCAAAAGATAGTTGTTGTAATGGTGTTATGATGGTGAATTGATGATATCTAGGCTTTAGATAAACCCAGAAACACTAATTGTTTAAGAATTAAAGATTAGGGTTTAATGTTCTTGAGAATTGGGTATTATTGATTCAACGCGATGATTGGATATTAATACTTGGTTTATATCAACTTCATAACTACTTAGAACTACGAGAAAAACTTTGGTGCTATTCAATGGCTAGAAATCATATCGTAATTCATGAACTTAGGGTTTTGACTTACATTATGACTTTCTGTCTTCTTAACATGCTTTCATGCCTTGATCTGTTTTAAGATTGAATGTATAAGTCAAAATTGATGTTATGATGCTTTTATTTGAGGTTTACCTTGCATAAAACTTCGAATCAAGGTCCTTGTTACTCGCAGCATAAGGATCACCTTCACCCGTAGAAGTTATCGTAAGAGTGATTTTACGCGTAAGTTCTACAAGGGACTCTGGCGTATCACATGGAAGGATATGCGTGTGATGACTCTAAGCATAAGGTCTACTCTTCACGAGTAAACCTTGCGCGTAAAGTTTTTATCTTCTGGCGTAATCTCTACATATAGGTTACTCTGTTTCTCGCGTATTACATTTCTTGCGTAAAGACAGATTCCTACATAAGCTTGTGCCCTATATAACCCTGTTTACGCATAAATTCCTACGCATAAAGCCTTGATCAAACCGTTTTAGTTATTCTGGCGTCTTAGCATAAACAAATGTATCATAACGTCACGAATCCAATAATGTCACTAATAAACTTAAACGTTTGATATATTGTGAACTATAAGTGATAACATAAACTTTAAAACTTAAAGTTAACTAACTCACGAAGCGTTTCGAGCGTCATTGAAATATTGGACATACAAGTGACTTAGGACTCGTAACAATCAATTACATAGTACATTCAATAATTAGTCAATAAAAACCTTCGGTTGACTAACATTATGTCTTTCGATATGTTGGTTCTTTTGGCTAATGTTATTTCAGATCGCGACATGGATGCTCAAATGAATGTATGCATAGGTTCTGCAATTCCGGATATCTTCCCTTTATGGCTATCGAAGATTGTAAAGAACAATCTCGAGAGTTGACTTTGAAACCCTGCATACTCGAGTCTTCTTGCTTGATGCTGTGGATATTCTTAGGAATCATCCATACGGAGACATGCTCTCACACTCTGCTGATTCAGTCTACATTCAACAATTAAAATTCAATGCAAAGGATCAAAGGTCAAAGTGCGGTGGTTGTGGCTATCTAAACAGATCACCATCACACATGCGAGATCTACGAGCATTCTTCTTATTCGATGTCGAAACCAACGAATTCTATGCCACACCTCTGAAGAGCAGTTCTGCAATTCACGATGGATATGGCTATGATGAAGCTTGGGAATTATCACTAAGCAACCGTCATTGGAGCTTAAGAACATTCCTCAACGTGGAGAACCCTCACATCATTATCCTGCGATGTCAGTCTGGTGGTGGCAGTGGCTATGAGCATCCCAAGCTCATGGGTGCATATTTTGGTCATTAATCAACAAGAACGACATGAAATTGAAGCCGATATGGGATGACATGATGTCATTTCTCAAAAGCTTAGCTCAAAAGATTCCCTTATCAGATACACAAAATGTTGATCGAGAGAGCACTTGGACTTCATCCTGATATTCCCAAGAGGCTCAATGACCACAGACAATCCGACATGTTGGTGAACCCATCTATCGGTCAGAATCAAGGAGAAATCGTCAACAAAGAAACGAGGGTGCGTGTTTGCGATCACGCGACTAATGAAATCAAAAGCTTGAAACATACAAAAGGTATCTTCTAGCAGTAAAAGAAGGCAAAGTTGGTCATCTCGATGAGAAGTCTTCTGGAACACTATACGGTGAACCAGAAGAGGCGGTCGCAGAAGTGCTGCCAATGCGAAAGTCAGGATAATCCCAAGAGAATCCTCGAAAGGGCAGTTCAGCCAAGGAAAGCTGTTCCTATTCCCATATCTAAGCTTGAACATAAAGAGCAGGGCTGTGGACGAGGACTTCGAAGTGCGGTCAGGATGAAGACACTTTCTACTCACGAATGCTGCAACAGAAACACCTCGCCCGGCAAAACCTCCAAGTCCACAAACTGAAAAGAAAAGAAGACTCTTTTGTACTTGTGCCTTATGAAGCTCGGATGAAGAAGAAGAGCAACTGATAAATCATGCAGGGAAGAAGTTAAATTTGTCAGACTTCAACACGTGGCACAACAATTTGCTAAAGAACAAATGGGTGGCCGGTCAGAGTGTGCAACAACCTTCACGAGTCCTGATCGGTTAATCAACCCGATAAAGGGATGCGAATTACCACTGCACTAAACAACAACAAAAGCCCGTGGAAGAAACTGTGATGAATTTGAGAACACATTAAAGAAAAAAGAAAAGATGAGGGGTGACAAAGAAAAGACCGACGAAATTTGAAGAGATAAGTCACGGAGATGACGATTATGATAAGTTTCGCTAGACAGTCTGCTTTCTTCAGGAGGAGAAAAACCTGCACTCCAAAGGATCGAGTCTCCTCATGTCTCTTCATCATCAGTTAGTCTTCTCATTCTTCACCCACCATCGAAAAATCAACCAAATCAACATCGAATCAGTAAAGAAGCCCCCTTCGATCTTGGATTTCTCATACTCATAAAATAATTGTGAATGCGGTCAAACAGGTTAGAAAGAAAGACATGCTTTACAAAAAGTTAAATTTTATTGTGACCGTTAACAGTATCTTCATGATGAGATGACAAGAAGAGAATAGCATAAAGGAGTACATCTTTGAAACAAGATCTGCAAGGAATTGAACAAAATGATCAAGGGTACACTGCAAGCACCTTCTTGACATTGTTCCTAAAGTTACAAAGGAGTTATTCACCAAACAACTCTATCAGAATCTACTACATATAGCTAAGCAAACCATGAAATCAACTCCATGCATGTTAACATCAATCCGGTTGATCCATAATCTACGATCTTTGAATTAGTGTTAGGGTACGGTGCTTTCGAATGTCAAACTTGCATCACTTGCTTCTCACGAAAGCAAATTGTTGGAAGCATTCTTTGGAATACCAACTCAAATCATGCAGAGAGAAATTTGAAAGCCAAAACGTCAAGAGATGATGACAAGGATAAGGATAAGGACAACGAGCTAAAACGCTTAGAAGAAGTCGGTGAATCATCTTCAATGCAACCTCCACTAGCAGTCTCGGCACAACAAAGACCTCATCACCGTTCTTACAGAGATAAACCTCATGATTAAGACACCTCCCAGACTCAGTAATAATACACTTTGAGTTATCACGGGGGTGGCGATGAAGAATATCGAGCAGTAACAACACCCGCCTCTCCCGACAAAGTTCGGAAACCAGAATCCTCATCTAGGTCTAAACAAAAGAAAAGAAGCCAAAGTTGACGTGCATTATCATGGCTAGATGAAGAAGATAAAGCGAGGAATTTGAATGGTTCTCTACTCTTGTTAATTCAACTCCTACCCTGTGAAGGTTAAGATCTGGTGACGGTATTATACATTGGAGCATGCAAAGATCTGCAAGAAATTCGAGTAAAGAAGATGCAGGAAATCTGAGTTTAAGCGAATCAAGAATGAAGCTTTTCAACGTGGAAGATAGCTCAGAGAAGTGCCATCGAGTCGAATATCCCCCTTGACAACATTGCTTTCGATTTATGTCTAATAACATGGATTGGCTGACCCGAAGCAAACATGACTTTCTGAAGCGGGATAACCCTCATATTACAGACTAGTCTAAACCACTACCAACGATGCGGCCAACCAGTCAGCCTAGGATCCATTGAGATATTTCTTCAACAAAGACTTGGAGTTTCTTCTGGCGGTGGCGATGGTTGAGAAATACGCTACATCCACGACACTTCCATTTCCCGGTAGAATACTCAAAGCGCATAGCTATGGGGAAAGAGCTAATCACTTGTTCTCCAACAAAGTGGAAGCATCGACGAGGAATGCAATATATGGGATTCATCATTGGCGGAATGTAGGAAAGTCTACGAACGGTCGAGGGTCTCAACATGCGAGTGTTAGTCCTAAAAATGCGTTGCCATCAAACCGTTGATCTTCGTCCAAATGGGACTACCGCGTATCTCAAGAAGATTGTGAGGTCAAAGGCAAGCGAAAGGGATTATGCATTTTCGAAGTGACTTTGAGAATTTTCTATCAGCGACGCCGAAGACATGTACCTTTACCAAATGCGAGGGTGTTATGAACAATTCTCACTACAACGTGAATTCATCAAGTCGAGCTCATCTTCATCGAGACGCGCTAATGTCCAAAGGCGTGTAGAAGATCTCCAGTGGCAGTTGAATCTTATCGGACCCGTGTCAACTTCACTCCCGCATGACGATCTTTTGACATCCACCAACTCTTCTAACTTACACTCATCAGCAAACCATTGGCGTCTTTTCTGGTAGTGAACTTCAAAGAAATTGCTTGATGGCGTGCGAGATCTTCACAAGTTTAGAATCACACTTTGAATGGTTAGGACGGATGGCTTACGGTTGAAGGATATACACAGATGATCTCTAGCGATAGGAATTGGAAAAGGGATTGAGTGGATGGGATTTATATAGAAGGGATCCAGTTGAAAATTAAAGCTATGTTGGTGGTAAACTAGGATTAACATCACCAAGCTTTCAACAGGAAATTCCACTCATAAACATCCTAAGACTGGTACCACCAAGCTAACTGCTTCATTATAGAATTTGGATGTATGATTTAATATGTCAATGCTTGTGCCACTATTCACGATTAATGCAACTGTGCTTGTAAATAAAAGGACCATTAGTGCGCTTGAGTGCCACAATCCTTATAAAGGAGGCGGAAGCTTCTTACTGAGAGTAAAACCTATCAAACCTTTCACTTTTCAAGGTTTTGCTCAAAAGAACAAGTAATTTCCCTCATGATTTTCAAAACCTCAACCGTTTATATCACTTGTTAGTGCTTGATTTAAAACTTTGTTCTAAATTGTTTCACATGGTTAAATTCTTCCGCCCAACACTCAAAATGAATTTATTCTAAGCTTTTTCAAAAATAACATTTTATATGCCAATTTTGAGGGAGAAAAAATACGTGATAAGAAATATGTTGTGTTTTGCAATATGAACTCGTGTGAAAGACTTCAACCAAAAGAATTGTGATACTAACTATAGTATCTCGAAAAGACTTGTCGAGGACGGGTAATAATTTCAAGCTACTTCGCTAGTGTAGCGTGTCTCGCAAAGGACTTGTCCGAGTAGAATGTACCATTCGAGAAACTCTTGGTAGACATGAACTTTGGCGGGTTTGACAACCTTCCGGGGTTGTCCACACCTTCAAGATAGTTATTAGAGTTAAGTTGTCACCTAAAGCTGATAGCATAACTCTTTAACTATGCCACGTAACCGTGTCTCGCGGGAATGTCTATCTTGGTCGATCGATTCAAAGTCGCGCACTCTTTCCTCAGGTGCAGTTTCCGTAAAAAACTCTTAAGCACATGTGGAGGGGGAGTATTTCCGCTAAAAGATAAAACTCTCACAGTGGTTCAAACATGTTTTCATTTACAAACCCTTTGAGAGATTTTCTTCAAAATGGTTTTATGAAAATAGGTTAGTCATGGAGTTATAAAGGGACTAAGGTTAGGAATAGCCGTCCATGATCCGCCAGGCCGGAGGATCTACAAGGACACTACCAATAGTTGATTTAGAAGTCCTTAGGTGGGATTTAAAAAGGAGAATTGAGAATCGGAGAAAGAAGGAGTTGAAGAATTAAAAAGAAATGCAAAGAAAAGGGTAAAAGAAATAGCCCTCAGTTATTCAACTTAGAGGACACGAGGTTCAATTCATATGCTGGTTTGTCACTAGATGACACCGTATTGAAGATTAAAGTCGTCATGGACCCAGTGACGCATGCACTAAACCTTCTTAGCCCCTCAAGTTTCTCTCAGCAGGAAGCTTGTTTCATTCTCACAGGGAACCCTACATAACTATCGGCTTTCTCTTGGGAATTGCTAGTATTGAAGAAGGAGACCTTCTCCTAGTCTCCGCTCAGAAACACCACGCACTATTGAGTCTAGAGCCGAGATTCATCAAAGATCTCTTAGGTACACTTGACATTCATCACTTGACATTCAAACAATAGAATTCGTGGTACATTATCCGAGTCCTTCACAGATCTTAGCAATCTGTCGAGAACATTTGAAAGAGGTTCACATTTGTGGATCCTCATTGATTGAATGGAAACTCTGCCGGGTCAACATCAAATAGCCCTGACAGCAGGTGCTTTGGCAACTCCCGTGGATTTGCGCTTTGGTCTCAACGGTCTACAGTCGTGAGGTGATGCTGCGGTGTGTACCTCGGCGACTCATCTGGGAACGTAGGTGTGCCGGTACATCGTGTTATCTCACTTGGGACTCCGATTCAGGCGGCCTTTGTGAGAATTAGAGTTGTGTTTTCACACTATGCTGTTAACACTCTCGAAGTTCAAACTTTAAGTGCCGGAATCCGCTTGTTACTAACCCGTTTTCATGTTTTCTTCTTATGGAAGCTCGGGCGGAATGATGTCGCAGTTGATACCGTGCTCGGCAACATCATCACTAATGGATTCTATCCAAAAGCAACACAACAGTCGAATGATTCTTCGTCAAATCAAAAGTCTACAAAGTTAAAGACTTAAAGAACTTCATCATCTCTGATTTCCAAAAGCGTCAAAAGAAAGAATGACATGGAGCAGTGAAGGCTGAACGAGGCGGTTGATGGAATACTTCATCCTATCACAAAGAACAATGCAGAACAAAGATGGCCCGTCAAAGCATAAAGCTGTTCAAAGAAAACTATCTCGCCAGCTGCAGGGAGATGGATTCGAATCAAAGGCAATTCTTCCGGCTAAAAAGAAGAATGTCGAGGACGTCAACTACTATTACATCAAGCGCCTTCACCGTTTTTCATCACCAACACTTGAGGGGGAGATTGTTGGAATCACTCCTAAGCCTTTATTCAAGTGTTAGTTACTCATATGTAATAGGTAGCTTATTATGGCTATGTTTGTTATTTAAGGTTTGGCTTATGTAGAAGCCCATAAGCAGGCCCATGTCCATTAAGGAAAAGAATTAGAGTGTTGCCCTAGCTCCTTGCCTATAAATACTTTTGTATAACCCTCACTTGAGGGTTGGTTGTTCAATTTATTTCTTTTTCACATAAAATCTACATATAACCGGTCATTGTATTTACGTGTGTGTGTGTTTGGTTTATTGTTCAATCGCCTTTCTCTCTTTCTATTAAGCTTGTGTTGTAAATCTAGTGACCTAACAGTTTAGCACAAAGTGATGTCATACTAAGATGCTATACCTAGAGCAGCGGCTTGCTTAAATTTGTGAAGCGTGACATGTTCCTCAACATCACTGGTATGGCCAACCATGTCACCATTTTGTATGTTCACACGTACCTAAAAGCACATGAAACTTTTAGTATTTTGATATATATTTTAAATAAACACCGATATGACGGTAATCCAAAAGATACCTTCAAGTTGATGAAACTTGTTTCGATCTACCAGTTTCATGTTGTGTTTCATGGCGAACCTTCATGTTGCTCAGCTTCTTCATACATTAATTGACGCATTAGAACCCGGAGAGTTAGTGTTTTGCCTTCGTAACAAACTCAGCGACATAACGACTCGAGGATAGTTGTTCTTGATCAGTGAAGCAATAGTGTCTCGATGGCTCCTGGATTTCACTGCGATGAAGTAGAAGCGGCTTTGATGGTGCTACTACCACCACCACCCTTGAGTATGACCGGTTTCCTGTAAATTAGGTTCGGGATTTAACTTCAAAGATTTGTAGCTACTTGATGCCTCTTTAGGCATATCGACATTAAAACTTGAAGATTTATTTGTTCTCATACCGGTCTTCATGATTCATTGGTTCCCTCCCCATTATCACCCCAAATGGCGAAACTTGTGGCGAAGTGTCTAGCTACGATTCTTGTTTTTTAATTTAATGTCGATTTCTAAATGAGCGAAATTTTTTTCAGTTCTATTGATTATATATAAATATATATAATTAAATTATTGTTTTAACTATATATATATTCTCGACATTTATTTTATATATTATTTATCATTACGTGATTATCGAGAAAATGTAGTATGAGTGTTGTTGTATTAAATAAGGGTAGCAAAAAGATGCCAAAATCTGGCACTAAGCTGAGCAGCATTGATCCCAACAGTCCTTTTGGGAGCATGTATGTTTATAGTCATTGAATGCGGCGTTATGGGATATGGAGGCATAACAATGTCACATTTAGGTCTCACTCTTTGAGGAAATGTGGCATTATTGATAATATTCATTTGTATTTTTTTCTTGGCTTAAGTTTAGAGGTTTGAAGTCCTACCAAAATGTACCTTTTTATGTAAATGACCTCCTAAATATCAGAGAGAACATATCATTTAGAGAAAAATATATGATGTTCCTTTGTGATCATATTTGCGACACTAACTACTTGCAAAATAGTTAAACTTTAGGAAAAAGCAAAAATAAAAAATGCAACTTATGTGGTAGAAGATCGAGAACCTTTTAAATTAAAGGCCTTCCTTCTTTCTAACATCATCTCCGTCGGCATTTATCAAGGGCACGAAATAATAAAATATATAATAAGATCATCTTGAATAGTGTATGCCAACATAAAAAGTTTTTAAAATTATTGAATGCACCTCCCAAATCGATTATTTGTGTATTCTTTAAGTGGGTCCATATTGCTACAAGCGGCCAAGCTGAACATGGTTGGATCCTGAGGTATTATGCTTAATTGTTGATTCCATCTACGGAATTTTGCCGTCTGCAAGTTCTACTATCGGAAGAGTGTTAGTATAAGTAGATTTAACACTCACTGTTCTCCCTACTATTCATCTTTGTACCTCCATGAAATGTGCATGTAAGACCTCTTAACACAAGTGGCATGTGTTGGGCGTATCTAACATGCTCACACATTCAAATTTTATCGTGTTTGATTTCACTTGCAAGAGGTGATCAGGTCTATTTGACTCTATAACAGCAAAAGGAGGTTCACTGGGTATAGAACAATATTGAATTATTCTTGCAACAAATATAAATATTATTTCCACGTTGCAAAGTTTTTGTATAACCCAACCTTGTAATTTGTTCAAATATAGACCATATGTCACTACTAAACCCGCGGTAACTACAATTAAAAGTGACTGAGATGAGTTGTTTGTGCCTTAAAAGAAGTAATCAAATTATCATTAAAGTTACTTACTTGGATCGATAGTTCCTTGAGGAATAGATACTAAAATGAGTGAAGGAAAAGGCTATAGAAGGCGGCATATCCAAGCACAAGCTTAGCGGTCAAATGCACATTATTCTTACTTTGTTTCGTTATCTCTAAAGATGGTTTCGAAGTATGGTAAAAATTCTCAAATGCTTGTGCATGCATAAGATAACTACTAAGCTCATGGATGATACAAATTTTAATTCTTTAACACTGAACCAGGAGCGACTCTCTTCTCGGTTGCACAAAGTTTATAAAAATCATGGGTTAGGAATATATGTCAGTAGTAGCGACAAACGTACATATAGAGATAGATAGCAAGTTACTACTTGTATCATACGGTACCACCGCCGATTCCACCACCAAATACGGTACTATGGAATAACAATCATTTTCAATACATTTGGAAAAAATGTCCGATTTAGAAGATATTGGCTTGCGGTTTTGTGTGACTCCGGCATTTGCATACCCTTGAGCCTCCATATGCACACAATGATGTTAAACAAGAAATGTCCTTCTGCACATCATAAGGGCGACACTCACTGCAATATTAATGGATTTTGGAAGTGCTCGTCCGCTGAAGGGAAATCCACTCTCGATCGAGGCACTTCAACTCAGGTTATTAATTATCTAATGATAACTTTATATATCAATTTTTTTGTGATAATTTTCCCTCACAATTTCAGTGTAGCGGTCGTTGCATGTTGTTCACTTTTTTGCTATGTCAATGCGATGCTTCTACTCACCTTTCTGATCAAATCCCTTCCTACTATTAGATTCTATCTTGAAAGTGACATGAAAATTTGTTATCATTTAACTTTTTTAATAAATGTTATCTGTATTAGCCGGCTTTGCTTTGCTTGTAATACTGAAGTGGCCATTTTGACCCATCTTACTCACTGAAGAGTCGAATTTGATTGTTTTATATCTCAAATGGGCCAAAACAAAAAGTTAGCTAAATGGGTTGGCTGGTGAACAAGCGAGGTTAAAGTTGCCCAACCTAATTTTTTAATGCATATAACTTCCAACATTGTTTTACTCAAATATCAGGTATTAGTGTATCTATATAGTTTTGGTAATCATAGTCTATACTTATTCATATATGAAGAGCGGGCAAAAAGTGTCATGGGTTAGCTCAACACTGGTCAAGCTGTTTTGACCCATACATGTTAGTTTCAACCTTAATCGGTCTTGACTCTTTACCCACCCTACCCGACCATCTTGCACCTATAGTTATGTGATAGTAGGTTGTCTAGTCAAGGTTTTGTTGTAAACATTGAACCATAGCGCATTATCTTGATAATTTGATATATTTATAGTTGGTAGTTTTGGAAATGTTGCTAGCGAGTTTTTACTTCAATAATAGTACTTGTTTCAACCGACTTATCATCTGCTTCCACTGAAGCTAAATTATCTACTTCAGGTTTTAAAGTTTCAACATTTGACTCTTCAGGTCACAAGTAGCATTAAGCGTCATTGTCACTTCAACCAC
>OU343222.1:222834976-222901288 GCA_910596185.1 Chrysanthemum makinoi | reverse complement strand
GATCTATTATTGAGCAGGTTAGCATTGTTTTTGAAAATTTTATTCTTACTTGAGCTAAAAAATATTATATTAATAATCATAAAAACATGCTTAAGATTTGTTTATCATGAGCAAAAAATTTTACAAAAGGTTTTTGAAAAAAAAAAAAAAACTTTTTGTAAAATCTTGTTTAAATTTTGCTCACGATAATTAAGAAGATTTCTCTTCTTTTATGAAGGATTGACCTTGAAGTGTATGTTGGTCCTTTCTTTAAAACGGTGTTGATCGTGATTTAACCAACAACCTTTATGAATGAATAATTACCGTTTTGCTTTACGGATGTACTTGTGAAGTCTGTTACTTCGGTGACTTCTTTTACCTTTGGAGTATCATCGTCATGTTTATCACGAATGCTTGCCATTCCTAGACGTTGTTGTAGATATTCGAATCTTTCCGGTGGCAAAGCTTTTGTGAAGAAGTCGGCAAGTTGGTTGTAAGTTTTCACAAAGTACAATTCCACATCTTTCTACATGGTCCTTGATGAAATGGTATTTGACTGCTATATGCTTTGTTCGTGAGTGTTGTACCGTGTTACAAGAGATGGCAATGGCACTTTGCGAATAACAATAAATTAGGATGTTATCGTAGAAGAAACCATAGTCCGTCAATTGTGTTTTCATCCATAATACTTGTGCACAGCATCCAGATAGGGATATGTAATCAGCTTCTGCTTTTGATAAGGCAGTATGGTTCTGCTTCTTTGAAGACCAGCTGATTAACTTCTCCCCTAAGAAGTGAGCAGATCCAGAAGTACTTTTGCAATCAATTTGCCAACCTGCATAATCTGCATCTGAATAGGCAATTAGTCCAAAACCGGTATCTTTCAGATACACAAGGCCCATGTGAGTGGTTCCTTTGAGATACCGAAATATTCATTTTACAACAGTAAAGTGTTTTTCTGCTGGCCTTGATTGGTAACGGGCACACATGTAGACAACAAAATGAATATCAGGCCTACTAGCGGTAAGATACAAGAGTGAACCAATCATACTACGGAATTTTGTAGCATCGACTGGTTTACCACCTCTATCTTCATCTAGTTTAGTCATGTATGTCATTGGTGTACTTATGAAATCAGATTTATCCATTCCAAACTTTTTCAAAATTTCCATCGTGTATTTGTGGTGATGTATAAAGATACCACGAGGAGTTTGATTAATTTATAGACCCAAAAAGAATTTCAACTCACCCATCATGCTCATCTCAAATTTACGTCGCATGATTTTTTCAAACTTTTTGCAATATTTAGGATTCGTGGATCCAAAAATGATATCATCGACATAAATTTAGACTAGCATGATGTCATCACCTTTCGCCTTATAAATAAAGTTGGATCGATTGAACCTTTGACGAATTTGTGTGTGAGCATATATTCTGATAACACTTTGTATCATGCTCTTGGAGCTTGCTTGAGTCCGTAGATGGCTTTGTGAAGGACGTAGACATCATCTGGATGGTCAGGATCAACGAAGCCTTTTGGTTGGCTAACATACACCTCTTCTTCAATTTCTCCATATAGAAAGGCCGTTTTCACGTCCATTTGGTATATGGTGAATGATTTATGAGCTGCATAAGCCAAGAATAAACGCATTTCTTCGATCCTAGCAATTGGTGCAAATGATTCATAAAAGTTAATCCTTTCTTCTTGACCATAACCTTTCGCAACAAGGAGAGCCTTGTTTACATTACGTCACCATCTTCATCATGTTTGTTCTTCAGGATCCATTTCAAATTAATTATGAGTTTTCTAAGAAGACGTGGAACCCTTCGCCAGACGCCATGGCGTGTGAATTGGTTAATTTCTTCTTACATTGCAACAATCGGTCGAGATCATGGGTGCATCTTTGACGTTGGCGTGTTCCATCCTACTCAAGAATGAATTGTAGTAACATAAATCTGCGAAGAGCTTCTTTTTGAACGGTTGAGAAGGATTTCCAATTATTTGGTGTAGAGGGTGATTGTGAGTCCATCTTCTTCTGTGTAGATGTGGTTGGTGAAGTTGTTGCATGTTTGAAGAATCATTGATTTCGTCTCGAAGGGTCCTTCGACCTCGGTTCGAGTCGCAAATTGATTGATGAATGGTTCCTCTTCAGACAATGAATTGGTAATTATTTGATCATCAACATTCATGTTGGAGGTTGGAGTGGTGTTGTTTGATGAACAGTCTTGTTGAATATGTATTGGAGAGGTATTCGGTGTGGGATCAACACTTCATATAAGTAGTTGTTGATGAACCAAATATGGGAAGTGGTATGTCTTCTTGATTGTTAACCGATAATCGGTTGCGCGGATATTGTAGACATATTCATCTTATTTCCTCTACATGATTCATCATAGAAGTTTTCAAACAATCCATCTAACACTTCCTTTTGAATAAGTTTATGCTTTGGTTTTGATGATTTTGGGTTTGGCACGAGTCTTGAACCGTGTTGTTCAGAAGTCATAGTCATTTGCACGGGTTCTTAACTTACTTGGTCAGAATCCATTTCTTTTACTTCATCGAAATGAACATGGATTGTCTTTTGTATAAACTTTGTCCTCCGATTGTAAATAAGATATGCACTTGACTATGTAGAATATCCAAGGAAAATTTTGAAATCCCCTATTTATTTGAGCTTACCAATATATTCACGATCATTAAGAGGGTAGCATCGACAACCAAAGGTGTGTAAGTATTTTACATTGGGTTTTCGTTTGTGAAGGATGTGATATGGAGTTTTTTTGAAGCATTTGTTAATGACAGATTGGTTTTGTGTGAAACAAGCGGTTGATACAGTTTAGACCATAAATTTAATGGAAGTTTCATGGAGGATAGCATTGTTCTTGCGGCTTCTACTAATGTATTTAGTCTTCGACAAAACCATTTTGTTGAGGAGTGTAAGCTACCGATCTCTGATGAGTAATGCCAATTGAATCAAATAAATTAGAAGAATCGATTCGTGAACTCCGTTCGCTGTCGCTCTTACGATCAGACTTGAGCTTGTAGACTAAATTGTACTCTTTTGATGAACTTGATGATCACATTTAGAGGTTCGGCTTTAGAAGCAAGAAAGTGAACCCAAGTAAATCGTGAGTAGTCATCCACAATAACCAAAATATATTTCTTTCCATTTCTCGACAACATACATGGACACACAAATCCATGTGCAATAAATGCAAAGGAGCAGCAACTAGGTTTAGATTTGGATTTGAGTCTTGCACGTGTCATATTTCCTAATTCACAAGGCGAGCAAAGATGATCTTTCTTGAAAGATAGTTTTGCAAATCCTCTAACTAAATTGTTTTGAGCGAGGTCATTTATCATTCGAGTTCAAATGAGAGAATCGATGATGCCATAGCCAGGCTTGTGATGATGTTGCTTTTGCAAGCAAACAAATCAATTTTGGTGATGTTATTTCTTGAAGTGCTATTTGGTATAGATTGAATCCTGGAGCCTTTGAGAATATCAATGCCTTCAAGAGTGCGAAAAATACACGAATGTTTTCTAAAAGCCACCTCTAAACCACTATCACATAATTGACCAATACTAAACAAGTTGTGACCCAAATCCTTGACCAAGTAGACTCTTTGAATTGTAACCTTATCATGAATGAGATCTCCATAGCCGGTAATTTTAGCTACGTGATCATTCCCAAAACGCACTATACCCAAGAATTTGGTTACGGTTCTTGAGATTGCCCTGTTCTGGTCATATGGGTGCACCCGAGTTGAGGTACCGAGAGGCACTTGGACAAAGCCGCATCAAAGCAAACAACAGAAAATTAGGAATCCGCTAATAAAGTGATCCCATGTAGTTAGACAGAATTTAATACACACCTAATGGATTAAAATTTTATAATGAAGTATTGGTAGGTGTTGGATGCTTGTTAACTGGTTGCCACCTATAGCCTACGTGTTTAAACACTCTTCCTATGGGAATCCACTTTAAGCAAGATCTAGGGTTTGAGTCATATTGCTCAAGTTTTCTACCCATTGGTATCCAAGCCCATTTTTTTCTATGCTTAGTGTTTCTAAATTCGATGTAGATCATAGTGGTGTTGGCATTCATGTTTTCACAATTGAATCAACATGCACACATTTGTCGAAGCGTAATTATAAGGAACAATTAAAACAAGCATTCATGCTAATAGAAGCAACAGATCCATGCATATTTAAGTTTTTATAGTCATCCATTCGCTTAGAGCATTTTTTATTGAAAGCTTTAAAATATCTAGGTTTTCCAAACTTGAGTGAGAGGCTCTAGTCTTCAAAGCATGTTTCTTAAGTGGTCTCTCGCTGCTACAAGTAGTTTCTAAACACGGATCAAAAAGCAAATATGTGTTAGGAGATTTTGTAGATTGATCATGTTGAACTAATTTCTATTTCTTACGATTCTTGTTCTTGTGTTTCTTTGACCCTTTGGGTTTCATATCTATGTGGGGGAGTCAAAGAACACACTGGTGCATCTAGAGGCATATCCTTACTAAATAATGCTTGCTTCCTAGCTATTTCTAATTCTTTGTTATGAAGCATGTCATTTGTACCATATGGTTTACTATTAGAAGTAGATGCAATGTGATACATTCCAGGAGCAATTACTTTAGGAGAATATAAAACCTCTTTTTGTTTTAGCTCAAGAATATGAGTTTTTTGATTTTGAGATGCCAAAAAAGTTGGTTGGTTGGAAAAATATGAGAAATTTTGATTTTCCAACTGGCGTTTAGGAGTAGACTCATGATTCTTGTTTTTCATCAAATCAAGAACTTTAGATTTGAGTTCCTCGTTCTCTTTTAAGATTACTTTCAATTTGCTTCAAACATTAACGATTGTTTTTCAAGTTTAGCAAGAGAGTTTTCAAATTTAGCAGTACGACAAGACAGTTCCTCATCCAACTCAACGTTCTTTTGCAAACATTCTTTTAGACTCTCTGTGAGTAAAAGGTTTTCCATTTCTAAACACGTTTGTTTATTTTCCAAAATCTCAATTTTCTCTTCATTTAGAGCAAATTATGGTTTGATTGATTCCATTTGATTTAGAAAATATTCTTTTTGAATGTCCGAGTTTAAGCTAAGTATGTCATATTCATCTTCAAGAGATGTGACATATTTTAAATCATTTTGAATTTCAGACATCAATGCCTCTTCAAAGGCTTTAAGTTTATCGTGTATCTTATTCACGGGAGGCTCAATAAATGTTTTTATCTATTTCTTAACTTCCCTTTAGACATCTACTTCATAAGAATTAAATCTCACAAGTTCATCCGTTTGAAACTCTTGCTTCTCACGAATAATAGATAACGATCCACTTATTTGATTTGAGATGACAAAAGTTTTTCTTGCTAAACTCTCATATCTACTAGAATCATATGGTTTGATAGAAGTCTGATCCACATGTTTCTTAAAATTTGTTGTTTTCGTGAAAGAGCATTTTCTTTATTAATCAAACCATAATCGACACTAAAGTAGGAAAATTGGTTTTCTTTTGATTGACCTTTAAGTGTTTTTGGATTTCTTCTTAAGAGATGTCATTTGGAACAAACATGTAATATCTGAAGGTATCACGTCTCATGTAATCAGCATTATACAAACTTGGTGTTTGACGTTTAACTATATCAAGATAATATGGTTTAGTAAAACCAAGGCCACATTTTAGATCCAAAATTGAATCTGGTTTGGGGAGTAACATGTACATAGTCTAAGTAGTCTGATGGTTAGTGCGAAGTTTGGTTTCAACTTTTAGTTAATCGTTGAATACAATTAGCTTTTTCTTCTTTAAGTTTTGAAACTTCGTTTTCAAGATTCTTTTTGGTATTTTCAAAATTGGAAATATTTTTGTTGAAAAGAAAAATCTTTTTGTGTTTATCTTGAATTTGATGTTTAAGCACTTGTGGCCTTCAGGCCTTTCTTCATATAACATGTCTTGATTTTATTTTCTAAAGACGCACTTTTATCTTGTTCTTGTTTTATCAAGTTAGCATAATTTTGAATTTGAGATTGAATAGTGGTATAGTTTTGAAGCATATCAACATGATCTTTACTTGTTGATGCATAATTTCAATCGGTACTATTAGTAGATAACTTAGATGTAGCAGTTGTAGATGTTTCACTACTTATGTTAACTCTAGTTATGTTACTAGTGGTACGAATGTGACCATGTATGAATTCATCAAGATCATTATTTTCACAAGCATATGATATGTGTACCTTGTTGACAAGAGTGTCATCTCCTTCAGCATCAGTGTCATAGCTTGGAGTTGCATCCTCTTCTTGAGCTTCAAAGACATCAACCATTGTTGTGTCCATACCTTCCACATCTTCAACGTGTGTCTTAAATGCCATGCTTGGTCCAGATATCTCTTCCTCGTCATCTTCCGTGTCAACCATAAATTCGAACAATTATTTTTCAATCTCACACACTGCTTCAACCATTAGCACAATTTCAATTTTCTTCTTATAATACTCAGAGTCATGAGTCTTACACTTAAGATTGCTACTTGAACAATCAGAGATTTCACTAGTATTTGCTTGCATCGATCATTGAGAGTGTATTCAAGAAGATCATTGCCAAGCTTTACCAGATCTTCAATAAGTGTTTGTTCACTATCATCCATATCATAAGTAGTATTGAATGGTTTTGCTTCTTTGTTGGTAGTGATGGATCGTTCCAATTCATTTTGAAGAGTATTTTGCGCTTCGTAATGATGATTATGAGAGAAGTGAAAGTCCATGTGAAAGTAGGTACCATTCACAAGATCACTTTTAATGAGTTGATGTTCTTGTTTGTTGTGCAATGATTCGAGTGCTTGCCACATGTCATGGGCATTGTGATGATGGTTCACATGAGAAAAGATTATCTGGAATAGCCAACATCATGAAGTGTTTTGCCTGGAATATAACTATATACTATTTAAGCTCATCATCACTCAAATCATCTTGTGTTTGAGTTTTTGTAAATGCTGGATGAACTGGATCAACAATTTGTTTCATAACATGGACCATTCCCGATTGAGTTTATCATGTATGCTGCATCATCAAAATGTGTTAACCATGCTCTGAACCTAAAATCCCATAATGTGTAAGTTCCTAGAAGTAGAATTGGTATTCTTGTTGTTGTGCCCAACATCATTGTAGCATAGCAAGAATCATAGGGAGTAGACATTGTGATAGAGGATCTTTGATATGAAATGTTGTTTGTGTTTGAGTGTGGTGTTTTAGTTTGATTTAAGTTGAGATGGTTGATTGTTTTGAGTTTTTAAGTTGTGATATGAAAATTATTAAAGTCTCTTGATAATTTAGAATCTTTTAAGGGATATAAAAATTTATAAAAGTCTCTAAGTCAAGATATCGCAAGGAGTCTCGTGAGCGAGATCTATCGCAGCCTTCTGGTGAAAATTGGGCAGAGTTTTCTTTCGCAAAATGTGGGTAACAGTAAGTCTCGGAAAATCAGATATCTTAGAACTTTGTGACATCACAAATACAAAGCTATCGCAACAATTTCTTGTGATTTGATCGAGTTTTCTTTAAAAGCAATGGGTAACAAAAGCATAAAAGCAAGTATCAGCCCTTTCTATTGCAACCTAAAACAATTGCTATTGGTCAATGTATCGCAGACTAGAATAGCTATCACAGTTGTTACTAAGCCTAGTATCACAGCCTAAACCCTATGATGCGGAGCAAACTTAAACCCTGTTTTTACGAACAAAAGTACACTTTTCATAAAACCCTTAAACCACAAATTCCAGCCTAAATCTTCACTAAATTCACAAAAGTTATGTGTAGATTGATGAAAGCTCTTTCCTTTTTCACAAATATGTTATCCTAACACACGTTTTACAATTTTAAACACATTAAGTATTAATCTTTATACTCATTATGGAGGTTAAGATATTCTAGAGAGAGAGAGTTCTTAAATTCAAAAAAACCAAAACTTTTACAACTAATGAAGATTTAAACAACACTAAGACAACACTACATGAAACAACAAATCATATTTGGCTCTTGATACCAATTATTGTTCTAATAATATCATGTCTACTTTAGTAATCTAAGAGATATAAAGTGGGTGTGGACACTTTAGAAAAGAGAGACGAGAAAACATATAAAAGTATCGCATAGATTATGATAAAACACACACATCATAACCATGAGGTATGGGGTATTTATACCCTAAACTATAACAAAAGATAAATAGAAGTCCCTAATAAATGATTTACACTTTTTGTGTTCCAACACAATGCATTATACATTAAAAGAAAAGAATAATTTACAGTTTGAGAAACTGATAAAATGACCTTAAAGTAGGTGTTTTGCTAGCTTCAAACACCCCATGGAATGTATTGTTGCAATACTCGTATTGTACATGAATGCACACATAAAAAGGACAATCATCATTCAAACCTTTCATGAGTTTTGAAACAAGTATTCTCAAAGTTTACTCAGATGACTAATTGTTGTCTTGTACAACACAATTTAATCTTGGTAGGAACATTGGATTCCAACCTATGAGTAGTCTTATGCATATGTTTTAGTATTTGGATAATGGAACAAGAAGCTTGGTGTATTATATAATGAATTGATATACATGGTATGATCGTCTTCATTTATACTAATGTGTTCTGTATTTTCATGTTTAATCCATGAATGATTTATTTATTCTAAAATTGTCCATTGTCACTTGACAATACATGAGTATCGTCGAATTAACGAAAATATGAGAGTGTTGGTCATACTCATTATGAATGAATATTAATTGATGGTTCTACCAAACTCAAATGTTGTTCATTGTGATAAACATTGGACTAACCCAACCTACGATTATTCCTTTGCATGGATCGTCAATAGTGAATCTCGTAAGTGGTTATGTCTCTTATCCTCACACTTGAGATGCAAGTAGGTCTTGCATGTGTTGAATTTCATTCCTTTATACGGTTAAACGTTGTCTTGAATAAGGTAGTTATAACAACCATCTTCAGGAGTGGTGTGAAACACATGAATGATACATGCAGTCAAAATAGGATTTGTTCCTCCACATGTTATGGAGTTAGATACTATTGGGCCCCTCTATGAATTGGAAAAATGTTTGTATGTCCATGCCCAAATGAGATTAAGATGAATCTTGATGCACTTGGTAATCTTGTTCAATATCAATATCGAGAAACATAATAGTTGAACTATTGGAATGACTTTTGATCCATGTCTAATGTTCAACGGTATCTCAAAAAAGGATGGACGACATATAAACCATTTAAATGAGACGTTTAAGAAACTATTCTCACATATCTATAGGGGCATTGGCGTCTTTGCTAGACGTTAACATTTGCTTGTATAATTACTTGATTATTATCACCTCGCAAGTGGGAGCTGTTGGAGTATGCTCGGATCATAATAAATAATTATATGGCTAGATGTATGGGAGCCTATGGGGTCACACACTTATACACAAAGGCATCATTTTATAGATTGTATTTATCGTATTTACAATATATATATACGACTATGTAACTCGGGATCAATAACGGGCTACTAATATCTAAGTTACTACTTAGTTTATTGGATTGGACCAACAAATGGGCAAACTCATTAAATGGGCTCCCATGGCAGGCCTAGGTAAAAGGAGGAAAAGAAGTTCAAGGTTGCTAAGTGTAACTTATGTGATGATAAGTGCTAATTGATATGGTCATATCTTATAAAAAAATTACATGAACAACTTACCAACTTTCTCTGTCCCTTTCCTATACCCATAAGCCACGAAATAACACACTCCCATATTAGGTTTTCGTGTTTTTGATCTCTTCTAACCTTATTCTAGTATAGTTCAAGGCTAGATCGATTGTTACGAGGTCAAGACTAGAATCGGGTGGTGATCGGTGACGTGTAGTATGTTTCACACATAAGAGAAGATCAACCTTATTGATTTTTTGGTTTCTTGCATTCCATCATGGTGGTGATATTGGTGGTGTTACCTGAATCACGCTTCAAAGGTATATATTTATTATATTAATTAGCGATTGATCATATGGCTATATGGATTTGTTGTTAGGTGATGTTTCCGCTATGTTTGATTAATTTTAATATGTTTTATTTTCATCATCACCTATAGTATGCTCACCCATTTGCAAATATTTATCAAGCCCTCGGTGTGGTTCCGTATGCCGTGGCTTATGGTGGATACACTCATAAGAACACTTATACTCATTCGACAGTAACATCGGGTGCTTGGTTAAAGAGTTCAAAATGACTTGGAAGAGGATCAGAAATATAAGATTCAATACCATGTATATTGGATTTCATAAACACATCAAATAATATTAAAAGAGGCTTATGGGTTGTGTTTAGAGAGAAAGTAGAGAGAGAATTGGGAACTTGATGAAACAAAGAAAAATGGTATTGAAGCTCCAACCCTCTACCTTGGAGGTAGAGGGTATTTATAGTTTCTTACAAGACACACCTCTACCCGGTCGTGGATCGGGCATATAGTGGGTAAAGACCCATCCGTCCTCCACGGTGTTACATAACTAACTACTTATTAACATAACTTGACTATGACTACGATCTTTCTAACGAATACATATACTTGAGGTGACCGACACTTTAACTAATGGATTTTCTAAATCCCAACAATCTCCCCCTAAGGGAGGTCACCTCACTTTACATTGAATACAAACAAATATTACATTTTGATTGTTCTTAGATTCTTGATTAAGTTCTTTGCTCAGTAGCCCGTAGTCTTTGATTCTTCATGTTTTGCATGTTTGGTTAATCCAAGTGGAGGTCTTTAAGCGATCCACGTGAGGATGAGTTTTGAGCCACTTTGAGATCATCACTACCATAAATCGACTCTTCCTTTATGGTACATGTGATGTTGTGACATTTGGATGATCATGACTCTAGTCGTGTTGCGGCGGCATAAAGAAGC
This sequence comes from Chrysanthemum makinoi, assembly GCA_910596185.1. Taxonomy (NCBI): domain Eukaryota; kingdom Viridiplantae; phylum Streptophyta; class Magnoliopsida; order Asterales; family Asteraceae; genus Chrysanthemum; species Chrysanthemum makinoi. The sequence continues at coordinate 222,890,356 of OU343222.1, read as the reverse complement.
ATGGAGTGAAAAATATCAGAGTCATTGATGCACTTATCATGATTTCTTTAGAAATGGATATGTAGTGTGAGCATGCGGCTATGGATTGACTTATCAATTACGTCTCTGCAAGCGTTGGGTGTACCACGCATACACAGTTAGCAATAAAGCGCACGAAAGTGTCCTTGATCACTTTCGTTGAATTGAGGTACACGGACCACGGTTCCCCGTTGATTAGTACAAGTATTGCCTGTGATCAAGTAGAATTCCTAAGAACCTCCGGCAGGGTTTGCGGTATGCTCTAGCTGTTTCCAACGGAACGCTCTCAAAGAAGACAACACGGAGTGAGTGAACCAACAAATTGAGGTTTTGATTAAAAATGATTTGAAAAACAATCGTGTATTGCTCATCATAAAGCATTTTTGCAATACACCGAAGGTTTAATATTGGAAATCAATTTTCAATCAAAAATACCTTTTGATTTTGTAAACATACTACACAGTCGACATGCTAAAGAAAAGATTTTTTTTTGTGCACATCGACTTGTTTTTCAAAGGTATCCGTCAATCCATTTCCTGGACCAAGGTTGATTCAATAATGAATCGCCCAATCGTTTCAATCCAGTTGTCACAAGTTTGATCTATTGGATAGATCTCACATGTCACCCACCAAGAGCTTGTTTGATGTTGGCTCTAGAAGGATTTCCATCTTCATCGTGAGTATTTTTATATCCTGGATGTTCGGCAATACCACAAGGATAATGCGTAGGACTCTTAAGATATATTCTCACTTTCCCCATTGTGTGAAACAGTGAGTCTTCATAGATTGTGTCCAAATGAGATTTATTGATGATCTCGTGGCTCTAGACTCAATAGTGCACATTTGGTTCCTATGCCGGAGACTAGGGAGAGGGTCTCCTTCTTCAATATCAACAATCTCTAAGGGAAAGTCGATAGATAATGTAGGTTCCCCGTGAGAATGAAACAAGTCCTTGTAAGAGGAACTTGAGTAGCTTGGGAAGTTGTAGTGCTTTGTCGTCCACTTTGGGTCCATGACGTCTTGTTTCAATAGGTGTTACCTAGGTAACCACCAAGAGCATATGAATTGAACCGGTTTACGCCTAAGGTTGAAATAATGGAGGGCTATTTGTTTTCACGCTTTTCTCATTCATTTCTTTTTCATTCTTCAACCCCTTCAGTGCTTACCGAAATTTCATAACTAGAACCTTGTTGGGTTTGTTCTAGTTCTAGCTCTATCTCAGTCCACACTCTTCCCATTTCTTACTTTTCTCTTTTTTATTATTTTTTTCATCATACCTAAGGACTTCTACACTATCTAGTGGATTGTCCCTGGGTAGATCCCTCCGGCTCTGGCGGGATCGTGGGAACGAATACCTAACCTAACCATCCTTATATCTCCATGCATAAAATAAATTTGGTCGGTCTTTTTGGTATTGTTCTTCTGCCATTGAAACCAATTGAAAACCATTTGAATAATCAATCCAGGTACTTGTGATATATGATCAAAGCATTTTGTACCTGAATTATTTTTGATATTTCAGAAAAAGCTCCCCCTCAACATGTGCATCATATGTTTGAAATTGCTTTGGCACATGGAGGCAAGAGGACTTGAAAATCTCAGATTGAGAATGAAGAATTCACTTCTTTGATCAACATTTTCTAAAAATATCGACATCACTTTCCCGATCAAAATTAGTATTTTAAATACTTTGTTAAAGATAATTTTGGGAAAGGATGTGGTTTTCTAAAAGTTGCTCCTCCTCAATATGTGCATCGAGATTCGAAAGTGTTTTGCACATATTATAGAGAACCACACTTAGAGACAAATCAATCACGTTTCAATCCTTTTGGTTTGATATAGATGCTCCCCCTTAACATGTGCATGGAAAATTTGGTTTGAAATCGTTTGGCACATGTAGGGAGGAGAGCTTGATATAATATTTCTAAACCATTTATCTAATTATCGGTTTATATCCAATTTAAATCACAAATTCTCCCCGATCACAATTTTCAAATCCTTTGAGATTTGTGATCTCTATTGATTTAAATTAATTTTGAAAACTTTTGAGGAGAATAGTGACTTGCTTTTGAAAAACATTTTAACCGATAAGTATCGATTTTGAGACTTTAAACTCCATTGTTCAAACATGCATAAGTATCTTATGAAAACATAACAACCTAGGTCCGATCCAAATGTATAAAAACAATGTAAAACGTTGTTCTTTTTATTATCAAAAGTAGACCTTGTTTGATTTGCAATTGTTTGAAAATAACCTTTTGATTTGATAGAAATCATTCTCCCCATCAATCAATGACATATGTTGTTGATTGAGCGTAAGAGATTTTGTCAAATGATAAGTCCAAATGATTTTCAGATATTCGAGTTATTTTCAAAGCAATTTTGTTTTCATAAGGTGACAAATATTTTTCAGAAGAATGTGTTAGAAGGAAAAATATTTGTTAAGACACGCTTGTCTTTTCGGTGACAAACATCGTCGAGAGCAAGAGGTTTCAAATATTTATATTAAGCATGGCTCGTTCTTTCTTTTAAAACGGTTACTTCTCACGAAAATGACAATAAACCACCATCTTTCTCCATCCCATTTTTTTTTTTTTTTAAAGTTTATGTACAATCGAACTTCATCTAAAGACCCGTGTCATTATTAGAGAGATAAATCAAAGACCATAGATGTTATCGAAGAATAGAAAAAGATGGGAAAAATAATATTTTTGAGCTTTTTCAAAGATTTTCTGATTTTTATGGATTTTTTTTATATTTTTCTATTTACTTTTGTGGGTTTTATAATTTTGTATTTTGCTTTTTGAATAAATATTTACAAGAGATGGACGAAGAAAAATTTTTACTCCTCGTCTTCCTCTTGAAGACGTTTGAGTGTTTCCAGTTGTAGACTATTTAGACCATGTCGTGGAAGGATAAACTCAAAACGTTCTCTAGGAAGAGCTTTGGTGAAGATGTCGCTAACCGATATTCAGTCTTCACAAAATATAGTTCCACCACACCGTTCTCCACTTGCTCCTCGATGAAATGATGTCGAATGTCGATATGCTTTGCTCTTGAATGTTGAACGTTTTTGCATGAGAGAGCAATGGCACTCTTGTTATCACATTCAGAGAGGTTTTGTTGAATTCAAAGCCATAGCCAGATAATTGGGATCTCATTCATCCATAGGATTTTAGCACAACAAGATGAAATGGCTATGTATTCACCTCGTAGAGGATATAGAATTACTCATTTGTTTCTTAGAATACCAGCTCACAAGCTTATCACCCAAAAACGAGCACCTCGGCGTGCTTCGACGGTGTATCTTGACACCTGCATGGTCGCATCAGTATAAGGCTGTTAGTGACATACTAGTGTCCTTCGGGTACCAAAGTCCCATGTTGATGGTTCCTTGGAGATACCGAAAGACCCGTTTAACCGCTTCAAGGTGCTTTTTGGTAAGCTTAGCCTGGTATCTAGCACACATGCATACAGCGAATAGAATGTCTACGGTCTCTGGCGGTGAGGTACATCGGGATCCAATCATACTGATATTTAGTTTGGTCAACCATGATCCCACGAGTGGTCCTCATCCGGTTTAGTGCGCTCCACCATGGGAGTGTCAACAGGGTCACAAGAATCAAATCCAAATTTCTTTAAGATCTCATTAGCATATTTAGATTGATTTATAAAAATGCCTCCGGACTTTGTGAAATTTGTAATCCCAAGAAAAATGACATTTGTCCCATCATTGACATTTGAAATTTGGAGCCCATCTCCTTAGAAAACCGTTCACATTCATTGGGGGTTAGGTCGAGGCAAAATAATATCATCAACATAGATTTGAACATGAATTAAGTGTTTTCACAATTTCGGTGAACAATGTCGGATCAGCTGCTCCTTTGTTGAATCCATTAGATACAAGAAATTTTGATAGCGTGTCATACCATGCCCTTGGAGCTTGCTTCAAACCGTAAAGGGCCTTCTTCAAGCGATAGACATGAGTAGGATGCTCTGGATTCACAAAACCTTCGGGTTGGCTGACGTATACTACCTCTTTCGGATCTCCATTAAGAAAGCGGTCTTTACATCCATCGATAGACTACTATGTTCTTACTAGCAGCATTAGCCAAGAAGATTCGATTGCCTCGACACGTGCAAGCTGGAGCAAATGATTCTTCAAAGTCAATACCTTCCTCTTGACGGTATCCTTTCGCAACCATTCGAGCCTTGTTCTTTAGCACATCACCATGTTCGTCAAGTTTTACTTTGAAGATCCATTTTAGAGCAATGATCATAGCACACTCGAGGCGAGTACTAATTCCCATACTTCTAGTCGTTTGAACTCATGAATTTCTTCTTGCATGGCATTGAACCAGTTGTCTTCAGTCATGGTTGTTTTAACGTCTTTTGGTTCGACCTTAGATAGTACGGAGTTGAAGAAGCACCACAAGGCATCGGTTGCAAGTTGTTTACGAGTGGATCTTGGACGAGAGGGTTCCCAATGATTTTGTCCAATGGATGGTCATGTGTCCATTTTCTAAGGTGCTCGTGTGGTTGTTGTTGAGGGAATGGAAGTAGCGAGTTTGGATCTCCTGATGAAGATGGTTCTGAAGTAGGTTCAGGAGCAAATATGTTCTCAAATGGAGCATCTTCGGGAGTAGCAAAGGGGTTATCTCCATCATAGTTGCTAGAAACATTTCCATGATGTACACTCGATGATTGAGGATTTGATGATGATAATGAGTGATCTACAATAGGTGCTTCTTGACTCAATGACGCTAAGCCGAAGGGTTATCTAATGACTGGTTAGGGCGACCTGTTGATGGATTAGATTGATCATTAGCAATAGGCTCATAGTATTCATCAAACATCGGATCAAACAATTTCTTCAATTCTTCTTCTGAAGGAGGTACATATGGAACTGCGGTGATGGATTTGTACAAGAGAGGAATTGATAGGACTACAAGATAAATGTTGAGTCGGGCTCCAAAACTTAATTGTCTTGGAGCCATTTGCTCGCATGACTCATCGAACGTGGACGTGAATTATTTCCATGATATCTCGAGTTCTTTTGTTGTAGATTCGGTAACCCTTCTTGTTTGGTGCATATCCAACAAAAACTCCAATGTCCGCCTTAGCTCTTAATTTACCTAAATCTTGACCGTCATTCGTTGGATAGCACAAAGCACCGAATACACGAAGGTAGGAGAGATCAGGTTTTCGTTTATGGACAAGTTCGTATGGAGTTTTCCATGAGTGGTGTGTATGAGGGAACGATTTTGGGTGTAGCAAGCATTGGCAATGGCGGCCAAAAGAAACATTGGAACCTTTGAGTAAATTAGCATTGTTCTTGCAGCTTCAACAAGGGTCCAATTTAGATCTTTCAACTACACCGTTCTGTTAAGGCGTGCGTGGAACACTTCTTTGATGACTGATTCCAATGCTTTCATAAAATTGACTTAGGTCTTTGTTAACAAACTCAGTGCCATTGTCTGTTAGAATAATTCTAACAGTCTTGTTAGTCGAACACTGCGGTTGTTTGATAAGTTTGATGATGACATCTGGAGTTTCATCCTTTATCCTCAAAAACTTAACCCAAGTAAATCGAGAGTAGTCATCAACAACGACTAATACATATTTCTTCCCATTTATCATTTGCACTCTCATGGGTCTGCATATATCCATATGAAGAGTATGAAGAACTTCCATAACTGAGTTTGTGGGTTTGGGTTTGTGGGCATATTTCTTGCTTTTTCCCAATTGGAATGCTGAACAAAGATGATATTTTTCATACTTTAATCTGGGTAAGCCTCTTACTAGGTCCATTTTGGAAAGCTCATTAATAGTGCCGAAATTCAAGTGATTGAAACGACGATGCCATAACCATAACTTTGTTTTCGAAGCCTTTGACAACAAGCGGTGGAAGACTTCATCATATCTTCGATAGAGATGGTGTATAAGTTTGTACCACATGTTCCTCTTAAAAGTTCCACACCATCAAGTTCTCTAACGAAACAAGTATGTTTTCTAAAAGCCACTTCTAAATCGGAATCCACGAAATTGACCCGGCAGAGAAACAAATTATAGACCTTCAACATAGTATACCGGGAGAGTACACTATCACCAACCACATAATCTTCATAACCCATAATTGCCCCAAAATGGTCGGTTCCGAATCTACAGGTCGATAAATTTACTCACGAAGTTCATGAGCATGGCGATTTCAGTCCTTATGCTTGGAGCGGCTGAGTCCAGGTACCACAGAACGATTTAAACGACCTGCAGTTGAACACAGACAAGTATGGATGACTAGATAGTTTGGATCCCCATGCGAGAATGGGTTCCACTTGGTTAGAAAACAAGATTGGAACATCCACATCAGAAAAAGAGTTAATGAAATCATTAGAGGTAGATGTCGGACTAGTAGTAACAGTAGATCTATTCAAAGTATGCTCACTTCTTAAACGTATAGTTCTACAAGTAGGCATCCATTTCCTAATGGACATTGATCTAGATAATTTAGGGTACAACTCATTCTGATTGAATTCTGACATTAGGTATCGATAACCTACATTACTAAATTTTCTTCATGTTGGTTTCCAATGTTTTCTAGCCTCTTCCACCTTGGTCTTGACCTTCTTAGCTTGTTTTTTTGTGTTAACATTTTTTACCGGAGATATAACAAAATTGTTCACATCATTCACAACACATTCATGATTAATACCAGAAATCACACAATCATTACATGTTTTGCAAGAAGTAAGCAGAATTGAATTAATTACGACCTTATAGCTAATACTAGAATCAACACGATTAGTCTTATTCAACACAAACTTATTGTTCCTAGGGTGGTCTTTTACTTTCTTCCATTGATCACTCTTAGCTTGCGAGGTCCTATCTTGCTTTGTATTGCACAGGCTTTGACCCATTGCCTTAGTGTCATTGATTACTCTGTGGGGAATGATGGGAAACATTAGTTGGTTTTACTACTTTATGCATTCTTGATCTAGAAGTCTTCGGATCTCGAGTACTTGCAGGCACATCAAAGAAAGTTCACATCTTGACTTTTCGACGCGAACAAGGCATATCATGGGTTGCATGCTTAACACTAGGCATAGAGCAAGGCATAACGACTTTATCTTTCTTACAAAAGGATTTAGGGCATGTTGCTCTTAAGCATTCTAAAAGTTCTTGAGATCGTTTGGCATATAAGCATGCATACCTAACTTCACTATCAAATGGTTTATTTATGCTATCCTCTTCGACAATCTCATGGAGACATTCTATACTATCCTTAAGGTACGAAAAATATTCTTGAAACCTAAGTTCGTTATTTCTAAGGTGAGGAGGAATATATTTAACAGTCACAGCATACTTAGAATCCCTGAGATGCCTTTGAGGCAACATTCTCATTCAGACAAGTGGCATTTCCCTTTTACACAAGTTTGAGTTCTTAATTTCCTTTTGCAAAGAAGTTATTTTTTTATTGTTCTTGTCACGAGGACTTTCATTGAATCATATAACTCTTTAAAGTGTCGTTTAACCTTTTCATTTTCTTCTAGAAAACTCTCATTTTCTTGTTGTAATAAATTAATGATGTTTTGAAGATGAAAGTTTTGAGAATACTGAGAATCTAAAGGAGGAGGCATTTGGGAGCCATTCATATTGTTCTTTTCACCCTTTAATTGTGAAATTTGGGTTTTCATCCTTCTGATCGTGTTACAGTGAGCTCAAATCTGTTCGTCACATTTGTTTATTTCAAAAACGCATCAAACTCGGAACATCCGAGGATGGTTTGATATTTGAGGTTTTAACATTTTCTTTGAGATGTTGATATTTTAGTTGTAAATTAAAATGTTCAACTTCCAATTTAGAATAATGTTTTACCAAATTATCATGATCATCTTGTTCTACTTTATCATGCAATTTTGCATTTGTGGTTTCAAGCTCAATGACACGATCATGGGAAACTTTTAATGACACGATATAGAACAATTTGTACTTGATGTAGAACACATCTTGAGCAACACATTGAAGATCGATTATCATTAATGATGTGCGGATTCTTTATCTCAATTTCATTACTCTTAAGCTCACGTTCATACATCGGACCTCCAAATTCCATATCATTAAACATCTTTTTCATTTCTTTAATCTCTATGCCCATTCCCTTTTGAAGACTCTCAAATTGTCCTTTAAGTTGTTTAAAGAAAGGCATGACCTCAGTTAAATAGCATTATTTAGTTTGTTCAAAACCCTTTTCCCCTTCAGTTATCCCAGTGGGTGTGATTCTCTTAACTGCGTTTTCTCAAAATCAACAAATAGTTGGTAAACTACGTAAAGGCCGATTAAGGTCTTGCTATTAGTGGGAAGATTTCTAGGCACTAAATGCATTGGTGTATTTGGGGGATACATAGTGGCTGGAGGCAATTTCCTACAAGGGGAATTCTTTTCAATAAAATCATTAGCTCTTTGTTTGTCCAGATCTTTTTTTAGAAAATTTGTTCAGGGGTTGGTGGTTAGGGTCTAAATTTATTAATGGCAATCCAGTTATCCTTAGAATAATTTGGTGTTTTAACGATGATTTTATCTCTTATGCACAAGGGACTATTAAATTTATCATCCTATTTTTTTCTGGAGACTTCTTCTAATTTTCTATCTTCCTCAGAGCACTCAGCACAAGTGGGTTTTCGTCTGGAAACTTAGAATCTCATTTCCATCGTGGATTACTTTTGAGTTGCTTTAGCCTTACTACATGCCTTAGGATTTGGTTCATCTACAAGTGGAACGCTATGCTTATCACTTAGAACTCTATGCTTAGTGATCATGTAGGCATGCGAATGGTGTTCCTTGTACGTGCAATTTATTTTCAAGTTTGTTCTTTAAAGTTTTAGGTTGGAAAATTCATTTAAAAGTTTTGATTCCTTAGCATTGAATTCTTGTTTAAGTACTTTCACATTATCTTGAAGTTCTTGTTTACGTTTACAGTTTTGTTAAGCTTTTCTTGTAAGGAATTTAACTCTTGTTTAAACATTTCTTCCCTAAAATTGCTTTTCTGATAATGTACGCATTTGGTTATCCATCTCCTGCTCACGGGTAGTCAGTTCAAACTTAGCACGTTGTTCATATATAGCAACTTGTTCTTTATAGGCGTTTAGTTCAAAATCATAGAATCATCGAGGCACCGGTGAATTCATCAAAAATATAGTCATCATTGACTGCTGAAGATGCATTACTTGGTACAATTTCACTTTCATTTTGTTTCACATATTGCTCATATGGGACAACATTGATATTACCCATATTTTCAATATCTGATTCAATAATTTCAGTTGATTGTACTTTGTCGTGTATCTTTTGCACATCAACATCATCGTATAGTTTTAATACCTCAGATATGATTGATTCCCTAGAGGGAGTGGCCTGTTTAGGTGAAGAAGCCCTTGGAGTTACCATTGGTGAGATATTAGCCATGAAGATGGTCAGGGCAGTTGGTTCATCATCAACATCTGAATCAAATGCATCACAGTCTGCGACTTGAAATGCATTGGGATTGTTGACCCATACCCTGCGGTTGTTCATCCACATCAGCATCATAAGTTCTCGGCATTTCCTCAGCAGAAATAGCAATTCTTCCTCATTCAACATTGCTCCTTTGTCCTTGAACTTGGACCGGCGACATCTTGTCCCTGAATTACTCTGCATTTTGTGGACGTTTTGGAAGAGTGCAATTCCTTGCGATGTGTCCTTCTCCACCACATTTGTAACATTTAATGGGCTTTACTTGACCCTGAGCCATGTTCCTTCCAAGATTCTGATTACCCATATATCCACCACCACCGCCAGCATTCCCATATCCAGCACCAGCATTCCCATATCCGGCTCAACATTCCCATATCCAGCTCCAACATTCCCTTGCTCATTATGTAGAAGGTATGCATGCATGTCTTCCTTGCACCTCTGTACCACTACCTTTCCATCTCTAACAGTAGCTTGATTGTGGGGATTGGATCTTTGATCGAGGTTATTGTTGGTGTGTGGAGTGAGATGAATTTTGCCTAACCATAAGAGATAGTTGATTACGAGATTTTCCATGAATGTTTGGAATCTGGAGCATACCCTGGATCTGGAATGAGGTTGCGATTACCATTACCTATTGGTATCACTTGAGATGCTTTGGTGGTTATTCCTACATTTGTGTAGAATGCAGTTGAATCATTTGACGAGCTTGCATCACCATAATTAGTTTTGAACTTTTCCAGGATCATTCGTTCAAACATAGCATGTTTCTCATTCGGAAGCAAGTATGCATACAATTGCTCATAGTTAGTGTGCCTCAAACCTTGTTTGCTTGAGATTGAAGTGACAAATTTGTGCCATTCGGATTCATGTTGTTCTAAAACTTTGAATTGAGCTTGATATTTGGCATATTCATTTTGATATTCCTCATGTCATTCACAAGCTTGTGGAACCTCACATAGTATTCAGTGACATTTTCCCCTGGATTCATCTTAAATTTCTCAAAATCATTATACAGTTGAGACTCTTTGTCTTTAGTTAATTCGAACCGGGAGAGAAGCATCTTGACATTCCTAAACTGCTTTGGCCAGTGTTGTGATTGATTAACTTGTAGATGTCCTTTGGTAGACCCGGGAAGTACAATGTTTGAAGCCCTAATATCAGCATCGTATCTCTTTTTCTCCTTGTCAGTAAGTTCATCATAAGTCTTTGGTCTATCCAAACCTAATGTCACTGAGCCATCAGCAGCAGTTTCAAGTATGTCTCTTGTAGTCTCAACTTGGTACGGTCCTTCATCAATTGATTTGAGAATGTTAACCCCATTTTCCTTACCCATGCAGTATGGTATGTGCTAAAACACATACCTTTTCATTATCAAAATTGACCCAAAATAACCAAGAAAAAGCCGTTTATTGCTAATATTTGTGGTTTTCTTGAGTTTATGCTTGTGCAGGTACGGATATGATGAAACAGACAAAAAGAAGCCAAAACAGAAGAAAAACGAAGCGAGAAAGAAGATTGCAAAAAGCCGATGCCGGATTCAGTTTATGGGATTCTGAGCCTTCAAAGTGCAAAATAAAGATTTCTGAGCATGATAGAAGAATTTTCACTATTGGTCCTTCACTTTATCAAGTTCACACATTTATCCCTCACTTCTCATTTATCCCTAACACCCCAAAATCACCCTTCAACCTTCCCCATAATGCATGAATGGTCCTTGGTTTTTGCTAAAAATACATGATTGGTCCTTAATATGATAAATGGTTACATGTTAAATCCAAAAACAAATCTAAGCCTAATATATCATTGGCCCAATCCAAAGCCCAAACATAAACCAGTCCAATCCATCCTAGCTAATCCTTTACCCGCCCAATATACCCATTTCTAACCAAGACCCGGTTGTAACACTAATACCCGTTACCCAAGTTTATCCCCACAACCCGGTCAATACCCACATTAACCAAAGTCAAACAAATATATTAAAACACCCCCTAACCCCAAACGCGCCCAAAACCAGAGAACCCCCATTTACTGTTTAACCACCAAATCCCCATTTACCTTGATCAAGTCACAATTACCCACACTTAAGTGAGTTTCTAGAAGATCCTGACAACGTGTCAGAGGTTGACAACACATGGGATTGCCACAGTGGACGAATGAAGGCACCTCATTGGTCCTAACACCTCACTCAATTGATCCTACGGCTTAGAATAGATGTGATGACAAGATGGGTAATCAAAGGCTGTGATTAAGGACCCAGAAGCTTCTCATAAGCATCCCAAGGCTCCCTCTTCTGCTATTTAAACCCTCATTCAGTCACATAGAGGATTGTCCAGTTTTTATGTATTAGAAAACTTTGGCCTTTTTAATTTCTGTCTTTTAATCATTTTCATAAGTGTAATTGTTTAGTTTTAAATGTAATGTCATTTCAAAGTTTGTAAGTGTACTTTTGAATTAATGCAATTTGAGATTTTTAGTTTCAAAGTTAATTAGTTTCCAAACTTATTACAAGCTTTCTAATTTCTTCATTCTCAGAAGCTCATATAAGCTCTATGAGCTTATAGTGAGTTTAATCTCTCTTTAGTTCTGTCTACATCCATTTTCTTCAAAAAGTCAAACTTCAATGTCAAATAAATTTTCAGTTTGATTTCTGTTTTTCAGTTGTGATAATGTTTAGCTTTATGTTTATCTGAGTATATTGATTCAAATTTGGTCATAGCTCATCATGTTTTCATGGTTTAAATGAATTTGGTCATTTTAAGGAGTGTTTGGTTTTGTTATGATTTTCAGTTTCAAGGGAATTTGGTCAGTCAAATCTGAATTAGCATAGTTTGAAAACTGTTTTTAAAGCTTTCTCAATCAATTTTCAAGTGTATCAAATAAGCTTTGTGGTTTCCTTATCTGAATGTTTAGATTCCTCTCATGGTTCTTATTCGCCATTTTAGTTCTGTTCTTTTCGGCCATTTATGTAGTGAGATACATCCCTTATGCTCAGTTTAGATGATAATTGTTGATCTACTTGTAGTATAGTATGTAGGATATGTATTTACGCTTTTAGTTGCACTCTAGAAGTTCATTTTAGGATTATTGTGGGTAGAAGTTTGCCTTATTTTGCACTTTTCTCATTTTACATCCATAGACTTAATCAAGTTGATTATTCCTTCATCCTTTAATGTGAATTTTTGCTTCATTAGGTATTCCCATGTAGAAGCTTATACAATAGCTAGTTTAGGTGATGCGCAAATGTGCCTTTTCGTCAATACTTGGTCTGCATCTTGACCCTCTGTCCCCATCAGCCTTAGTCTTTGATCTTTAACTTCTTCATCATAAGTCCTATTTAGCTGTAATTTTGGATATAGTATCTCTGGTTGGTTGTCTTGAGAACTACACTTTTGGTTTTCCCTGTAGCTTATTAAATAAGCAGTTGCAACAGCTCAAAACAGTAGGGTCATTAGCTCATTTGCTTAAGTAACATTTAGCTTAAATCCTTGGTAATCTGCTTATTAGGTGTTAGGAGTAGTTGCAAATGGTTGCTTTAGAGTAGTTATAGTATAATTTTGCTTGTTTTGGGTTGGTTCATTCTAGTGCTTATTTGCTTATTTAAAAGTGCTTATTTGGTAACATTTTACCTCACGGCTCTCATTTCCTTCATATAAGCATAGTGTTTGATATTTTTCATAGATTTAGTATAATAATTTAGAATTTCCCTGAATTTTTCATAATTTTTAGCTCTTGTTTACTATTTTCTTAATTAAAAACAATTTTTAGGCATTTTTAAATAGCTTTTATTGCAAATAATTAAGAAAAAGTTCAAAAAAATAATTTTTTCAATTTTCCCAGTTTAAGAAAAATATAAAAAGCATAAAAAATATTTTCCTTATTTTTCCCCTTTTATTTGGTATTTTTCACAATTTAAATTAGATTTAAATAGTTTTAAATTAGTAGAAAATAGAAAAATAATCAGAAAAATACAAAAATTAGTTTTGAAAATTCTCTTATGTTATTTTAGATTTTTAGAAATTAGTTTCATAATTTTCCCTTTAATTTTCATAATTTTTAGTATTTTAATTTAGTTTTAATAGTTAAAAATTAGTTTTTAATTCTTATAAAATCCAGAAAAATCCTAAAAAAATAGTTTTAATTCATAAATAGTTTTCAAATATCATTTTTAGTGTTAAAGTAATTTTTGGTTATTTTTAGGATTTACATGAAGCGTAGTTGCATTTTAATTACGTTTAGTTTTTAATTCGTATTTGCATTTTAGTATAGATTCACGTAGTTTGCTTTAATTCTTAGGTTTTCCGTAGATTTTATTCATTTACTTTCCTTATCCGTAGTTTAGAATATATCATTTTATCCCCTCCTCTTATTCTATCCGATATTGAGGCGTGAGTTGGAAATTCCATTCAACCCTTGGATTGAACGATCTCGGTGCTCAAACCTAACACGTTTGAGTTTACGTATACTACACTTCTCTTCTATTATTGGTTTTATCAATGTCGAACTGTTTTAAGTTTCTTCGGTTTAGTCATTCACAAGTGGCTAGCTTGTGTGAGATAGCTTGGTTTGGCATTCTTTGTGGGGAATCAATTTTTGGCGCTATTGCTTGGTGATTGTGTCGACAATATGGTTTGAGTTTGTGATTAGTGACTCGAGATCCTTCATTAAATGAAGTTACTATTTTTTTATAAAATAAAAAAGTAAAAAATATTTTCCTTTTTCTTTTGTATATATATATATCTCAGTTAAAATACAAAGATTTTCTCTTGTGATTTTGCTAATAAATAGAAGACACCAATTATATAACATTCTCAACGGAGGTGTTATCATTAATAAGTTCGAACTAAAGATCAAATCTTGCCTTTGTGTAAACTTGTGAATTTATTTATCTTTATCGGATAAACAAACTGTGTGGTGGGTATAAGGACGGCCGACATTAAATTCGGTTTACAGTAAGAAGCGGGTTTAATAAGCTTGTGACCTAAAAAGCCTCCTTTCGCTTGTGCGTTTGTCTTATAGAGGTGATTTATTCACTTGGGATTATTGGTTAAGTTCCTTGTGTTTTCGAATACCGTTCGTTTTAATACCTTGGTTTTTGAAAGTGCATGCGCCGTTCTAATAACTTCTGAGACCGTCGTGAAGCGCTACAATTCCTTGAAATAAAATGCTCATAGTCGAACCGAGATGAACTAATCAAACCCGCCCATCATCGAAATGGCGGAGGACAACCGATCTCACGCTAGAGCAACTCCAAGCACCCACAGGGTTATGGAGAAGCCATGCGTCGTCCGGCAATGGATTGCTTGATAACTTTGAGCTTAAACACGGATTGATAAATTTGGTTTCGTCAAGCCAATTTTACGGATTCGAGAGAGAAGATCCTCACTCTCATATCCGCGATTCAACAAGCTCCGTCTACGATCAAGTACCATAACGTTCGGAAGAGGATATCAAGCTACTCTCTTGTTTTCACTCGAGGGCACGCCAGTTTGGCTCGAAAAACTACCCCCTGTCGATAACCACATGGGAGAATTTAGTATCAAAATTAGGTGAAAGAATTCTTCCCACCGTCTAAAACAACAAGCCTAAAAAATGAAATAACAAAATTCACACAAGATTATGATCATTTAGTGAGGCATGAGACCGATTCAAAGATTTGCTTAGGCAATGTCCCCATCATGGTTTTTACGAGTTGCACCAACGATACGTTTTATAACGGTTTTGAATAGAGTGATCAAGACTCTCAATGCGCGGCGGTGGTAATTTGTTGACCGATCAACGAGAGATGCCTTGTCCATTATTGAGAACATCTAAAGTTAGTACATCCGTAGCAAATCGGTTGCGCCAGTGAATGATACACCGTCCTGCGTCTCTCACGGAAATCGTCTAGCACCGATGCTAAGATTGACAAGCTTACGGATATGATCAGGGCTGGTTAAGATTAAGGCTAAGGTTAATTCTTCTCCACCGCTCAAGTCAAAGCGGTGGAAGCGACTTGTACTACTTGTGGTGGCCGCATGCCTACTACAATTATACGCATGCGATGGAAATCCTTTGAAGCTAATGCGTAGAAGGAGGTACCCAATACCGTCCTCAAGTTAGAACAAACCCTCGTGTTAGTAATCAAATGGGACCTCAGGATTTTTCTCATCAAACAATCGAGTCGTTTTAATCGGAATCAAGTTGGTAGGACCAAATGTTCAAAACCAATTCAAAGCTCCACCAAATCATTACCCAAACCAAGGAGTTAACTACAATCAAGTATATCACAACCCAAGCTATCAAGCTTCCTTTTCCTTCAAATGAATTCACAACTGCATGCAACACAACAATTCTACCATCAACACTATGCAAAATCAGTTACAAGTTTGAGCAGTTTCAATCTTAGTTAACTAGACAAAGCATAGTTTAGGAATGAGATTCGACTTGAGAACAACAAATTGGAGACTTCACCGAATAAACTTCGAAAATATGTTGAATCTTTGTTTTTGTGTAGGTCAGTCAACCCCCTCATCTTGGGTTCTCTTAAGTGATACCATTCAGCCGAAGGGTGAGTTGAAGCTATAACCTGCGGTGTGGGATTATGATGGACCCTGCGTCTCTACCCCATTGGTGAGGAGGAGGAGCGAGACACGAGGTTATTGAAGAAAATGTGCAGCAGCACCGTGCCACCTCGGTCGTTCGGACTCGATTCGGAACCGATGTTAAGACTACTCTTAAACCTTCACTTCTTATCTTCAGACTTCATAATTCAAAGCTTCAGGTGATAGGCAGAAAACCAAATGGAAATTTTTGAAATCGTTCAATCCTTGAATTTTAACATCAGTTTCACAGATGCTTTACTCCTCATCTTAGAAATTCTTTGCTATGATCAAAAATTTAGTGAGTAATAAGGAAAAGTTGGACGAAATAGCAAAAACACCGTTGAATGAGAATTGCTCGGCGGTGCTCCTCAAGAAACTTCCCGAAAAGTTAGGAGACCACAGGCAAATTTCTTATCCCTAGTGAGTTTCCGAGAATAGTGAAATGCTCCGCCTTGGCCGATCTTGGTGCGAGTATTAACTTAATGCCTCTTTCGATTTATAACAAACTTTCTCTCCCGGAACTCACTCCTACTAAGATGACTCTTGAACTCGCGGACCGTTCAACCTCTATTCCAAGAGGAATCGCCGAGGACGTCTATGTGAAAGTAGGACCACTTCATTTTCCAGCCGACTACGAAGATGAAATCACTCTCCTCAAACGGAGTAAGGGAAGGATAAGAATTAGAAATGATTAGTTCAGAAGAAGGTTCAAAAGAGGTTTCAAATGGAGCGGGATCGCCACTCTTGACATTTGTTAGGACTTAGAAAATCCATTAGTTAAAGTGTCGGTCACCTCAAGTATATTTATTCATTAGAAAGCTCGTAGTCGTAGTCAAGATATGTTAATAAGTAGTTAGTTATGTAATACCGTGGAGGACGGACGGGTCTTTACCCACTTTATGCCTGATCCACAGCCCGTAGGAGGCGAGTCTTGTAAGAAACTATAAATACCTTCTACCTCCCCAAGGTAGAGGGTTGGAGCTTCAATACCATTTTTTCTTTGTTTCATCAAGTTCCCAATTATTTATCTACTTTATCTCTCTAAAATTCAACCCATACGCACCTCTTTTAATATGTTTTGATGTGTATATGAAATCTATTATGTTACAAATGGTATCAAGAGCCATGGTTTGATCATTCATCTTTCATGTTCTTGGATTTCTAGTGGATTTCATAAGGCTTTTGGGTTTGAATGAGTTTAGAGTAGTTTGCACCATTTGGATCATTTCTAGTGTTAAAGTTTGGATTTTGATTGTACTTTTGTGTTTAGAATCATCATAAGTGTTTAGGTTTGATTTGTAAGGCTTGAATCATCGTGGTTGGGTGGTTTTTGGATTGAAAAGTAGTGGTTTTTTGAATATTAGTACAAAGCGAGTTGAGTCTCGTTGTGTTATTCTTGCTTGTGAGTTGTCTTGTTCTGTGAAGCTAGTTGTCATATAAGCGAGTTGTACCTTAAACGAGTTTTCGCTTAAGTGAGTTGCTTTGGAAGCGAGTTGTCATTTAAGCGAGTTATATCTTAAGCGAGTTGTCGTTTAAGCGAGTTGTCTTGGAAGCGAGTTGTTAACTTATCGCAGTTGTCAGTATGCAGTTGTCATAGCGAGTTGTGCCCCAAGCGAGTTGTTGTAGAAGCGTGTTGGGTTTTATGCGACTTGTCTATTAAGCGAGTTGTCTCTTTATGCGACTTGTCTATTAAGCGAGTTGTCTTCAAAGCGAGTTGATTAGGGTGTGACTTGTCAAGTATACTACTTGTCTATTGAGACTTGTCATTTCGCCGTGTTACACTTTACGGTTTTTCTTTTGATTTAGTTAAATCGTGAATCTATTTCGGTTTAATCAAAGAATTATAAATCCGTAGAATCAGTAATCATGTCTACCAGCGTGCCTACAATCATATCTTCGTAGTGAGGGCGTTCAAGGCTGCAGGATCAGATACTCGTCCACCCATGTTAGACATAACTGATTATGACTCATGGGCTCAACGAATCAGATTGTACTGTGATTCCCACAAAAGAATGCCAAACCGCCAAGCTATCTCACACAAGCTAGCCACTTGTGAATGACTAACCGTAAGAAACTTAAACATTGGTACTTTAAAACCAATAATAGAAGAAAGTGTAGTATACGGGTAACTCCAACGTGTTAGGTTTGAGCACGAGATCGTTCGACGAGGGTTGAATGGAATTTCCAACTCACGTCTCGAATATCGGGATTAGAATAAGAGGAGGGGATAAAAATGATATATTCTAAACTACGGGATAAGGAAAGTAAATGGGAATAAAATCTATGGGGAAAACCTAAGAATTAAAGCAAACTACGTAAATCTATACTAAACTGCAAATACGAGATTAAAACGAAACGCGAATTAAAATGCAACTACGTCTATTCTAAATCCTAAAATCCAAAATTACTTTAACACTAAAAATGATATTTGAAAACTATTTATGAATTAAAACTATTTTTTTAGGATTTTTCTGGATTTTATAAGAATTAAAAACTAATTTTTAACTATTAAAACTAAATTAAAATACTAAAAATTATGAAAATTAAAGGGAAAATTATGAAACTAATTTCTAAAAATCTAAAATAACATAAGAGAATTTTCAAAACTAATTTTTGTATTTTTCTGATTATTTTTCTATTTTCTACTAATTTAAAACTATTTAAATCTAATTTAAATTGTGAAAAATACCAAATAAAAGGGGAAAAATAAGGAAAAATATTTTTTATGCTTTTTATATTTTTCTTAAACTGGGACATCAGTTTAAGAAAGCAATAGAACTCATTTCCGGCGTCGCCGAGGACATCAGTTTCGGGAGGCCTTTCCTAAGAACGGGTCGTGCGATGATTGATGTTTATGAAGGAGAAATCACTTTACGATCTAACAAGGAAACTCGTTTAATATTACCATCCTTCGAGATAATCCTCCAACTATGATGATGCTTCTATTAATCGAATCGACGTTCTCGATATTGCTACGGAGGAGTATGCTCAAAAGCGTCTTGATTTTATGGGTGGCAATCCCACCATTACTTCTGAAAATATTGAACCATCTTACGAGCCTATTGTGCGATTCTTCCCTCTACTCCTCCGTTCGGGGAGGTTTTCATTTGGAAGCAATCGATGAGTTTCTTCGATGATGAATCGATTCCACCGGGCATTGATGATGGTGTTTATGATTCGGAGGGAGATATCCGTTATCTTGAGCAATTTTTGAATGAAGATCCATTCCGTCACTCACTAGAAGAAATTACGATTGAAGAAATCAAAGAAGTACAACGTCTGATGAAAATCCTCCGAGCCCGAGGCTCAAGATTTACCTCCTCATCTTGAATAAGCCTTTCTTGAAAAACGAACAAATTTCCCGTCGTCATTGCTAAAAACTTGAAAGATGAGGAGAAAACCGAACTTTTGGATGTCCTACGAAAACACAAAAATGCAATCGCTTGGCAAATTTCTGACATCAAAGGAATCAATCCTCGGTTCTGTACCCACAAAATTCTGATGGAGGATGATTGTAAACCCGTGATTCAACAGCAACGTAGGGTTAACCCAAAGATTCATGATGTTATCAAAAAGGAAGTTCTTAAACTCCTCGACGCCGGAATCATTTATCCCATCTCCGATAGCTCATGGGTTAGCCCTATCCATTGTGTCCCTAAGAAGGGAGGAATGACCGTCGTTGCTAACGATGAAAATGAGTTGATTTCCACACGCCTCATCACGGATGGAGGGTGTGTATTGATTATCGAAAATTGAACGATGCTACTCGTAAGGACCATTTCCGCTTCCTTTTGGATCGATGCTTTCGAGCGTTTAGCGGAAATGAGTTCTATTGCTTTCTCGATGGTTTCTCGGTTTATTTTCAAATCCCGATCGTCAGAAGGACGGGAGAAAACGACTTTCACATGCCCTTATGGAACTTTTGCTTACCGACGAATGCCATTTGGCTTATAATGCTCGATGCGTTTCAAAGGTGCATGATGGCTATTTTCATGACATGATCGAGAAGTCTATGGAAGTTTTTATGGCCGATTTCTCGGTTTATGGAGATTCTTTCACTTCTTGCCTCTCTCATCTAGACCACATGCTTAAGAGGTGTGAAGACACCAATTTGGTCAATTGGAGAAGTGCCATTTTATGGTTCGAGAGGGCATTGTCCTCGGCCATAAGATTTCAAAATCTGGGATTGAGGTCGACGAGCTAAAAGTCGACGTTATAGCTAAACTCCTCATCCCTCTAGTCAAGGTATTCGGAGTTTTTGGTTCATGCCGGTTTCTATCGCCGTTTCATCCAAGATTTCTCTAAGATAGTCCGCCCTCTGACCCATCTCCTTGAAAAGGATGCTCCGTTTATCTTCACCACCGAATGCGTTGAAGCGTTTAATATTCTCGAAATTAGCGAGGCAGATCTTAGTTGCCCGTGGGATTTGCCCTTTGAACTCATGTGTGATGCAAGTGATTACGCAATTGGGGCGGAGTCTTGGGGCAGCGTAAGTCGAAACATTTTCAACCCATACACTATGCGAGTAAGACATTATGCGGGCCAACACAATTATACGACTCTTTGAAAAGGAATTATTAGCGTTGTTTATGCTTTTGAGAAATTTGACCCTACCTTGTCTTGTCGAACCATAGTGTATTGAAACCATTCGCCCTAAAGTATCTTTTGGCAAAGCAAGATGCTAAGCCACGATTACTTAGGTGGGTTCTCCTCCTTCAAGAGTTTGATGTTACTATTCTTGACAAAAAGGGCGAGAGAACCTTGTTTGCCGATCACCTTTCTAGACTTGAGAATCCTCATCAAAGTGTGCTCAAGAAAAAGGAGATTACGGAAACATTTCCTCTTGAGACACTTGGGATGATTTCTAAGAAAGACCAAACACCCCATGGTTTACCGACTTTGCAAATTACCATGCGGACAATTTCATCGTGAAAGGGATGTCGTCCCAACAAAACGAAGTTTTTCAAAGATGCTAAGCATTATTTCTGGACGACCCCTACTTGTTTAAGATTTGTGCTTGGATCAAATATCCGTGTGTGTTCATGGCCAAGGCTATTGATATTCTCTTGCCATACTTGGACCTTGGTGGCCATCATGGTGCAAGCTACACCGCTAGAAGGTTTTGATTCGGATTTTATTGGCCTACCATTTATCGAGATGCTCATGATTTAGTCAAATCTTGTGATTCTTGCCAACGTCAAGGGAAAATTTCACAAAAGGATGAAATGCTACAAAATGCTATTCAAGTTTGTGAGATTTTTGGCGTGTGGGGCATCGATTTTATGGGGCCATTTCCATCATCTAGAGGTAATAAGTATATCCTCGTGGCCTTCGACTACTTGTCCAAATGGGTTGGCGCTCCCCACCAATGACGAGAGTGGTTGTTAAGTTCTTGAAGAATTTGTTTTCCCGTCGGAGCACCTCGTGCTATCATGATCAGCGGTACCCATTTCTGTAATGAACAATTTGCTAAAGTTATGGCTAAATATGGAGTTACCCATCGTCTTTCTACGTATCACCCTTAACGGCGGACAAGTTGAGGTCTCGAATCGTGGTTTGAAAAGGATTTTAGAACGAAACGTAGGAGAAAATCGAGCTTCATGGGCCGATAAGTTAGATGATGCATTATGGGCTTTCCGACCCGCATCTGAACACCATCGGGTGCACCCCATTTAAGTTGGTGTGTGGAAAAGCTTGTCACTTGCCCATCGAGCTCGAACATAAGGCATTATGGGCCTTGAAACATGCTAACTTTGATCTTAAGACCGCGGGTGATCACCGGAAAGTTCAATTGAATGAATTAAACGAGCTTAGGGATCAGGCCTACGAATTCTTTGATTTACAAAGAGAAGACTAAGAGGATTCATGATGCTAAAATCAAAAACCGCGTTTTCAGCGTTGGTGATCAAGTTCTCCTCTTTAACTCCAAGCGAAGATATTCTCGGGCAAACTCAAATCCGTTGGTCGGGACCATTCACCATACTCAAGTTTTCCGTATGGAGCGGTGGAGCTTTCTCAGCCCGATGGCCCAAATTTCAAGGTGAATGGTCATCGTGTGAAACTTTATTTGGAGGACATTCCATCTATGGTTGTCGGATCTCCAAACTTTCTTCCCCATGGACAAATGAATTAGGGATCGAGTCAAGCTAGCGACTGGTGATCAAAAACATTAGCGCTTAGGTAGGACCCCATGCTTATCCATCTATCTTCTTTCTATTTTCTAATAAGTGGCCGAGGGCGCCTCTTGATTTCTCGTGTTTGGTTGTTTGTGATGTTGTGTTTAGGATGTTCCCAATATGAAGACTCTCGTGCTCGAAGTTTGTCTTTTCTCCACTCGAGTTTCATGATCGATGCTGAGGGAAATCCGATATCCTAATCTTATCGACTAACGTTTATCTTGAGCATACTTAATAGCGGATTTTAGATTTTCGTGATACCCTTGCTTTAAACATTGAGGACAATGTTTCGTTCTAGTGCAGGGGTAGGGTAATCTTCGATTTGATTTGACCGCACCTTATTTCATTGTTTTCTCATGCAACCCGTTTTTCCTTAGAAAATGAAAAATTGTGCAAAAATGTGAAAAATTTAAAAATTTTTGAAGCTTTTGTTAAGTCTTTTTGATTGAAAAGTTGGCTAGTCTTTTAGACAAGAAGCTATAAAATGCGAATTCTAGCTCTCAAGGCCAAGATTTTGCAAGTTTCCACGAGTGACTTTAAATATGCATAACTTTATTTCATTTGACGAAGCATTTGCTAAGTTAATATATGTTTTGACACCTTGTTGACTTTCATTTGGTGAGTAGGAATAGAATTACGACTTGACGGTGTTGAGCCCTAGCTTGTTCCCTTAACCATAGATAATCTAAAAATTATCGGCTAAGCATCGGCGGATCTCATTATTTGGGATTTTAAATTTGCAGGAGATAGAGAATGATAGAGTTACTTATGAGTTTAGATGCTAAAAGTGGAGTAGTTGGTTCTCTTTAGAGCCCATCGAAGGTACTTATGGCTTTTGTTCCCACAAAATTGTTTCACCCCATATTTGTCTAATAATAATTAGAGATGTTGAGTTTTTGGCGATAGTTAGTTCTTTATCTTCTTAAAAGAATCTTTGTTTTAAAAATTGGGTACACATCAAGGATCCGTAATAAATAAATAAGCAATAAGTGATAAGTGATAAAGTAATAAGTAAAGTTATGAGTTGCGATTAATCGAGATCGGACCCTTGGATCTTTAGCCGGGATTGAGTTAGGTCTTAGCCTAGCAGTAGGATTCTCATTTCATGAAGCCTATAGTCTTTTTAATGAAGTCCGTAGTTCATAGCTCATATTAATTCGTCTTAAAAAAAATGAAAATGAAGAATAAAGTATAAGTGAATAAAAATTCCTTGATGTGGACCTCATTTTTACGACAATGGTTCTTGAGAAGACGGATAACTAATTATCGACTTAGCTTTGTATCTTTATCGGAATAAAAGTTATCGAAACGAAAATTTGAAGAAATTCATTTCTCACAAAAATAAAAAATCTAGAGGAAAATAGGAAAATGGGAGCAAAAGGTAATTACAAAAGTAACTTCCATGGGTAGTGTTAGCATCTAGAGTCGTATTTAACAATGATTTCGGTTTTACGCTTAGTTTGGGACTTGCGAAAAATCAGGGACGATGTATTCTATCAGTATGGTCACTTCACGCTGTGTTGTGTTTTCTACTCCGTGATCCTAACGTGTCGTTTGAAAAATGTTGGAGTTATTAATCGACATGAAAGTTCAACAAACCGTCATTCATATCCGAAATGTGCTTAATCGTAATATCTATATATGTGAATTAAAAGGGTAAACGGGGCGTTTTTAGAATTAAGGCTTTCTTAATCTCTTTTGAGGAATCTTTGCTACTTCTTCATAGGTTTAGTAGAAAGAGATTGAAATCCTGGTTTTAAGCGTGAGTTGATTGCATTGCGTGAGGACACGACAATGGGCTCGTCTGGGGTATTTTGGTATGTGCTAAAACACATACCTTTTCATTATCAAATCTGACCCAAAATAACCAAGAAAAAGCCGTTTATTGCTAATATTTGTGGTTTTCTTGAGTTTATGCTTGTGCGAATACGGATATGATGAATGGACAAAAAAGAAGCCAAAAGCGAATAAAAAACCGAGCACGAGAGAAAGAAGATTGCAAAAAGCCGATGCGGATTAGGTTTATGGGATTACGAGCCTTCAAAGTGCAAAAATAAGATTTCGAGCATGATAGAAGAATTTTCACTATTGGTCCTTCACTTTATCAAGTTCACACATTTATCCCTCTTCTCATTTATCACACCCCAAAATCACCCTTCAACCTTCCCATAATGCATGAATGGTCCTTGGTTTTGCTAAAATACATGATTGGTCCTAATATGATAAATGGTTACATTTAAATCCAAAAGCCTAATATATCATTGGATCCAAAGCCCAAACATAAACCAGTCCATCCATCCTAGCTAATCCTTTACCATGTATACCCATTTCTAACCAAGACCGGTTGTAACACTAATACCCGTTACCCAAGTTTATCCCACAACCCGCCACATTAACCAAAGTCAAACAAATATATTAAAACACCCCCTAACCCCAAACGCGCCCAAAACCAGAGAACCCCCATTCTTGTTTAACCACCAAATCCCCATTTACCTTGATCAAGTCACAATTACCCACACTTAAGTGAGTTTCTAGAAGATCCTGACAACGTGTCAGAGGTTGACAACACATGGGATTGCCACAGTGGACGAATGAAGGCACCTCATTGGTCCTAACACCTCACTCAATTGATCCTACGGCTTAGAATAGATGTGATGACAAGATGGGTAATCAAAGGCTGTGATTAAGGACCCAGAAGCTTCTCATAAGCATCCCAAGGCTCCCTCTTCTGCTATTTAAACCCTCATTCAGTCACATAGAGGATTGTCCAGTTTTTATGTATTAGAAAACTTTGGCCTTTTTAATTTCTGTCTTTTAATCATTTTCATAAGTGTAATTGTTTAGTTTTAAATGTAATGTCATTTCAAAGTTTGTAAGTGTACTTTTGAATTAATGCAATTTGAGATTTTTAGTTTCAAAGTTAATTAGTTTCCAAACTTATTACAAGCTTTCTAATTTCTTCATTCTCAGAAGCTCATATAAGCTCTATGAGCTTATAGTGAGTTTAATCTCTCTTTAGTTCTGTCTACATCCATTTTCTTCAAAAAGTCAATAAAAGTCAAACTTCAATGTCAAATAAATTTTCTGATTTGATTCATTTCGTTGTGTGATAATGTTTAGCTTTATGTTTATCTGAGTATATTGATTCAGATTTGGTCATAGCTCATCATGTTTTCATGGTTTAAATGAATTTGGTCATTTTAAGGAGTGTTTGGTTTTGTTATGATTTTTCGTTTCAAGGGAATTTGGTCAGTCAAATCGAATTAGCATAGTTTGAAAACTTTTTTTAAAGCTTTCTCAATCAACAAATTAAGTATCAAATTAGCTTTGTGGTTTTCACTTATCTGAATGTTTAGCAGTTCCTCTCATGGTTCTTATTCTGCCATTTAGTTCCTGTTCTTTTCAGCACATGTAAGTGAGATTTAATACATCCCTTATGCTCAGTTTAGATGATAATTGTTGATCTACTTGTAGTATAGTATGTAGGATATGTATTTCTGCTTTTAGTTGCACTCTAGAAGTTCATTTTTAGGATTATTGTAGGACTGAAGGTTGCCTTATTTTGCTGCACTACTCATTTCTGTCCATAGCAGCTTAATCAAGTTGATTATTCCTTCATCCCTTTAATGTGAATTTTGCTTCATTAGGTATTCCCAGTGTAGAAGCTTATAGCAATAGCTAGTTTTAGGTCTGCAAATGTGCCTTTTCTGTCAATAACAGATCTGCACATCTTCAGCCTACTGTCCCCATCAGCCTTAGTCTTTGATCTTTAACTTCTTCATCATAAGTCCTATTTAGCTGTAATTTTGGATATAGTATCTCTGGTTGGTTGTCTTGAGAACTACACTTTTGGTTTTCCCTGTAGCTTATTAAATAAGCAGTTGCAACAGCTCAAAACAGTAGGGTCATTAGCTCATTTGCTTAAGTAACATTTAGCTTAAATCCTTGGTGATCTGCTTATTAGGTGTTAGGAGTAGTTGCAAATGGTTTCTTTAGAGTAGTTATAGTATAATTTTGCTTCTGTTTTCAGTTGGTTCATTCTAGTGCTTATTTGCTTATTTAAAAGTGCTTATTTGGTAACTGTTTACACTACAGCTCTCATTTCCTTCACATAAGCATAGTGTTTGATATTTTTCATAGATTTAGTATAATAATTTAGAATTTCCCTGAATTTTTCATAATTTTTAGCTACTGTTTACTATTTTTCTTAATTAAAAACAATTTTTAAGCATTTTTTAATAGCTTTTATGCAAATAATTAAGAAAAGTTCCAAAATATAATTTTTCAATTTTCCCAGTTTAAGAAAAATATAAAAAGCATAAAAAATATTTTCCTTATTTTTCCCCTTTTATTTGGTATTTTCACAATTTAAATTAGATTTAAATAGTTTTAAATTAGTAGAAAATAGAAAAATAATCAGAAAAATACAAAAATTAGTTTTGAAAATTCTCTTATGTTATTTTAGATTTTTAGAAATTAGTTTCATAATTTTCCCTTTAATTTTCATAATTTTTAGTATTTTAATTTAGTTTTAATAGTTAAAAATTAGTTTTTAATTCTTATAAAATCCAGAAAAATCCTAAAAAAATAGTTTTAATTCATAAATAGTTTTCAAATATCATTTTTAGTGTTAAAGTAATTTTTGGTTATTTTTAGGATTTAGAATAGACGTAGTTGCATTTTAATTCGCGTTTCGTTTTAATCTCGTATTTGCATTTTAGTATAGATTTACGTAGTTTGCTTTAATTCTTAGGTTTTCCCCATAGATTTTATTCCCATTTACTTTCCTTATCCCGTAGTTTAGAATATATATCATTTTTATCCCCTCCTCTTATTCTAATCCCGATATTCGAGACGTGAGTTGGAAATTCCATTCAACCCTCGTTCGGAACGATCTTGGTGCTCAAACCTAACCGTTTGATTACCGTATACTACACTTCTCTTCTATTATTGGTTTTTAAATCAGTGTCGAGCATTTTAAGTTTCTTCTGGTTAGTCATTCACAAGTGGCTAGCTTGTGTGAGATAGCAAGCGGTTTGGCATTCTTTTGTGGGAATCACGATTGTCGATTCGTTGAGCCCATGAGTCATAATCGGTTATGTCTAACATGGGTGGGCGAGTATCTGATCTGCGGCTTGAACGTCCTCGACTACGGAAGAGATGATTGTAGGCACGTTGGTAGACATGATTACAGATTCTACGAGATTTTATAATTCTTTGATTAAACCGGGAAATAGATTCTTTCACGGGATTTAACTAAATCAAAAGAAAAACCGTAAAGTGTAACACGGCGAAATGACAAGTCTCAATAGACAAGTAGTATACTTGACAAGTCACACCCTAATCAACTCGCTTTGAAGACAACTCGCTTAATAGACAAGTCGCATAAAGAGAGACTAACGCAATAGACAAGTCGCATAAAACCCAACACGCTTCTACAACAACTCGCTTGGGGCACAACTCACTTAAGTGACAACTCGCATAAGCTGACAACTCGCATAAGCTGACAACTCGCTTCCAAGACAACTCGCTTAAACGACAACTCGCTTAAGATATAACTCGCTTAAATGACAACTCGCTTCCAAAGCAACTCACTTAAGCGAAAACTCGCTTAAGGTACAACTCGCTTATATGACAACTAGCTTCACAGAACAAGACAACTCGCAAGCAAGAATAACACAACGAGACTCAACTCGCTTTGTACTAATATTCAAAAAACCACTACTTTTCAATCCAAAAACCACCCAACCACGATGATTCAAGCCTTACAAATCAAAACCTAAACACTTATGATGATTCTAAACACAAAAGTACAATCAAAATCCAAACTTTAACACTAGAAATGATCCAAATGGTGCAAACTACTCTAAACTCATTCAAACCCAAAAGCCTTATGAAATCCACTAGAAATCCAAGAACATGAAAGATGAATGATCAAACCATGGCTCTTGATACCATTTGTAACATAATAGATTTCATATACACATCAAAACATATTAAAAGAGGTGCGTATGGGTTGAATTTTAGAGAGATAAAGTAGATAAATAATTGGGAACTTGATGAAACAAAGAAAAAATGGTATTGAAGCTCCAACCCTCTACCTTGGGGAGGTAGAAGGTATTTATAGTTTCTTACAAGACTCGCCTCCTACGGGCTGTGGATCAGGCATAAAGTGGGTAAAGACCCGTCCGTCCTCCACGGTATTACATAACTAACTACTTATTAACATATCTTGACTACGACTACGAGCTTTCTAATGAATAAATATACTTAAGGTGACCGACACTTTAACTAATGGATTTTCTAAGTCCTAACAAATATCAAGAGTGGCGATCCCGCTCCATTTGAAACCTCTTTTGAACCTTCTTCTGAACTAATCATTTCTAATTCTTATCCTTCCCTTACTCCGTTTGAGGAGAGTGATTTCATCTTCGAAGAGATTAAGGCTTTTTTGCACAACAAATCAAGTTCACCGAAAATTGATTGTGCCGATATTGACATCGAGGGAGATATTCTTCTCATTGAGAAGCTTCTTAATGAAGACCCGTTGTTTTCACTCCCTCCGAAGGAAATCACCATAGAAGAAATTAAACAGATTCAGTCCGAAAATCCTCTAGAGCCCGAGCTCAAGGATTTACCTCCTCATCTCGAATATGCCTTTCTAGAAGAACCAAAAAAGTTTCCCGTCATTATTGCTAAGAATTTAAAAGATGAGGAGAAAACTGAACTTTTGGCCATCCTTAAAAAACATAAGAGTGCCATCGCTTGGCAAATTTCCGACATTAAGGGCATAAGCCCACATTTTTGTACTCACAAAATCTTAATGGAAGATGATTTCAAACCCGTCATACAACAACAACGAAGGGTTAACCCAAAAATTCACGATGTCATCAAAAAGGAAGTTCTAAAACTCCTTGACGCCGGAGTCATTTACCCGATCTCAGATAGTTCATGGGTTAGCCCCGTCCATTGTGTCACGAAGAAAGGCGGAATGACCGTTGTTATGAAAGAAGATAATGAGTTGATTTCCACACGCCTCGTCACCGGATGGAGGGTGTGTATTGATTACCGGAAATTGAATGATGCTACTAGGAAGGACCATTTCCTGCTTTCATTTATGGATCAAATGCTCGAACGTCTAGCGGGGAATGAGTTCTATTGTTTTCTCGATGGTTTCTCCGGTTACTTCCAAATTCCGATCGACCCGCAAGATCAAGAGAAGACGACTTTCACTTGCCCTTATGGAACGTTTGCTTACCGTCGAATGCAATTTGACTTATGCAATGCTCCTGGCACGTTCCAGAGGTGCATGATGGCAATTTTCCATGATATGATCGAGAAGAATATGGAGGTGTTCATGGACGATTTCTCAGTTTACGGAGATTCTTTCACTTCTTGCCTCTCCCATCTAGACCTCATGCTTAAAAGGTGTGAAGACACCAATTTGGTCTTGAATTGGGAGAAGTGCCATTTCATGGTTCGAGAGGGCATTTTCCTCGGCCATAAGATATCCAAATCAGGGATTGAGGTCGATCGAGCTAAAGTCGACGTAATTTCTAAGTTACCTCATCCCACCACCGTCAAAGGTATTCGGAGTTTTTTGGGTCATGCTGGTTTCTATCGTCGTTTCATACAAGATTTCTCTAAGATAGTCCCCCCTCTAACTCATCTCCTCGAAAAGGATGCTCCGTTTATTTTCTCTAATGAATGCATTGAAGCCTTTAACATACTTAAGAAGAAATTAACCGAGGCTCCGATCTTAGTTGCCCCCGACTGGGACTTGCCCTTTGAGCTTATGTGTGATGCAAGTGATTACGCAATTGGGGCAGTCTTGGGGCAACGAAAGACGAAACATTTTCAACCCATACACTATGCGGGTAAGACATTGACTGAGGCCCAACATAATTACACAACTACAGAAAAAGAATTATTGGCCTTAGTTTATGCTTTCGAGAAATTTAGACCCTACCTTGTCTTATCAAAGACCATAGTGTATACTGACCATTCTGCCCTTAAGTACCTTTTGGCAAAGCAAGATGCTAAGCCCCGATTACTTCGGAGGGTTTTCCTCCTTCAGGAATTTGATGTCACCATTCTAGATAAAAAGGAGCGAAGAACCTTGCCGCCGACCACTTATCTAGACTTGAGAATCCCTATCAAAGTGTGCTTGAGAAAAAGGATATCACGGAAACATTTCCTCTCGAGACACTTGGGATGATTGCTAAGAAAGATTCAAATACCCCATGGTTTGCCGACTTTGCAAATTACCATGCGGGGAATTTCATTGTGAAAGGGATGTCATCCCAACAAAAGAAAAAGTTTTTTAAGGATGTCAAGCATTATTTCTGGGATCACCCCTACTTGTTTAGGATTTGTGCGGATCAAGTAATTTGGCGGTGTGTTCATGGCCAAGAAGCCATCGATATTCTTAATGCTTGCCACAATGGACCCACCAGAGGCTATCCTGGTGCAAGCTACACCGCCAAAAAGGTTTTTGATAACAGGTTCTATTGGCCGACCATATATCGCGACGCCCATGATTTGGTTAAGTCATGTGACTCATGACAGCGTCAAGGGAAAATTTCACAAAAAGACGAAATTCCGCAAAATGCGATTCAAGTCTCCGAGATTTTCGACGTTTAGGGCATCTATTTTATGGGACCATTTCCGTCATCTAAGGGTAATAAGTATATCCTCGTGGCCGTCGTCTACTTGTCCAAATGGGTCGAAGCGAAGGCGCTACCTACCAATGACGCCCGAGTTATTGTTAAGTTTTTGAAAAACTTGTTTTCCCAATTTGGAGCACCTCGTGCTATAATCAGTGATCGCGGTACCCATTTTTGCAATGAGCAATTTGCCAAAGTTATGTCTTATGGAGTTACTCACCGTCTTTCTACCGCATATCACCCGCAAATGAGTGGTCAAGTTGAGGTGTCCAATCGTGGTTTGAAAAGGATTTTAGAAAGGACCGTAGGAGAGAACCGAGCTTTATGGGCCGATAAATTAGATGATGCATTATGGGCTTTCCGCACCGCTTTCAAGACACCCATTGGGTGCACCCCATATAAATTGTTGTATGGAAAGGCTTGCCATTTGCCCATTGAGCTTGAGCATAAGGCATATTGGGCCTTGAAACAAGTTAACTATGACCTTAAGACCGTGGGTGATCACCGTAAAGTTCAATTGAATGAATTAAATGAGCTTAAGGATCAGGCTTATGAGAATTCTTTAATCTACAAGGAGAAAACCAAGAGGATTCATGACTCTAAAATCAAAAACCGCGTCTTCAACGTTGGTGATCAAGTCCTTCTCTTTAATTCTCGGTTGAAGATATTCTCGGGCAAACTTAAAACCCGTTGGCTGGACCATTCACCGTAACTCAAGTTTTCCCATATGGAACTATCAAGTTATCTCAGCCCGAAGGCCCCAATTTTAAGGTGAATGGTCATCGTCTTAAGCACTATTTCGGAGGGGACATCCCATCTATGGTTTTCCCGGATCTCCAAACTTTCCCCAAGGACAAATGAATTCGGGGATGAGTCAGGCTAGCGACTCGTCCCATCTATGGTTTTCCCGGATCACCAAACTTTCCCCAAGGACAAATGAATTCGGGGATGAGTCAGGCTAGCGACTCGGTGAGCAAAAACCCCCCACGCTTATCTCTATCTTCTTTCTATTTTCTTCTAATAAGTTACATGAAGGGGTTAGCCTTTTCGATTTCTCGTGTTTGGTTGTTTGTAATGTTTTTGCCTAGGATTTTGCCGATATGAAGACTCTCGTGCCCGAAGTTTGTCTTTTCTCCACTCGAGTTTCATGATCGATGCTGATGGA
This sequence comes from Chrysanthemum makinoi, assembly GCA_910596185.1. NCBI lineage: Eukaryota > Viridiplantae > Streptophyta > Magnoliopsida > Asterales > Asteraceae > Chrysanthemum > Chrysanthemum makinoi. The sequence goes on along the minus strand of OU343222.1, from coordinate 222,858,243 downwards.
AATCCGATATCTGAAATCTTATTGACTAACGTTTATCTTTGAGCATACTTAATAAACGGCTTTTAGATTTTCGTTATAACCCTTGCCTTAAAACATTGAGGACAATGTTTCGTTTTAGTCTGGGGTGGGTAATCTTCGATTTGATTTGACCGCACTTTCTTGTTTTTGCCGTGTACTCTCGCAACCCCGTTTTTCCTTAGAAAATGAAAAAATTGTGCAAAAATGTGAAAATTTAAAAATTTTGTAAGCTTTTGCTAGTTTTATGATTGAAAGGTCTTTGCGAGTCTCTTAGAAGTTACTTTAAATATGCTTTTTCTTGAAAAAGTCTTTGCTAATTGCTAAGACAAGAGGCTATAAAATGCGATTCTAGCTCACAAGGCCAAGAATTTGCAAGCTTCCCTAAGTGATTTTAAATATGCGAAGCTTTGAAAGATTTGCTAGTTTCTAATAAGTGACTTTAAAAATGCGAGACTTAAGATTATTTGACGAAGCATTTGCTAAGACATATATGTTTTGACACCTTGTTGGCTTTCCGCTGGTGAGAGTAGGAATAGAATTTTGACTTGATCGGGCGTGTTGAGCCCTAGCTTGTTCCCTTAACCATAGATAATTAAATTATTGGCTAAGCATCCACGGATCTCATTATTTGAGATTTTAAATTTTCAGAGATCGAGGAATGATATAGTTACTTATGAGTTTAGATGCTAAGCGTAGAGTAGTTGGTTCTCTTAAGAGCCCATCGAAGGTACTTGTGGCTTTTTGCTCCCGCAAAATTGTTTCACCCCATATATGTGCAAAAATAATTAAAGATGTTAGGTTTTGGGCGACAATTAGTTTTTACTCATTCACGAGAGAATCCTTGCATATGAGGGTTGGGTACACATCAAGGTACTGTCAGTGTTGCAGTGTAATAGACAACTGATTCTTGATAGTTTGCTGCTATTGTTTCTATTGTTATAAAAGCCGTGGGACTCAGAGTTTGGCAAATATTAACGTGAAATAAAGCTCAGATGTATAAACGTGAAAAATCCAAAGCCATAAAAGTTTTCTATGTCTGACGGTACCCCCGTTGTCATGGACTTCAGAAAGGTTGAGGAAAAATCCAAAGTCATAATAAGACTTCTGATAAAACGGTAATCCTGTTGAATTAGTGGTTGAAAAGACCGAGGGCTTAAATTGAAAAAATGCAAATGTGCTGAAATAATGTTAAGCCAAACTTCGACTCCGGGGAATATCTAAATAAAGCCTCCGTCTCTCGACTCGTAGATGAGTTGTTTCGGTTGAAATAAAAAATATATCTCCCTAAGTCGTGTTAAATTAGGACCTTGATGTGGACCTCATTCTTGTTGGCAACGGTTTTCACGGGAAGGTTTGGAAACTACTTAGCGTTCTTAATTTCATATCTTTATCGGACTAAAAATTATCGAAACGAGAATATATGAAGAAATTCATTTCTCACCAAAAATAAAATTAATAGAGGAAAATAGGAAAATGGGAGCAAGAGCTAATTACACAAGTAGCTTCCATGGGTAATGTTAGCATCTAAAGTCATATTTAACAATGATTTCGATTTTACGCTTAGTTTGGTGTTAGGAATTGGAAATTCCATGTTAAAGTGTCGGTCACCCCAATTAAGGTCTAGCATATGTTAGCTTGTAGACGTGTCGGTATTTACGTTATTTAGTAGTTAGTTTGTTAATTATTAGCATAGTTTAGTTTAGAGCAACACCGTGGAGGAAGGACGGGTCTTTACCCACTGTATGCCTGATCCACAGTCCGATAGGAGGACGTATTCATGTAAGACTATAAATACCCCTTCCATCCATGGAAGGGGTGGAGCTTTTCTCAATCTAACCTTTCATTTGTTAACCAAGTCTCTAGCAAGAAACTCCCTCTCATCTCTTTCTCTCTAACTATGGCAAACATGTATTTTCATCATCCAAGACCACCCGAATCATCAACACAATAATATTACGATCCTACAATTGGTATCAGAGCCATGGTTATTGTGTTATCTTTGATTTGTGTGGTCCGTACCATGGTTGTTGTTTGTGGTTTTTGGATCATGTTGTTAACTGGTTTGTACTCTTTTGGTCGGAAAGTATGTTAAACTGTCTATACATGTTTTTACATGGTTCTTGGTCAAAAAAAATGTTGTTAACTGTTTATACAGTTTACACATGGTTGGAAATGTTGTTAACTGGTCTTTGGATATTAAGTTTTTTCTGGTTGTGTTAAACATGTCCAAACAGTCCTTATACGATTTTTTTTGTTACCATATCGTGAAATATTGTGGTCAAAGTCACATTTTTATGGTCAAAACTGGTCTTAACAGTCATAAGAAGCAGTTGTAATGATGTGTTTCTAGGTTTATTATACATATGGTCGGAACTTAGTCGGAAAATACATCGGAAAATTTCAAAAATCTACCTAGCGACTTGGTACAACCACTGGTGGCGACTTGTCTTTACAAGTCGTCTAGATTCATTGTATATGAGTAGCAGTCGTGCTAGCGAGTTGTTTACATATTTCTGTAGCGACTTGGAGATTTGTTGACTTTCTTTAAAGTCAATGGCGACTTGACACTAGACCTAGCGACTTGTCACATACAGGTAGCGACTTATGCTAGCGACTTGACTCAAAAATTCTGCTAGCGATTTGCTTTGAAAAAGAACAAGACCTAGCGACTTGGCTCATGACTTGGTAGCGACTTGACATGGACAGAAATGAAGAAGAAGAATAACTAAGACCTTGACTCAAAACACATTACCAAAACTCACATCAAACCTGTTAAAAACTTTCTTTTCGATTGAAGACATCACAAGTACGATTCAACAACAATCTACAAACAAACTACAATCTACATCATGCTAACAAGTTCAAGCACCACTATCTACAAACATCAATCAAAACTGAAAATAGTGTGCAAGATCTCAGAAATTGTTATTCGTAGGTTAGAGTTGTCTCAAAGGACCTTTTCATATCCAAACAACCCCACAAATATTTCCTCACAGATCTAAGTTGTTACTTGGTACGTGATTAATTCGATCTCAGTCAACAATCTCGTGTGTCACAGCCTCTTCAAGACCATAAAGATCAAGTACACGAAACCATCTCATCATAGATCATCTAACATAATTCTAATTGACAACAAATCGATCTCAGTTATTGTTCCTTATGTGAGTGGTACTTCAAACTCATAGATATCATTTAATCTATTCACACAGGAACGTTACATCATAGATCTATTTAGGAGTTTCAATCCTTTTGAATATCCGAATATTTAAGACAAAACATCTACCAAGAGTGTTAAATGTTTCTCTTGATTCGTTCTTATTAAACAAAGATGGAAGATGCTTACCTATGAACGTTTGTTTGAACCTTGAAACCGTCTCAAAAGTACTCTCTAACCATCCCTGTGGTTCTAACGGCATCTAAAAGCCATCCCTGTGGCATTCGAGAGTAGGAATGAGGTCAGTTTTAATTGTTGATGAGATGAAACGTTGTTTTGATGACTGACTTTCAGATTTGTTGGTATAATGAGGCGTAATTTTTTTTGGTGAGATTATTTGGGGAGCGGCGTTTTTTTTTTGTGTGAATGAGATTAGGTTTGTGTTGATATGAGAAAATTTAGGGTTTGTATGTGAGAGGATTAGTTACAGATGGAGGCGCCTAAAATGATTGTAGGGTTTGTGTGTGGTAAATTTGGGTTATGTGTGTTATCAGTTGTATTAATACCCGTGTTATTAGGTTAAAGTTTCATGGATCAGGCCTAGGATGTAGAGGTTATTGGACCAGATGGGATTAATTGTGAGTATCATGGGCTTTAGTGAGTGATGTGGGCCTAGTACATTGTGGACTGAAATCTGATACTCTTGTGTTACAAAGCCGAATGTTTCTTGTTTAAAAGAACAAATTGGATACAATTTCTTTTGTATTTCATGTGTGAGCAGAATATTAATTATCTTTTGATATGTGGATCGGGTATTTTCATTTTGTGGGCTCGAGATTAATGGATGACTTGATGATTAGGCTTGATGGTATTATTATTTTCTGGTCATTTTTGTGATATGTGTTTTATGTGGATATATGTGATGAAGGGTTAATGGACCGAGTCGTTAAAATTGAATCGGATTGTGTGATATTGGATTTTGCTATGGATTGGGCGCTCACTGGATTTTTTTTCATGCTCATGGATTTGGATATTTCGGTAATGAAACTTGATCGGTTTTGAGTTTTATGAGAATGAGACTTGATGACATGATTTAGTGATTCGTCATGTTATATGTGTTGGCAAGTTGGTGAATACATTTTCACAGGGAATATTATGTCACGGCTTGAGTTGATATTTGAACAAGGTTAACAGTGGGGTTGCTTATATTTGGTATTTCTTATTTGGATTTGAAGTGAAGTTTTTCGGACACGTTTACTTATCTCATCTTCTTTCTTTCTACCCTTCCGCGACGATGACTTGTTTGGGCATTTATTGAGTGTGATAAAGACTTGGCTTTTTAGTTACGGGTGTGATTCTTTCTCGCTTAACCCACAACGTAGCTATCACTTCGGTGTCTCACGCAGTTGAGGATACGTCAAGAGGTTTTGTACATTGGGTACACCGTTTCTTTTTCACAAGGATTAGTACAAGTTTAAGTAACAAATCTGGGGAATTTTACGTCATGTTCAAGTTTGGTATATCGGGCTTATTTCTCCATGTGATCTTTGCTATAGCCGACAGAATGCGTGAATGATGTGTTTACCAAAGTGTTTATTGGATGGTTGATGATGTTGTTGATGTTGGATAATGAACCGTTGATGAACCGCTGCATGTTCCCCTAAAACAGATATTCACCGAAACCACTGCTATCATAACACATTCAACCTGACATTGTCTACGGTTTTGTCTTGATTTTTTAAAATCCTGCGAAAGAATCTATTTCTCGGTTTAAATCATAGACTTGTAAAATCCCGTGACAATGGAAACATCCTGGTAATAGTAAAGTGCATTTCGGGAGCTATCTTACGGTTTATTCCTAGTTTTGTAAAATCCCGCGAAAGAATCTATCTCGGTTTAAACCATGGAATTGTAAAATCCCGTAATGATGGAACCATCTTAGAGAAGAGAAAGTGTAATTCTGGATCATCTTGATCTTTGGTGCTATGGTTTCTGCTTCGAAGAAGGGATAAAAGGGTGTATTTCATGAATTGGATGTGTGTTTGGATATTCGTCATGGCAGTTTGGTAATTACATGGTTTTACGGGGTTATGTGCATTTAACCATGGTCGGGATGAAACCATTATCAAAGTTCATTTAAATGTCAAAGAAGGATAGATTCGAGCAGTTCATAACATGTGATAACGGCGTTAATTCAGTATTATTTATTTGAGGTTGAAGTGAAATATCACGGGGGAGTGTACTTAGTATCTGAAGGTATCGGGGAAGGTTGGATGAAGACTCTTCATGATCCTTGTTCGAGCTTTTTCCAAAAAACGAAGACTTGGAAATCTAGTTATTTTTTAGAGTCTATTTTTCTGGGGGAATTGGGCTCTTTTTGCCACAAAAAATAACTATCACTTTAAGGAGTTACGTTGTAGTGCTCAGTGTCACATTTAATTGTGGATTTTCAAGAGGTGATGTACGTCTTATACTCAATGGTTGGTTGGTTGAAGAGTATAGAGTACTTAGAGATTCAATGGAGGATGAAGTCTCGACACCGCTCTTTGTTACATATGTGCAAGTTTAAGTCACGAGTTCGGGTTAGTTTACTTCAGGGTCAAATTCATCATATTGGGTTTTCTCCATCAGCTGTCACAACAAAGAGCCTACTGAATGATAATGGGGTGATTACATGTTTTGCCAAGAGATGATGAAAGAGAGATTATGACGTATGAACACAACAGTTCATGCCTCGTACTCTAAAGAAAAGAAAAGTGTACGTTTCAGTGCGCTTTATCTTCCGAAGAAGAGAAATCTTCTTATGACGTATGAACACAACAGTTCATGCCTCGTTCCTCAAAGAAAAGAAATGTGTACGCTTCAGTGCACATTATCTTCGGAAGAAGAGAAATCTTCTTATTTATGACCATTCTCATCAACATACTTCATGCTTTTTCCATGCGCTATCAAACTTCAAGTGAACCGGGCTACCATTGACTGCTTTCTTATTCCACTTGCTCAACTATAATGACGATGGCGACATCATGTGCTAATTCTGCAGGGGAGAAGTGTGAATTGAATACATTTGGATGATTTTCACTTATTTAATCAAGAATGGCAACTCCGTATGCAATTCTTGAGGGGGAGAAGAAGTGTGAATTTACTGCATGGTTGACCTGATTTAGAGAATTAATGGTCAAAAGGCTCCAAACTCATGTAAGAACCGAGCTTCTTCTTATCGGGTCATCTTTACATGGAGTTTCTTTAAAGAGCGTTGGTTGAAATCTTCATACTGGTGATGAGTTTAATGACAAAGTGCTTCTAGTTGCTGGGCTGATTTCTTTGATGAACATCTCTCTGTTCTTGTTTGATTGGGAGGGATTTTAGTTAAGGGTATTTGCTACTTCAAAGTTAACGGGAATGCATTTGGTGAGTTGAAGATGTTGACTTTCTATTCCCCAACTGGACAATCTTGAAGAAGGTCGAGTCTACAGTCTGTTCTACATTTTCTGATGCATGTTAGAAGACTAAAGAAGAGTTGCATTTGATTATCTAAAGACTTCTTCTTAATTCAAGCATTCATCATAAAGATTGTCGGTTTAGGGGAGAGCACTAATTGGGGGAGGGTGAAATGTCTGATTTAATCCCCAATTAGACTTGCTCACATTCTTCAGCAAGTTGATTCTCACAGATATATCTGAGCTAATGATGGTCTTCTCAAAAAGATTCCAAGTATTTGGGCTTACAATATGTTGCTGATTCTGAAGTGTCAAAACCAGCAAGGGGGAAGGAGACACACATTTAAACACAAAGCGAGTAAACTTGACGAACTTAATTCTTCTAACTGATTGAAGATATCCCGGGAAGACAAATGTCATGACCGCAGAGAAACTCAAGGTTTTACTCATCAAGGCTTTTAGTGTTATTATTCCAACGACGTGGGGGAAGTGATGGTAGAAAAAGTTTCTGAAGATAAAAAGAGGTACACAAGTGTGTGATGATTTCGATGTTATCGCAATCATCGGGGAGAGAAATTGTGTACATTGGGGAGCTCATTTGTGTCTCACTTGAGGGCTTAATCAGTGATTCAGAGATATAATCACTTATTCCTGAGTGGACATCCGCAGAGATAATCAGTGATTCGGCCTGCTTCTTCAATGTTATCGGTTATTCTCTCTTTGAGCATTCAGGTACTTTGGGTTCTTGAGCTTCATACACTTTCTTCAGGGGGAGAGAAAAGTATACATCGGGGTTATTCTTTGGCTATTGGACTTAATCTGCTACTTCGATGGTATAAGTTTCTCTATCTTCGGGTATATGTGTGTTCGGGTTCGTGAGCTCTAGTCTAAGAGACTGACTGCATCAATTCATCTTCTTGGGGGAAGTGTTCTCGTGACACATTTTGGTATGGATTGCTTCTGACTTCAGTGGTAATGAAATATGAGAATAAAATTTAAAGAGTGGGATGATACGTTCTTTGTTCTTGTTGATGATATAACCCCAAACGAAGAATCTCGATTTTTGTTCTTAAAAGGAGCAGCGGGATTTATGATAATGGTGTGCTTCTCTGTGCACTTGGCTAAGGCAAGCTTGAAATAGAGCTTCGAATCTGCTCATCACATGGATTTTCGGTTTGGGGGGAAGCTGCCAAAGTCTCTCTTTCTCAAAGGCTCATGTTCTATCTTCTATTCTGGAGCCTCAGAAGCTTTGGTGGTGGAAGTTTGAGAGATGACGAATTCCATCTTCTACGACGTCTTTGTTCGATATCCTTATCTCGGTACTCGTATCATCATCCTCTTTAACTATATCATCTACTCTATCTTTGTATATATATTTATCAAAAACCAAATACAAAAATATAAAACCAACAAAAGAAAATAGAAAAATATAAAACCTTCAAAAATACATAAAAATCAGAAAATTTGAAAAAAGACCAAAAATATGTTTTCTCAAGACATGTCTTCTGGTATCGATAACATCTGCGGTCTTAGAAATGTCATTCAATAATAGCACGGGGCCATAGATGAAGTTCGAGCAGGAGGTGTAAATATTCTTTTCAAAACATGTCTCAAAATATGGCTTGCAGTTACTTCAGAATCTAACCCGTGCTTAAAACTATGGCTTGCTATTATTTCTGATAGCAACCCGCTTTTCAAGGAAGGAAAGTCTTTGCGCTAAAACAATTTTTCAAATATTTCGTGCACTTATCCTAAAACAAAATGAGGAAAGTATGTGGAAGGACTGCTGTTCCTACACAAATGTTTTTCCATCTAAAATTCTTCAGAAAAATATTTGTTGTATTACAAAATGGTGGTAAATGAGTTGTTTGAAAATCAATCAGATTCAGAGTTTTTCGTAAAAGTTGAAAACTCAATCAATGACTTCAGTGCTTTTAAAGCTTTTCAGAAAATGAGTCATTGATTGAGGGGGAGAATGTTTTCAAATCTATATCATCTAACGAGATTATCTAATTATCCTATATACTTAATTGAAAATGATGTTAACCTATGTTGAAGGACTAGGTGCCTAGGATATGATTGTTAGGATTAGATGATTAGAGTTTGATAAACACATTTTTCCCATGCCATATATGAATTGATTGACATGTTATATTGACATTTATTAGTCGATTACTGTTTGGGTGATGTCGACCACCATATATTTGTTTGTGTCCACTAACAAATGCAGATATTATGGTATATAAGAATGTTCCCGATCCGGATCCCACAATTGAAGATGATTGGATGCCGAAAGGAAAGGGTAACTATATCTTGGGTTGACAAATGAAGAAACGGAGTTTAATTGGACTTCTATGGAGAGTTGGCAAGGAAAAATGCAACGTAAGAGGTCTCCCACCAAACCAAGTCATGCATCAGAGATAGTTTTCTTCATCAGCAAATGAAGAAATGGAGCTTAATTTTACCTCAGTTGGCATTAAAATGCAACGTATGAAGTCTCACTGCATCAGCAGACGGTTTTTCTTCTAAGCCCTACAGCAACAACATAAGCTTCTCAACCACCTAACGTATCTTTGTGCAGGATACCATTTTTAAACAATTTTGAGAAAAAAATTTGATTAAATTGTTTTGAAAATGGAAAAATATTGTTTTGAAAATAAATTGGACTAAATTTTGAAAATCACCAGACTTCATTTCATCAAAACTATAAGTCACTCAATCATCGACTACGGTCATCGATTGAGGGGGAGAGTGATTTAAAATAAATATTTTCAAACGATATTTCATCTATTAAGTCCATTTGTACAAATTAAGTGGTGATCTAAAGATTTAATGTTATGTCATGGTATGATTTTTCTTTAGAATCAAGATCTTTCAAAATGAAATTTTGGCTGTTCTTGTTTGATTGTGAAATTATTTTATTTTACTTAAAGATCTCTTAAAACAATCATACCTGACACTAACAATCTTTAATGTCTTAAATTGGTCCTTATCTGTCATTTTTCAAAATTATATCTTGCCACGTCTTTCCCCAAACTTTTCTAAATGATTTTAATCAATTGGGATCACAAATCTCAATTGGTTTGAAATATTTGATCGAGGGAGAGATCGTGATTTAAATCTCAAATATGTTTTATTGGAATTGGTTTTAGTCCTTCAAAGGAAATCCTGCCTCCATGTGCCAAACGATTTCAATATACATAATGCACATGTTGAGGGGGAGAATTTATTCAAAAACAAGATGAGTATTTAAACCAGGCACATTTTCTCCCATGTGTTTTAAACCTTATTAAATCACTTGGGATCCAAAATCTCAAAGGGTTTGATATTTTTGATCGGGGGAGAATTTGTGATTTAATAATGAAATTTGATAAAAGGTGATCATTTTGATTCAGATGTGCATACTGCTCTCCCATATGTGCTAAACACTTTCGAATCAGTTACAATGATTTCTATGTTTTAACATAAGTACCTTGATTGGTTTTCTATATGGTTTATTAATGGCTATTGTGATCGTGGATGTACTTTTAAAGAACTCTTTCCTCTATGTGCTAAAATAATTTTGAAATATCCAATGCACATTTTGAGGGGGAGAAGTTACCAAAGAAAATCAAAAGGCTTTTTCTAAGGAAATTGTGATCAAGAAATTATTTCAAAGAAATTATTTCAAAGAACTCTTGCCTCCATGTGCTAAAAAATTTCAAGATCATATGCACATGTTGAGGGGGAGCATTTCTAAATGATCAAAACTATTAAGGTACAAAATGCTTTGATCTCGTATCACAAGTACCTTGATTGTTTTTCCAAATGATTTTTCAATTGGTTTCAAGAAGGAAAGAACAATACCAAAAGACCGACCAATTTACTTTATGCATGGTGATATAAGGATGGTTAGGTTAGGTATTAGTTCCCATGATCCGCCAGAACCGGAGGGATCTACCCAGGGACAATCCACTAGATAGTGTAGAGTCCTTAGGTATGATGATGAAAAAAGGAAAAAAGTGAGAAATGGGAAGAGTGCGAACTAAGACAGAGCTAGTACTGGAATAAACCCAACAAGGTTCTAGTTATGAAGTCTCGGTAAGCACTGAAGGGGTTGAAGAATGAAAAAGAAATGAATGTGAAAAAGGGTGAAATGAAATAGCCCTCCAATAATTCAACCTTAGGGCAGAAACCGGGTTCAATACATATGCTACTGGTTGTTACTAAGGTAACACCTGTATTGAAGACAAGACGTCATGGACCCAGTGGCGCACTGCACTAAACTTCCCAAACTACTCAAGTTCCTCTTAAAAGGGCTTGTTTCATTCTCACGGGGAACCTACATAATCTATCGACTTTCTCTTAGAGATTGTTGATATTGAAGAAGGAGACCCTCTCCCTAGTCTCCGGCATAGGAACCAAATGTGCACTATTGAGTCTAGAGCCACGAGATCATCCACAATATCTCATTAGGACACAAAATTATTGAAGACTTGTTGTTTCACACAATCTGGAAAGTAAGAATATATATTAAGAGTCCTACGCATTATCCTTGTGGTATTGACAGAACATCCGAGTGATATGTTAAATATTCACGATGAAGATGGAAATCCTTCTAGAGCCAACATCAAACAAGCTCTTGGTGGGTGACATGTGAGATATTTTCAAAAGATTAAGCTTGTGACAACTGGATAGAAACAATGGGGCGATTCATTCGTGAATCAACCTTGGTCCAGGAAATGAATTGACTGTTGGGTTCAGTAAATACCCAAACCCCTTAATCTAGGATTTGAATAGAAAATAGCCCAAGTGTTTAGTCCGTTAAACACTTAACAGGTCACTGAGTGCATAGCCTCTCAGTGAGTCATCTTCGGGATACTCACTACGAGGCATAGAAGAAGTCTCTCCACTCAGTAAAGCGGAACTTAAAGGGTGAAGACTGAGTCAAGAAGATGATGGATTCAGTGAGTGATGACAATAACTTACTGAATCCCCAAGACTCCTCTCCAACTGCTTACACTGAAGACAAACTGAAGTAGAAGACCGAAGGATGAAAAGACTGAAGAAAGAGCGGGACAAGGCGGGATAAGTTTGAATCAGATAAGACAATGTCCTTATCAACCAAAGTCAACTTTCCCTGAATGGCAAAAGATCGGGCTCGTCATCAACTGAACTTAGGAAAGTATTCTTGTCTCTTACCTAGAATAGTATTTGTAAACAAAGACAAAATGCATCAATATTTTGTCTTCGTAAGATGTCATTTGTCACTTAGAAAAGGGTTAAAACTCATACATGTATAAATAGCATAAGAGATGGAGTGAAAAGGTTAAGCTTGTGAATTGTAAAACACACACACACACGTAAGCCATCTTTTCACTCCTCCAAATACAACTTAGTTCCTGAGATAGCTCGGTGAGCTCTAAGGGTTGTGCTCAGACTTAGCTTGAGCTTAGAGAGGAGTCACCAAACTTTGTTATTTCAATCCCAAGTACTATTCAGCAAGTACTTGGGTAACGTATTCTTTGTTGATTTATTTCTAATAAGAATATGATGTTGAAAATTTATAAGTGTGTTTTACTTGTGTTAATTTCTGTCATTGTTCACTATTAACTTGTTTTTATTCTTAAACTGTTTTAAACGATAGTGAACGGGGAACAACAAGTGGTATCGGAGCAAGGCTAATTATAAAACTCGTTTTTAGGCCGCTCTAAAAGTTTTTAAATTAGGATCCTAAATGGTTGAAATTGATGTACCCCAACTAGTCGATAAAAAGGGTGGAGCTTTTTCATTTGTTGCCCTAGACTTGAAGTTGGCAAATTCAACAAATGGAAAAAGCGAATGCTTTGCTATTTGATTGGGATGGAACCTTATTATATCAAGTGTATAAATGAAGGTCCATTTGTTCCAAGGACTGCTGAAGGGTTGCCCAAACTGAAGCTCAGTGGACTCAGGATGAAAGGAGAGTGGTCAACCAGGACCAAAGACTCGAAAGTATCATAATATCTTGTCTTCCTGACGATATTATGGAGTCGATATAAGGCTGTAGTACAGCTAAGCAAACCTGGGATGACCTAGTTCATAGTCATGAAGGACCATCGATACCAAGGAAAACAGGATAATGGACACAAACTTGAGTATAACACCTTCAGGGCTAAGGACTCAGAAACTCTCTCTCAAACTTACACCGGATACAAAACTCTTTTAAATGAACTTTCAAATGATGGTGTTAAGTTGTCCAAACATAAAATCAATGTTGGTTTTGTCAACAGTCTCCCTGAGAAGTGGTTGAATTTCTCTCGGGGACTTAGGAATGCTAATCATATCCAAAATCTTGAGCTTCCTGAAATTTATGGGAAATTTGTCTATGAGGAAAACCTTAGCAACAGACGATACCCTGACTTAAAGAAGTCTCAGGAAGTCAAGAAGTCCCTGACCACCACCTCATCACCAATATCACTGCTTTCTATTCTAACAATGTTGTTCAAGATTTTCAAGAACATTTTGATGATGATCCTGATGAGAGATCAAGTGAGGAGTACCTAAATGACCTGAACACTGAATTCCAGGAAAGGGCACTCCTTGCTAACTCTCGAAGGTTTATAAAAAAAACAAAGGTTTTTCAAATGCCAAAGCAAATGAGGACCATCAATGCTTTAAGTGTCACAAAAGAGGTCATTTTACAAAAGACTGTTTTTCAAAACAATTTCTGAACCCTCTTATAAACCATCAGGTCAAATCAGGTCCTCGGCTTTAGAAAATTTCAACCAAAAATCTATCTCATCAAAACTTTCAAAACAAATCTGATCAAAACAAAACTGTTGATTTTGAAGCAAAATATAAGAAAGTCAAAGCTAAGCTTGCATTGCTCGAGGCCAGTCCCTCATAAACAACAAAAAGTGTTCAATCTGTGCAGGGTAAAACAAAGGCCTTGTTCTGAGACCTTCGGACCGGGATGAAGAGCGGTGTCATCAGATGATGCAATGGTGCATGTCAGTGCACTGATGGCCCTCTCAGAAGAGGACAAGCTAGATTTTGGAAAGAATCATGCCAAAAAAGGAGAATAGGTCAATATCACAATGAAGAAGGTAAATATTCTACTTTCTATGGATGATGACTCTGATTGGCAGTCTTACATGAATTATCTGAATGTTGACCTTAAGTTCGTAGAGGAGCAAAGACTTAATCTTTTTTCAAAATACAACAAGCTAAGTTTTGAATTAAACAAGTGTAGGGATGAATTGCTTCTTTTAAAACAAGCTAAGCTTGAGGTTGTCACTTTGCAAATTCAAAACACTGAACTAGTTAAAAGAAATCAGGCTCTTCAAGACGAACTTAAAAAGGTTCAAGATATTCTTAATAGTTGGACTGCCAAGAATCCCAGGGTCTTTGATGTTGTGGGAGCCCCAGTAGCAAGAAGAGAGTCTTAGGTGAAGATCATCTTCCTGACTCTCTCAACAAAGACCAGGGTCCTAAGGCATTTGGGTCTGGTGGTATGATTACCAACATGTTAACTACTCCCAAACCAAGTGATTGGATTGAAAGGGTCAATCCTGAGAGTAAGCTTCCAAATTTCTATTCTGAAAGGATTCTAGAGCCTGAAAGCCAAGCTCTAAAGAGCATGCTTGGACTCCCTGATGTACCCAGTAGTATTGAACACATCTCTGAGTCTGAAGCAGAATCTCAAGCACCGCTTCCACCACTGAAACCTCTTCAGGGTCTGCACCAAGCTCGAGCTTACTCATTACAATTCAATCATCATTCACCAAAAGAAAGGTCTGGACTTGGTAGAACCATCCTGAAAAGACCAACAAAACCAACTCAACAAGATTCTACTCCTACTGAGACTTCAACATCCTCTGTTCCCACTGAAGCTTACCAAATTCAGCAACTAACTGAGCTTGTGAGGAAGGGAAAAGATGGAATCCATCAAAAAAGCTCCTGATTCAATCAAGGATACTAAGTCAGTCTCATCTAGCTCATCAAAGTCAAAATCCACCAACAAACCCAAGCAAAGTGTGAAGCTGTGTCATTACACCACCATACCACTAACAAGCTTTCAGAATCCTTTTTTGCATGATGCTGCAAAAGGATGATCAGAGATATGAGACCACCTACAGTGATGTCAGGGTCAGAAAACTATACCAAAGTTGGTCATCAGTATGCTTCATCCTCCAAAACAGCTCCCAAGAATAGAACAAAACCTTTTCCTCTGTGCCCTCACTATGGGTTTAATGATCATCATCAGGATGATTGTCTCATGAACACATGTTGTGATATATGCGGTAATCCGGCTCATGAGACATCCCAACATGACAGTGTCATTCATGCAAGGAGAGGTACAAAACAACCCAAAATCATTGAGTCATCCTCAGTCTCTAAATGCAAAACCTGTGGTAGCACAATGCACTCAACCACTGACCATGAGTCAATTACCAAATTCAAAGAGACCTTGAGACCCAAGCCCACTAGTAAGTGGGTCACTAAGAGAAACTAATTCAGTTTACTACTTGTGCGGAGACACGCCAGGGAGCCTATTTGGCATCTAGACAGTGGATGCTCAAGAAGCATGACTGGTGTAAAGGAGTATCTGCACAAGTATTTAGAGGAACCAGGACCCAAAGTAGTGTTTGGTGATAACTCATCATGTCCCAATGAAGGTTACGGTTGAAAACTGCAATGGAATAGTTTTCTCTAGAATAGCCTTATGTCAATGGTCTAAAATACAATCTCATCGATGTCGGTCAACTATGTGATGCTAAGTACATTGTGCAATTCAATGACAAACAAGGCACCATCTTCAATGCCAACAAAGAAGTGGTGTTGATAGCTCCAAGGAGAGATGATGTTTATGTGTTAGACATGTCAACACTCTCCGAAGATGGAACTTGTCTCTTTGCTAAAGCCACTGAAACTATCAATTGGTTGTGGCATAAGAGACTCTCACACTTAAACTTCAAAACCTCAACAACTTGGCAAAACAAAACAAGGTCCTTGGCTTACCATCACTGGTTTTTGCAAAAGACAAACCATGCTCTGCCTGAGAAAAAGGTAAACACCATAGAGCATCATTCAAAACCAAACAAAATTTCTCCATCAAAAGCTTCCTTCACCTCCTGCACATGGATCTCTTTGGACACATGTCAGTCCCGGATCAATCCAGCATGAGAAGTATACACTTGTCATTGTTGATGAGTTCTCAAGATACACTTGGGTATACTTTCTTTCCAAAAGAGTCAGGCAGCTGATACAATAATGTCATTCATCAGGGAAGATTGAAAACCGAATGACATTCTTGTTAAACAAATCGAAGCTGAAAATGGTACTAAGTTCATAAATCAAGAGCTTGAGAGTTTCTGTGATGAAAAAGGAATTTCTCAAAATTTCTCGTCTCCATATACCCCGAACAAAATGGGGTTCTTTGAAAGGAAAAACAGAACTTTCATTGAGTGTTAGAACCATGTTAAATGGCTCACCCTCTCAAAGCATTTACGAATGAAGCAAGTCAAAGCGCACTTACACTCAAAACAGGTACATCATTGTCAAAAGACATAATAAAACCCCATATGAGATCTTCAAAGGTAGACTTCCGACATCGGCTATTTTCATGTGTTTGGATGTCCTGTGTTCATTCACAACCACAAGGATCATCTAGGCAAGTTTGATGCAAAAGCTGATGATGGATACTTCTTAGGCTACTCACTGATCTCCAAATCCTTCAGGGTTTTTAACACAAGGAGACAACAAGTTGAGGAAACCTTTCATGTCACCTTTGATGAAAGTCTTTGAAAGCATCGGGTTCATCAACACCTCAGTGGAGGAAATAGGAATTGATAACTCATCAAGATATCCTCCTGATGAGTACAACATGACTTCAATTCCTCATATCAAGTCGATGCGACATCTCATATTATGTCTTACCTCACAAACTACCCCAACCAACTATCAGTGAGTTCATTGATAATCAATCAGTCCCTACTGGGATAGGTAATACTGAACCAAATGTTTAGGAACACGTGATTCAAGAACCCCAACACGAGCAGGACATCTCAACAGATGCTCTAAATGACTCTGTTTCTCCGAGACTTATCTCACTCCTGAGCTCCCAGTGGCATCTTCAAGCTCAGATCCCAGACCACAAAGTAAGTGGACAAGATCTCGGGACATTGAGCTTGTAAACATCATTGGTGAACCCACTGAGGGCATGCTCACTAGAAGCATGGCTGCAAATTTAACTGCAGCTTCGGCCAATGAATGTCTATATGCTAATTACCTATCAGAAATAGAACCCAAAAGTGTCACTGAGGCTCTAAAACACCCAAGCTGGGTTCAGGCTAAGCAAGAAGAACTACAACAGTTTGACAAAAACAAGGTCATGACCTTGATCAAACGTCCTCAGGATGTAGTAGTCATAGGAATGAAGTGGGTTTTCAGAAACAAAACGATGAAAATGGCAATATCATTAAAAACAAAGCCAGACTTGTAGCCAAAGGTTACAGTCAACAAGAAGGCATTGACTATGATGAGACATTTGCTCTGTTGCAAGAATGGAAGCCATCGGGATCTTCCTTGCATATGCAACATACATGAACTTCAGGGTCTACCAAATGAATGTTAAAAGTGCATTCTTAAATGGTGATCTCAAGGAAGATGTTTATGTTCAAACCCCCAGAGCTTTGAGAGTAGTGAATTACCTGACTATGTCTACAAGCTTGACAAAGCCCTTTATGGACTTAAACAAGCTCCAAGGGCATGGTATGAAACTCTCTCAACCTTCCTGATACAAAACAAGTTTGTCAGAGGAAAGATAGACAACACATTGTTTGTCTATAGAACTCAACAGGATGTGATACTAGTCCAAGTGTATGTTGATGACATTATCTTTGGCTCAACAAACTACAAACTTTGCAAACAGTTTGAAAAGCTGATGACAAAGAAGTTTGAAATGAGCATGATGGGTGAACTCACATACTTTCTTGGACTACAAATCAGCAAACTGATAAAGGAATCTCCATCAGTCAAGAGAAATACACCAGAAATCTCTTGAAGAAATATGAGATATCTAACTGTGCCTCAATGAAGACTTCAATGGTCCCACCTAACAATCTTGGACCTGATCTCACTGGCAAATCAGTCAATCAAACTCATTTTAGAGGGATTGTAGGCTTACTGATGTATCTAACTGCTTCTAGACCAGACATCCAATTCTCAATCTGTCTAATAGCAAGATATCAGTCCAATCATAAACAATCCCATCTCACTGCAGCCAAAAGAATACTCATGTACCTGAACGGAACCCCAAATCTTGGACTCTATTATCCAAAATGCTCGGGGTTTGATCTCAAGGGTTACTCGATTCGATTATCTTTGCAACATGGACGAAAAAGTACCTCGGGTCCTGTCAATTTCTTGTAGGAAAACTGGTTTGTTGGAGTGCTAAAAGCAACAATCAGTGGCTATGTCCTCAGATGAAGCTGAATATGTAGCTGCAGCAGGATGTTGTGCCAATGTATTATGGATGAAAAGTCAACTCGGTGACTATGACATCCATTACAAAATGGTGCTCATCTTACGTGATAACACCGGTGCTATTGCAATCTCCAACAACCCTGTCCTCCACCAAAGAACCAAACACATTGATATCGGATATCACTTCATCAGGGATCACATAATGAAAGGAGACATAGAACTTCATTTCATCCCTACTGAATATCAAGTTGCTGATATCTTCACCAAACCCTTGGATGAACCTACCTTCAGGAGACCGAAAGCTGAATTGGGAATGCTTGACATTGAAAGTCGGTATCGAAAACCAATCTCAGAAGGTCTCGAAATGGTTCATCCTCCCTGAACACCAAAATAAACCTCTCAATGAATAAGTAAGACTCATTCGGGGTCCTTGACATTTGACATAGAGCATTGAATGAGTAACTAAATGATCCAAGTATCAGTTACTTAAATGTCCTAGGTTGGTAACTATGCCAATTTAATATAGTAATATATGTCTCTTTGTCTTACTGTCATCCCACTTGGCATTTAATGCCTCCTCTCACAAAAATATCAAATTGATATTTCATCTCTGCAAAAGTGCACTTTTCTCGTGCATTGCAAGCTGTTCCCTTGAAAAACGATATTTTACTGCGGGTAATGGAGTGGTAGCATTAAATGTGGAAATTCAAACGTTTTTCAAAAACTGACTCTTAATATTCCCATTTGTGCACAAACCACCCTTCTCACCACTCTGTAAATACCCTCTTCCAAAACTAACAAACACACACAAATTATTTTCTGTAACAAAACTCTGCCAAAATCATTTCTAAAACCTAGAAATATTTGTGTGTGCTCAAAAACTCTTCAAACCTCTTTTGGAAAACCCTTCTTGTAAACATTTACAAAAGTTTTTCATCACAAAACTTGAGAGATCTAAAAACCTTGATTGTTCTATTCAAAAGAAAGTATTTTTCAAAAACCCTAAAAATATTTAATGGAAATGGCTAGAACACAATCTCTCCAGTTTGCTTCTCAGTGGGTAGGGGATCTTACAAATGTTGAATTTAAAACTAATAATGTCATAGGAAACTTTAAATAACCTGAAACTGTCCAAGCCTACAAAGACATTATGAAATTTTTGTTTAATTTCCCACTGAAAACAGCCTTTGTTCAGTGTCCCTCCATTGTTTACCAAAATCTCCTCGGGGAGTTTTGGAGCAGCCAAGGCCTTTGACCCGACACCCTCTATCGATGAGAACAACCTCGGACCTCTCGGGAATATCTCATCACATTCAGTCTTCACGGGGGGCAACAACAATTCACCCTGGATTATAAAACGTTTTGCACTTTAACAGGGTTGAATTATAACAAAGGAGTTTATGTCGCCCATCCTGAACCCTCCACAGTGAAGGATGGGTTAAAACAAATCGTTTTAGATCCAACATTTTTGGACAAGACCCCAGTCACCAAAAGCTCATTTTCCGTGGCTTGGAGGATCCTACTCACTTTTGTGATTCAGGTCCTCGGCGGGAACCACTCATCCACTGAACAAGTTAACTCTATTGATGATGGCATACTTGCTTGATGAATGGGGTCATTGTCGACATAGGGAGATCATTTACATGATTCAGTAACCAAGCTACAGAGCAAAACTAGGACGAAATACGTTTCATATCCTAGGTTTGTCTCTTGCGCTTTGCAAGTGTTACTGGGTTCAAATTATCCTCGGGAAGAAAAATTTGGTGCTTTACGGGCATCCTGAGCCAATCAAATTTTCAAAAAGACTCATCCCTTGTCACTCCTATTGAATTGACGGCCCATATGGTTGAAAGCCAGAGGATC
The DNA here is from genome assembly GCA_910596185.1 of Chrysanthemum makinoi. Lineage (NCBI taxonomy): Eukaryota > Viridiplantae > Streptophyta > Magnoliopsida > Asterales > Asteraceae > Chrysanthemum > Chrysanthemum makinoi. Next base: position 222,838,320 of record OU343222.1, on the reverse strand, counting down.
AGTGTCTCCAAACCCGATCTTAAAAGAGAAGGGGAAGTCTCGACTCGGACTAAGACTAAACCCAAGTCCAGAGGGCCACGAGGCTTTAGGAACACAGCCTAAAAGGCACAAAAGGCCGAGACTAAAAGACACCCATTGATGACCGGGCAACATCCACCCCCATGACAACGAAGGACACTGATACATCACAGTCAGTGCCCTTGGTCACAACCACTACTCCCCAAGATCAAGAGGGAAACATACAACCCGGTAGGGGCGCCTTCCACAACGCCCAAGGATGACATTAGCAAATCGCGACTTTGTGAGGGCACACCGATCGTTCCCAAAGACTCGAGAGGGAACCAAACAACCCGCTGATAGGGATATAACGTCACTTGACTCTGCTAAAGGCAGGGAAACGCCCACCGTGTCTCGGGGGTCACTAGGAGACAAAGAATGGAGGGAAAGGAACAACCCCGATACGGAATCCACAACCAATCCGACTCAGCGAAGGCACCGGAAACGCCCACCGTGTCCGAGGGGTCAACGGGGACAAAGACTTCGAGAGGAAACATACCACCCGGCGATATGGAACCCATCACCAACCCACGGTTAACCGTTGCGATGTTCTTGGCATACTCTTTTCGAAGATGAGCTTCTGAAACCGATGATGAAGTTTTATCGGTTGGGGAAGAAGTGGGCCGAGGTTTAATCGAACAAGAGCCTCGGCTGATCCACAGGAGCATCTTGAATCACCATTCCAGCATGAAAATGATGACTCCTCCTCCTCCACTGATGAATTTGAAAGATTTGATAATGTTCTCCCACTTACTGAAAGACAGCTTGTTCAGGGGATCACCAAAGCTTCAAGAAGGTTATACTCTGGGGTCACTGAAATACTGTGTGAACAACACACTGAGGCTGCTGCGAGTTATGCTGATCTAAAGGCTGAGGTACATGGCTTTGATGAAATTGTTCATGAGCACAGGGATCTGATGTATGACAACCTTCACCGACTGGATGACAACTTGGCTAAATTCCTCAGACACCTTCAGGGTGTAGGTACAAAGATAGATGAAATCAGGGAGTTTGTCAAAGAAGACCCAGCACTCAACTCTAAAGTGCTAGAGGCTACTGAGGTGTACTTGAAAAAATTCTCAAGCCTCACTGAACTGCTCGATATGCTCAAGTCTCGCAAATGTTCAGTGGTCTTCCATCCTCGATCCGTCTCTTCAAGCTACATTGGACTCTTTCAATACGCAGTGGCTACTTTGGCTCAGGCATCCTCATCTCGGCACGGGAATCTTGGGCCCGAATGACTGCTCTGGAAGTTTCTCGGGCTAATTTGGAAGCAAAAGTCACCGGTATTCAAATCGACACTTGGACATTAAGGCTATGATCTCTGAAATTTATTAGGCTTTCAAGGGTCAAGCGCTCCATCCCCTCGCGCCAACTCCAACTCTTGCCCTCACTGAAGCTCCAAAGAACAGTTGAGGGGAGAATATTGTGAAGAACCTCCTTCTCACCTGAGGGGAGCCAACACCATCGCAAGTCATAGCTCAAATCTCATCATCACCACCGGTCTCGCAATACCTATCTCATCAATCCCACCACCAACATCAACAACAACACCGACAGTAATCACACCAATAACAACAACATCACCACCCCTGGTAGCAACTTCATCTTCCTCGGGCCAGGGACAAAGGAAAAGGTAAAATGACAACTCCCCGAGCCCGAGAAGATTCCCTACAAAATGGCGACATGAATACCTTCTCACACACGAACTAAGTAAATATCTTGCTAAAGAAGAAAGGAGATTGAAACAAATGAAGAAGATAAGAAAAATAGAAGCACGGCAAAGGTAGTCGCTGAAGAAGCTGAGAACATGGGAATTGATCCTAAGAAACTCCAAAAAGGTCAGGCGGGACAAAAGTTCAAGGAAGCTCAGGCTGCTCGGATGGCTGAAATGAGAAAACAGTTGGAAGAAAAGAAGAAGAAAACTGAAGCCATCAGGCAAAGCAGAATTGAGCATTACAACTGGAAAATGACAAGCCGAAGGCTTTTTGAAAAGATCACAGATGTCAGAATCATCCCCAATACCAAACCACTGGCCATGAACGTTTACAAAGGGGTTGATAAAAGACACTTCGAGGTTCATGATCCCCTCAAATTCACTGACTTTGGGATCACTGAACTCGATGAGCTTGGTCTAATTATTGAAAAGAAGAAGAATGCAGTGGTTAAGGACCGATGAAAATGCTCGAAAAGATATGAAAGATCGAGGGATTGTCAAGCCCAATTGGGAATTCACTGCCTTAATTGCACCTCAAGGATCTCAACCACAATCATCCACTGGAAAAAGGAAGAGAGTTGAGTTCCAACCTGAGATTAAAGTGCCGGACGGAGTGTAATAGGGAGTGCACTGAAGGAGTGAAATTTGTGAACTGTCTAGTAATTGAAAAGCCCGAAGAGGGCTATTTTTTTATTGATGTCTATGGAAACCCAGCATTCCAAAGGTGGAGTGATATCGATCGAGGAGGAGTAGCTACAATGATCGCTATATTCCAGTGGCCTCTCAAATTACTCCTGCGAATATCATGTTCTTGCCGACTTAAACGCAAAGATAAGAGACCATCTTGACAGGGAAACACTCATCACCAAGAAAGTCAAGCTTGAAGCTCAGGAATCCATCCGGTGACATCATTTTGAATTACCTTTTGTACTAGTAATAGGAACCTTGTAATTTGATCAATAAACGATGTATGTTTTGTTAAAATATTCAGTGTTCCTTATTGTATTCATTAGTACATTCAGTGTAAGAAGAAGCCATTTGCTCACTTACACTTATCAAACACTTAGGCTATTTGTATATCCAAATAGGGGAGACTTGGGTTCAAAATACCCAAACCCTGTAATCTAGGATTTGAATAGAAAATAGCCCAAGTGTTTAGTCCGTTAAACACTTAACAGGTCACTGAGTGCATAGCCTCTCAGTGAGTCATCTTTGGGATACTCAGTACGAGGCATAGAAGAAGTCTCTCCACTCAGTAAGGCGGAACTTAAAGGGTGAAGACTGAGTCAAGAAGAAGATGATGGATTCAGGGAGTGATGACAATAACTCACTGAATCCCTAAGACTCCTCTCCAACTGCTTAATCAGAGACAAACTGAAGTAGAAGACTGAAGGATGAAAAGACTGAATAAAGAGCGGGACAACGCGGGATAAGTTTGAATCAGATAAGACAATGTCCTTATCAACCAAAGTCAACTTTTCCTGAATGGCAAAAGATCAGGCTCAGTGTCATCACTGAACTTAGGAAAGTAGTCTTGTCTCTTACCTAGAATAGTCTTTGTAAACAGAGA
>OU343222.1:222803484-222834876 GCA_910596185.1 Chrysanthemum makinoi | reverse complement strand
CAGTAAAACCTGCATCAATACTCATAAAGACGTGTCTTTGAAATCGAGTGTTTTATGTCGTTTGACTTTAACAACAGTACCATACTTGTAACTGTTGGGATTTAATACTCATAACAATTATATAAATCAAATAACATCATCAAAGCATGCAGCGGAAGTAACTAGGAATAATATATGTAAATAATTAACCGAACAAGAAAGTGCGTACCTTTTAGCAATTCAAGAATCAAACGATGATTGAACAAGAACAAAACCCAAAACCCTAATTATATGGTTTATGTAATTCGACCCAAACAAAGAATCGACCACCAAGATTACAAGCTCAAGTGTGCTTGTCCTTCGTTCTTGTACACACGTACTAATAGCGATTTGATGTGGAAAAGCTAGTTCCTTGAATCACAAATAAAACCAAACAATACTTGTGTCTTTGAGTTAAGCTTGGAAAATCAAAACCCTTAGGGTTTGGGTGTTCGACCAATCGCCCACACAAAGAGGGAGAGAGAGAGGAGAAATTAGGTTATTGGTGATCCAAGATTAAGTTATGAATGAATACAAGGGTTTGTATTTATAGGTAACTTAACTTGGTGACCAAGTTTGTTTGTGATTGGGTTTGGAACCCAACCGATCGGCCAAACATAATCCCAAAGGGATTCTAGAACTTTCCCCCGCTTTGTAATTTCATCCCTAGTCCTTTTAGTTAATATTTAACGACCGTTAACCAAACTTCGTTAATTATTTAACTATCGGTATGTTTGATTTTCGTGACTAATAATTAAAAATAATAACGTTTTATTTATATTAATTATTTACATCAATTCTCATATTCATACGTAATGTGTGCAATCCCGAAGTCTCGAGTTCGAATCCAGACATACATATATTTAAATATCCATAAAACCTTTCAGCTCCCACTTGGATATTACTAAATATAGTAATGACATCAGTTAGTCTAGCTTTCACACGCCAATGCCCCCAGATCAAATCGAGTTTGGTCTCCTGGAAAAAACCATTTAATGATTCATCATTTTTACTTATCCTTTTGTTACTAATACTACATTAACTATGAATATGGATCAAGTCATTTCATAAGTTAACATTCTGTTTCTCGTTGTATTCGATTGAACAAGATTACCAAATCATCTGAACGTATTCCAGATAGATCTTGGGTATGGCCATACAAACATCTTGTCAACCCTACGAGAGGCCCAAATATAGTTTTATGCTTTGAAACAAATTCAAACGAACAAATTCTCTTGACTACAAACATAACTCATGAACTTTGCAACACTTCCGAAAATAGCTCTTATAACTACCAGTTACGGATAGCGTGAGACTATCTTACACAAATGCACTACATTCATATCAGTTATCTGGTATCTCAAGTCTGAGGATAAACACTTCATGATATACTTAATGACAGAGATCCATAAAGTATCATCATGTAAAGTTGGGATAAGTCCTATATTCAATTCATTGAATATCATGTGAATCTGGTATGTCCCACGCATCAATATACTTAAAAGTATATTCTACCAAAACTCAGATTTGTCTTAATTCGATGACATTCCCACATCATTGATCGACAACGGACTATTTAGAATAACATAAGTTATTCACGAATTAAACATGCAAATATAGGATATAATATTAAGAAAATGAAAATAAACATAACCAATATTTTATTTCATTTAAATAATATTTGTTCAAAACATCCCTTATCCAAATACTAAATAGATCAATGCATGATAATACTTGTTAATGAATTATGCCTCAAGTAATGACACTCATACTTGTTGACAAGGCATAATTTCAACTAACTTTGATCTATTGGAATTTTGAGAATACTTATTTCAAGAATTTAACTAGTGAAGTTCTTGTATGTGTGCATTCAAAATATTTTGATATTGCCACATAATATTTCATAAAGTGTGTGACATCATCAACCACCAATTTATGACAATTAAACTTTCAAACAATTTTAAAGTTTAAAGCATTCTAATTCTTTTTTTTTGTATAATGCAACTATGCTCTTGGTTGAGCACAACTAGTTCACATGGCCATTTACAAGGATGAAATCCTCCCATGACTAGTATTGAGTGTCATCTCAATTATACCAGCATCATTGTATACAAACAACAATATGCTCTTTAAAAATTTCGTAAACTTCAATATCTATACGTGTAATGTTTGGTGCCTTCAAACTTTCAAGTTTGTCAGCTATGACAATTTCACAACAATTGTTGTATTGCTCATCCATAGAATTTTGAGAGCAAATCCAGGTTGAGGAATGTAATTCTAAATTCAAACATATTCCATTAGAATATTCATTACACCAGTTATATAATAACTTCATTAGATATCAATGTTGTCAAATCATCTTGCATTCAAGCATGATACAACAGTAACATGATGTACATGAAAAATCCTTGTGTCAAACTAAGATTTCATTCATGTTCTACATATCCATTTTCCAAATGATATATCATGTTCTATTAGACACATTATTTAATACCGCCATGTTTACTAACAATAAACATATACTTCAAGGTTGTATGTCTTATTTTCTAAATCTTTCAAGTGAAGTTCCATTCCAAACCAGAACTTAACATTTTATCTTAGATGGAATGTTACTACCCACATCATATAAGATTTTAAAGAAAATAACTATAATACTCCCACTAGCTTTCAGGAATACTTCGAAATTATCTTATTTTAATTTTTTAAACCAAAAATTGGATTTAATAGTTAAACATAAGAATCCTCTCCTAGATGCATGCATATATCCATTAATGGATTCTTGCCTTTTGTACATTTCCAAAGATTATGTGAATTCATAAAACTCCTTTGTATTACTTATCGTCCTCGCAAAAGTAATCACACAAGAAAGAGTTTTGATATTCATTGTCAGATTTCATATAAATGAAATTAAGTATGACAATCATAATCATTATATATTTAATGTGCCAAGGAAAGAATATTCAATCACAGTTAATCGCTTAAGTGTGATTAATAATCTTGTCACAAACCATGCATTAAACACATGTTCAATTTTGTCCATATGTTTCATTTCACATATTTCACAAAGAATTTAAACCGCCAGGGTTTTCCTTCCTTTGAAGAAACTGATCTTTATTAAGATAAACCAAGTTTACAAAGTTGATTATCTCTTTGGACAACATCTTAACATTCATAGTATGAATAATTTACCACAATTCAATATTAGGTAATGTATCATTATGATTAACAGGTTTACAATGATCTTGTAATTCATATTTCTCGTCATATCAAATATCTGAGATATCCTTGCGGATCTATGAATGAGAATTCCATCATTTTGAGGTATATCATATTTGACCTCATCATGATATTCACTAGTGTATTTTAGAAGATTATGTGTTTTGTAATTGTAATTTAATCTCTTCAAGATCTAAACAAAACTCCCACTTTCTTTTGTAATTTAAAAACTATCTATAAATACTTTAGCAAGTAGAACAACACTAAATTGTTTTCTTTTGGGATATTACAAAACACATTGACAGTTCGTAAATTTGGTTCATTAATAACCTACTCCATAAGTAGTTTTAACAAATCAAAACTTCAATATAAGACTCAATGTGATTCATCACATTCCATACTAAAATGGTGTCTTATTAATCTTCTAAGTTTGAGTTTATTAAGTATACCCAATCAATACTCAATTTTCTAACCTTGATAAATTTTGGAAGAAAAGAAGATATAGTTATCTTGAATCAAACAATGTAACAAATTTTTGATTCTTCTAACTGAACATTCCATATACATACAGTATTTCATTAGAATTAATATTGTAAGATAATCTAACAATATGTAAGATAAACATATTCCTTTTGGCTTACCTATTTACCAATTAAATCATCTTAATGGTAAAATAAAATTCCAAGCCAATTGCATGCTTTATAACTCAAGTACTTTTGATTAAGTCACTTCATGTCCATGTCTCAACTAGAAAACATAAACAGTTATAATCTCATTATACGTTATAAGTCATTTACCAATGAATTTATGTCTTAATAAGAAGACATAACAAGTTAACGTATTACTTTATATTATATGTCTTGTAATAATGAAAAGACTTCATGTTTGTGACTTTACAAAGAAACACATAAACATTTATAATTTAAAGTAATTATGAACACCATATCATGGTTTCAATTAATTTATTTTCAAGTTAATATACTACTCTATCTATTTATGTCATTCTAAAATACATAAATATTTAAGATAGTATTACTTTATTTAATTATGTCATTCCATGAAGTGTCCAACTTAAGAAACTGTAAAAGAATCCACGCCCGATCCCACGACAAGTGGAGATTTACCTTGAGATTACAATCTAGCCAAGATCACACTTAACCTAAAATGTAACTTCAAGTGTTTCCATAATTTGAATGACATAAGACATAAAAGTAGTCTATGTTATAATCTTGACACATGTTCTTTAAGCAAGACAATCTTATTAGAACGTTAATCTCTTACCTTACGATCAAGAGAATCCATTAATCATATTGGTATGTGTTGTTCCTATGCACACAATAAATACTTCTCCCACTTGTGCATAAAACAACATCATATAATAGATAAACACCATGACATTCATTTGTTTATGTGAGCAATACGATAGTGTCGTAGAGATATAAGCATTACAAGTAGATGTAGGAGCACCTAATTATCAAGGAAACGTTCATGACTATCCTTGAGAATATGAATGTCTACATTTTTGAACGTAATATATTATTTCAAGAAAATCTAGAAATAATCTGAGTTATTACCAAGATAATAACTTGTAACTCCCACTGAATTAGACAACGTTACAATAATGTCTTATTCAGTAATACACCATACTTCCACTGGATTTGACAACATTGTAAGTGTTTCATTAACCAGTGAAAATAGCGTGCTATTATGTTGCTACCCCTTTGTAAGACCATTCGTAACAATTACTTAGGTAATAAAGAGTGTATTCTACTTTGTAGATGATGAATCATCCATCATGCTATTAACTTGAGAAATTGAGCATGCAATTTCTTCCTTAATAGGTCTACTATCCCACAATGGTAATGTAGCACCTTTAATTGGTTAAATCAAAACAACTAGATAAAATATACTAGTTTGTCTTTTACCAATTTTTCGGTAATTAGTCTAGATTCTAATGTAATAACTCATATAATGTCAAACATGTTTTCTAGTTGACCAAAATGTCATATAAGAATTCAATCACCAACAGAGGGTAATGAAATCTCTTAAGGAAAACATGGTGTGCAATTTTCTTAACTATTAAAGTTGCTATGAGTTATATTAGAATTTAGACAATTCTAATGTTCCTAACATACCTTCCTCAATCATGAAAAGGAATAGGATTGAGTCTCACTCTTCTTCCATGGAAAAGAGTTTATGTTTGTCTTTTTAGTGAATTGTTCTTGATCAAACATTTGTTTGAAAACCGAACTAAATCAATTTACCAAAGCACAAACCACGTTTACGTTTTAATGTTGCATTAATACAATCAAAAGAATTAACAAAATTCAATTTTTAGTATTTTCGAAAATTAAATCTTTCAAGAAAATAAAATACCCTTGGTCAATATTCATATTAACCATAGAATTTTCCTTGAATCTAGGACCTCATTATCATAGTTTCACCACATCAGTTGATCTGCTAGTGATGAAAGTATAGAATAGGTAATTGTCGAAGAACAATTAATTGACAAACAAGTTTTCAATTCCAAAATTTATGCAATTTTGCCAAAACAATTAATGAAAATAAGCATGTTTCATCCCATCTTATGCCTTAAGATAGGTTACATAACTTAATTAAGTTGTCTAATTTAGAACGGCAAATCATTATTGAGGTCACACAACAAAATAATCCACCTTGTTATTGTAATCTCATCTCACATAACTAAATTACAACTTCAAGTGTTTCATATCATTATTAAACTTAAATTTTAAAGGGTACAATTTTTTACGTGTAATCAAAACTTATGTATAAAGAAGCATGCATACAACTTTATAGCACAAAATTTTCGAAAAGAAACTTACTTGTATTTTAATTGCTAAGATTAACTTCTACAAAGTTTTAATCGATGCGTTGATGTAAATAAATGCACTAAGATGCTATTAATGGTTATACTAGGGCTCCAATCAACTCTCACAGGGGCAGGACCGGTAAGCGCAAAGCATAGATGAGCATCCTTTCGTGACAGTGCTCACTTCTTAAATAACCCCTTTATAGTTTGTTCATGGGAGCCGCTCTAACCATTTAGTACAGTCGATCAATCGATTAAAGTTCAAGAATAATTCTTAGATAACAAATCAGTTTCACCATTATTTAGTCCATTCAATTTTCTATTCATAAAAACCCTTTTTGCTTACTAACATGTCAAAACAATATATAAACAAAAAAACATTTTAATAAAAATTAAACACACTCAAATAATATAAACATATAACTAAACAATTTAACATATGTAAAAACAATTAGCCACATGCATAATTATTTCGATAAACGCTAATAAACAATTCTAGACGTAAATAAATGCATACATTAACTAGGGCTTTCAACTACAAGGTAGATGAGCCACATACATCGACAAGTTGATTGCGTAAGCCAAAGTTAATAATATACCAATTAGCACGTAACGAATTTTTATTAGTTATAATTGAGGTCTTCCCCAATTCAATAATTATCAAATAAATAAAACATGTGTGTATCAACTAAACAATTTATAGCATAACAATACTCCATGGCAAAACATGCATGTTCCACCATGGATTCCGTATAACAATTATCACCCAAGATACGCATATTACATGGCACATAACAATTATTCATTAATTAACCACATAAAATTAACATGCAATCCTAGGGTTTCTACAAGTTTTACAAAATTAAAACCTAATTAAATAAATAAAGGGTAATCGACCCTATACATAAAAATTAGGGTTTCGAATTCAAAACCCTAGAAACCATAAAAAGCATGCATATAATCATAAAGATTTAATTTTATGTGTTTCGTAATTAATTACATCATATTAACTACTCGTGATGCCACCGTTGGGATTTAATACTCATAACAATTATATAAATCAAATAACATCATCAAAGCATGCACGGAAGTAATAGGAATAATATATGTAAGTAATTAACCTAACAAGAAAGTGCGCACCTTTTAGCAATTCAAGAATCAAATGATGATTGATCAAGAACAAAACCCAAAACCCTAATTATAGGGTTTATGTAATTCGACCCAAACAAAGAATCGACCACCAAGATTACAAGCTCAAGTGTGCTTGTCCTTCGTCTTGTACACACGCACTATTACGATTTGATGTGGAAAATCTAGTTCCTTGAATCACAAATAAAACCCAATACTTGTTTCTTTAGCTTGGAAAATCGAAACCTTATGGTGAGGTGGAACCAATCGCCAAACAAGAAGAGGAGAGAGAGAGAAATTAGGTTATTGGTCATCCAAGATTAAGTTGTGAATGAATACAATGAATTGTATTTATAGGTAACTTAACTTGGTGACCAAGTTTCTGTGTATTGGTTTGGAAACCCAAACCGATCGGCCAAAGCATCCCAAGGGGATTCTAGAACTTTCCCGGCTTGTAATTTCATCTCTAGTCCTTATAGTTAATATTTAACGACCGTTAGCTAAACCTCGTTAATTATTTAACTATCGTTATGTTTTATTTCGTGACTAATAATTAATAATAATAACGTTTTATTTATATTAATTATTTACATCAATTCTCATCCGTAATGTGTGCAATCCCGAAGGCTCAAGTTCGAATCCGGACATACTATTATTTAAATATCCATAAAACCTTTCAAGTTTGTCACTTAGGAAAGAGTTAAAACTCATACATGTATAAATAGCATAAGAGATGGAGTGAAAAGGTTAAGCTTGTGAATTGTAAAAACACACACAGCAAGCCATCTTTTCACTCCTCCAAATACAACTTAGTTCTCGAGATAGCTCATGAGCTCTAAGTTGTTGTGCTCACACTTAGCCTGAGCTTAGAGAGGAGTCACCAAACTTTGTTATTTCAATCCCAAGTACTATTCGCAGTACTTGGGTAACGTAATCTTTGTTGATTTATTTCTAATAAGAATATGATGTTGAAAATTTATAAGTGTGTTTTACTTGTGTTAATTTCATTATTGTTCACTATTAACTTGTTTTTGATTCTTAAACTGTTTTAAACGACGAGTGAACGGGAACAACATTGACGAATGCATTTGGAAAAACCGTTCGATGTGCAAATCTTCTTTTCTCTAGCACATCGAATGTGTATTCATTTTCAAACTCAAAAGGTATCTCTGATTGAAAAAGTACTTTTGGAAAAACCGTTCGATGTGCGAATCTCTTCTTTTCTCTAGCACATCGAATGTGTACTCTTTTCAAATACAAAAAGTATTTTTGATTGAAAATTAATCTTTCTCATAAAACCTTCATCGTATTGCAAAACTCTTTCTTCTAAGTAATACGCGATTGTTTTTCAAATCAATTTTTCATTAATCAGTGAATCTTAATTCGCTGGTTCACTCACTCCGTGTTGTCTTCTTTGAGACGTTCCAGTTTGAGAACAGCTAGAATAGCTGCGAAACCCTGTCAAGGAGATTCTTTGGAATTATACCTGATCACAGGCAGTACTTGTACTGATCAACGGGGAACCGTGGGCCGTGTACATCAATTCAACGAAAGTGATCAAAGACACTTTCGTGTGTTTTATTGCTAACTGTTGTTTGCAGGTACATTTGGACGATTGCAGCTGATCAGAATTGAGGAGTCAATCCAAAGCCGCATGCTCACAGCATCCACACTTAATTGAAGAAATCATAACTGGTGCATAGCTACAGAACCTGGCTCTGATATTTCTATACTATGCTTCTGCTACGCTGCTGCAAATAGCATGAACTAGTAAAGCTTCCGCTACTCTGATGGAAAGATGTCATGATCCTGAAATTGTGAGCATGTCAGTCCAAAAGTCACAACTTTACTTGATGGCAACACAATAAAGGGTGATCCAAAGATTTACTGTGGCTGATGATCTCAATGAAAGCTCGAAGATCATCAAAGATGTGGATCAATCAAAGACCTCCACTTAAAGTACAAAGTTATCGGACTTTAAAGAATCACTGCTAAAGCACAAAGATGCAGATGTTGAAGAATTAATGTCTACGAGCTCAAGACTGAAGATTGAATAGAATGCTAGGATTCAAAATGTAAATCATGGGGTGACCTCCCTTAGGGGGAGATTGTTAGGAATTGGAATTTCCATGTTAAAGTGTCAGTCACCCCAATTAAGGTCTAGCATATGTTAGCTCGTAGACGTGTCGGTATTTACGTTATTTAGTAGTTAGTTTGTTAATTATTAGCATAGTTTAGTTTAGAGCAACACCGTGGAGGAAGGACGGCTCTTTACCCACTGTATGCCTGATCCACTGTCCGATAGGAGGACGTATTCATGTAAGACTATAAATACCCCTTCCATTCATGGAAAGGGTGGAGCTTTTCTCAATCTAACCTTTCATTTGTTAACCAAGTCTCTAGCAAGAAACTCCCTCTCATCTCTTTCTCTCTAACTATGGCAAACATGTATTTTCATCATCCAAGACCACCCGAATCATCAACACAATAATATTACGATCCTACATTTGGGAACTTGTAAAAAATCAGGGACGATGTATTCTATCCGTATGGTCACTTCTCGTTGAGTTGTGTTTCCCACTCCGTGATCCTAAAAATGTCTTTTGAAAAATGTTGGAGTTATTGATCGACATGAAAGTTCAACAAACCGTCACTCATAATGGAAAGTGCTTAATCGTAATATCTATATGTGAAATAAAAGGTAAACAGGTCGTTTTTAGAATTGAGGGTTTCTTAATCTCTTTTGTGGAATCTTTGCTACTTTTCATAGATTTAGTAGAAAGAGGTTGGAATCCTTGGTTTTAGAAGTGTGAGTTGATGACATTGCGTGAGTATACGACAATCTTCTAGTCTGGGGTATTTTGGTATGTGCAAAAACATATACCTTTTCTTGACCAAAACAGGCTCAAAATAACCAGAAACAAGCCGTTAATGCCTAATATTTGTTTGTTTCTTGAGTTTATGCATGTACAAGTATGGATATGACAAAACACACAAAAGAAAGACAAATCAGACAAAAACCGGGCACGAGAAGAAAGAGAGTGCAAAAGCTGAAGCCGGGAAATCAAATTGAGTGAAATTGAAGATTTGAATGCTCAAGGGATGATTTTTGTAACTTTGGATCAATTTTGAAGAAATTACAGATTCAGTCCCTCAACTTTGACAAAATGGCAATTCTACCCTAGAAATATCAAAAATGTCATTTCTGGTCCCTCATCTTTCCCATAATTTCAAAATACACCCTTATGTCCCTTTTTACCCAATCATCCAAAAATACCTTTCACTTTTCACCATTTACACTTTAAGCCCTTAAATATTTCACTTTTAAAATCCTAAAGTAAACCTAAGTCCAAAATTCCTTTTTAATCTTTCACATATAAAAGACCCTTAGCGAAATTAACCTCTTTGGACCCTTTCAACTCAAACGAACCCTGCCAAACCAAGTGAACCCTTCCCTTTTACCCTAGTCAAACCCAAAGTCAAACAAGGATAAAATATTACCCAAAAACTTACCCGTGCCATTTTTTCCCCCAAATCACCAAGAACCCTAATTACCCCCGTCCAAAATTCACCACAATTAAGGGAAAATTCATACAATCCCTGACACAGAGAATGTTTAGATCGACTTATGTCAATTCATTTGGATATGTATGTTGGACATTGATAGATAGATATAATAAATGTGTAATGAAAGATATAGAGTAAGAAGCACATAACCACGACATGAGTATTTATAGTGGTTCGGCTACAAGGACAACTTTCTTGCCCTACTCTACTCCCCGAGTCACCTACTCGAGAGTTCTTAATCACTTCACGACACCAACTCCTTATGGCGGAGAAGCCTTCAGAACGTCGCCTATTCTTTTTCCGGTACTAGGCTAACCACCGGGCTCTTTCACAAGGGAGAACCACACCTACCACAACGTCGCCTACCCTTTATCCGGTACTAGGCTAAGTACCGAGTTCCATTACGATGGAGGAACTACTACCCAACACTACAAAACACCTATCCCCAAAGGAGACCCACTCCTTATTACAACACTATCAAGGATATCAATATCCTTGGAAACAAACTATCACTATTTGTATAACGATGTACCTCATCGATTATACGACCTTGGCATCCTTCGCTAATGCCACTTGATTTGACTCCTAGGCATCTTTCACTAATGCCCTTGACACGAATGCTTGGCACCTTTCACTAATGCCTTCATCTTGACTCCTTTAGCATTCTTCACTAGTGCTTTTGACACGGACGTTAAGCACCTTTCACTAATGCTTTCGTCTTGACTCTTTCAGCATCCTTCACTAATGCCTTGGACACAACACTTCTATGGAGGAAGAAACAAGTATCAACAAGAGAACCTCAGTAGTCTTGATGATGACGAAGCATGGCAACTCACGGACTTGATCTTGCTCGACTTCAGAGGTGGTGATCTCGGCCTTTAAGTGGAACCTAGAGAATCATACAAAAACAAAAGACAAACTACATAGAAAGATCCTTAGGATCTGTGGTTAGAATGTTACAATACTTCGGGAAAGTATGTGTGGGAGTGGCAACCCAAAAGGAAGAAATGGCTCACTATTTATAGAAGAAAAACAGCTACTGTTCCACGGATCCCTCACTTGAGGGATCCGTCCAGTGTAATACTGAGGATCCGTGGGACGCTCCCTCTTGCCCATGGGTTTTGGGTCATGGGTCATGGGTTATGGATCATGGGTATCCAAGTATATACAATGTATCTACAAGATGCAATGCATCTAGTCCATGGGTCATGGGTAAAAACCATGGGTCATGGATAATATCCATATATGACTTAAGCATGAGACTTAAGCATGATGTCATGCAATGGGTTATGGGTCATGCTCCATGAGTATGAGTCATAGACTTTGGGTTATACCCAACAACATTCAATGTATTTGGTCAATGGGTCAAATACTTAAGTTTCTACCTATTTATATCACCCATTATAATACATACTAGTTATGAATATATTTACCCAATATGTAAACACTAGTTGTTGTACATATAAAATCACTTATACTTGTTTTAGTGTTTTATGTGAAAACGTAAGTGTGTTAGAAAACTATTGGCTCGAACCATTTACGTATTTTATTTGTTTCGTTAAAATGATTTTACGTTTTTTATCGACAAAACATTTGAAGATCGTAAAATATAAATAAACGTTTTTACGGCTTATTTGTATTAACAAATGCCACCTTGGCAATCCGTGTGCCAAGGTGTACTCTGATTGGTCGAACGCATGTCATCAAAATGATCCAAGGGACGTCAGAGAAAGGGGAGTGATGGGATTTCCAAATCAGCATGATCAAGGGATGAGAATGATTCAAAGAAGCACAAATTCAAGCTTCATGAAGCTTCCCAAGCCTCAAGTTCAGCTATAAAAAGACCCCGATTCTTCACACAGTGATATGTAGTTTGTAGGTGAATTTAGTGTGTGTAATTTCAATTTCTTAAATGTTTCTAAGCTTTTAATTAGTTTTAGTAGTTCTGATTTCCAGTATTGTACTCAAATTCCTTTTAATAAAATTTCACTTTATTTGATCAATTTTCTCTTTACTCTCATTATTCTGTTTCAAGTGTTCCTTATTCATAATATAGCTTTAGTTTGTTTGAATTTAGCTTATTCCACTTTAATTTGAGCTTGTTTCTATTTTCAAATCAAAATCACAAAATAATAGGTAAAATACTTGAAAATCAAAATAGTGTCAAATTTGTTCATAAGCTTCAATAAGCTTAGTTTTCTGTTTAGTTAGCTTTATAGCTTTACAAAGCTTATTCTAAGCTTCATTCAGTTTCAAATCAGCTTACACACAAATTCATCAAAAATCACAAAAATAATCAAGTTACCTTTGCTAAAATGTGGAAAGCATGAAAGTGGTCTAAATGGATTGGCCAGATGGACTTTACTCTAGCTTATTAATAAGCTAGAGAGATTGTAGTTGCCATTAAGTTGGTGATCTCTGTTCAGCTGAGATCCAAAAGTGAGTTCTGTTTCAGTTTAGCTTAAAAGTTTCATTTCTAGTTCTGTTAGTATAGATCTGTGTTACTGTGTTTAATTCTGTTAGTGGTAGCTTAATTTAGTTATATTATAGCTTATTTGAGTAGTTTTTAATCATATCATAGCTTGTTTCATCTATTTACATCATAGCTCATACTTAACTCCTTGATTTTGTCACAATTTGCTTACCTAAGTTTTAGAGTGTTACATCTGTCAAATTTGCATCAAATAGCTCTATTTTTGTTGTTAGAATCGGAATTATGGATTGAATCAGCTTAGATTAGTAGTTTGCTTTGAAAACTTTGCAAAATAGTCTCATAATGGTTGTTTGGTTCAGCATAGTCAATTGAATTACAAGTTATTGTAGCAGTCAAAAGTATCATAATCAGTCATATATAGGTTCATTTAGGATAGTTAGATCATAAAATTGCACTTGCATTTCTTCAAAAGTCAAAATTAGCTTTCACTTTTAATTTCTTCACAACAGTTAGTACTTAAGTTAGCATAAGCTTTCATCTAGGCTTAGAATTGTTAGAAATAGCTTATTTAGGTCTTAAGTCAGCTTATTACATCATTCTCAGTTAATTGGAAGCAATAAAAGTTCATTTTAGTCAAAAATTCAAGTTTTCCAAAAAGTCAAAAAGTCCAAATCAGTTTCAAATTGCATCCACTTTTGCATTTTTAATTTTCTCATTACAAGTCCATTTTAGCTATAATTTTGGATATTGGATATTTGGTTAGTGGTTTTTGTCAAGGTATTTTCAGGTTAATTTTTAGATTTTTCTTAATTTGCTTTTAGCTGGCTTTAAGTTGGGTTGTTTTCCAAAATTTACCCTGTATCAGCATATACTGATCTCAATCAATGTATGCTGATCTCATCTCAGCTTTTTCAAAAGCTTCTCAGAAGCTCATAAAAGCCCCTTTTTAGCTCATCTTTGGTTTATAAGCTCTCAACCAGGTTGTCTTGAAGTTCCAATTTGAACTTTTCCATAAGCTCTTATTTTCAAGCTTGTAGGATAGCTTAAAGTTTGTTTCTTAGGGATAATTGACTATTTGGGTTTTAGACTGAGTAAAGTGCTTTTGGGCTTATCCATTGTTCTTATTTGATTGTCATCATTAGTTTTAAGTTGATTTTAGTGAGCTTTAGCTTATTTAATCTTGTGGTAGCTTTTGGTAGTTTATTTGTGCATATAGCTAATTTCATAAGTGCTTATTTCCAACATATTTAGCCTGTAAGTGCTTAGTTAAACTTCACTAGTTGATTTTCATATTTTTCCTAGATTCAGAATAATATTTAGAACTTATCTGCAAATTTTTCATATTTTTCCAAGTCCATTTGCTATTTTTCTAGAATAAAAATCATTTTTTAGCATTTTTAAATAGTTTTTAATTCAAGAAAATCAGAAAAAGGTCACAAAAATATAAAGTTAAATTTTTTAAGTTTAGAAAAATCAAAAAGTCATAAAGAGTATTTTTCCATATTTTTTAAAATTAGTTTAGTATTTTCTAGACATTTTATTAATTTTAATTAGTTTAAAATTCAAAATAATTAGAGAAAAAGTCAAAAAAATATTATTTCAGTTTGAAAAATCATTTTTTGTTTATTTAGATTTTGGAAAGATAATTTTGTAATTTTCTTGCAAATTTACATATTTTCTTGCTTTTTAAATCAATTTAAAATTACATGAATAGTTTTTAATTCAAATAAAATTTAGAAAAACCAAAAAAAATAGTTTTAAATTTTAGATAGTTTTTAAATTACATTTTTAGCGGTAGAAAAATATTAGTTCACTTTTAAAAGTTAATTTGTTTAAGATTGCATTTTAGAATACATTTTAGAAATTTCGTCATTTACGTTTGTTAGCTTAAATTTGCATAATTAGTTGTAATTTCTTGGTTGCACTTTAGCTTTAGAAGTTTTAATTGCCTTTCTTTATTATTCATTGCCCCGTAGTTTAGAAATCACAAATATCTCTTTTAACTATTCAAATCCCGAATAACGCGACGTGAGTTTTAAACTCCATTAATCCTTCGCTAGGAACGATCCGGGGATTCAAACCTAATACGATTGAGTTTCCCTATACTATAATTGGTTATCTTAAATCAACTTTCTCTTAGAGATTGTTGATATTGAAGAAGGAGACCCTCTCCCTAGTCTCCGATATAGGAAACCAAAAATACACAATTGAGTATAGAGGCAAGAGATCATCAATAAATCTCATTAGGACACAATTAATGAAGACTCATAGCTTCACACAATGTGGAATGTGAGAATATATTTTGAGAGTCCTACGCGTTATCTTTGTGGTATTTTTAGAACATCCGAGTGATATGTAAAGTATTCACGATGAAGATGGAAATCCTTCTAGAGCCAACATCAAACAAGCTCTTGGTGGGTGACATGTGAGATCTTTCCAAAAGATCAAGCTTGTGACAACTGGATAGAAACGATGGGGCGATTCACTCTTTAATCAACCTTGGTCCAGGAAATGGATTGACGGATACCTTTGAAAAACCGGTCGTTGTGCTTAAAAATGTTTTCTCTAGCACATCGACTGTGTATTAAGTTTTCAAAAATAAAAGGGTATTTATGATCTATAATTGATTTTCAATAAAACATTCGTTGTATTGCAAAACCCTTTCTATTAAGAAATACACGATTGTTTTTCAAATCATTTTTCATTAATCAGTGAATCTCAATTCGCTGGTTCACTCACTCCGTGCTATCTTCTTTGAGACGTTCCGGTTTGAAAACATCTTGATTAGCTGCGAAACTATGTCCAGGAGGTTCTTCGGAATTCTACCTGATCACAGGTAGTACTTGTACTGATCAACGGGGAACCGTGGTTCTTGTAACCCCATTCAACGAAAGTGATCAAAGACACCTTCGTGCACTTTATTGCTAACTGTTGTCTGCAGGGACACCCGACGGTTGCAGCTGATCAGAATTGAGGAGTCAATCCATAACCGCATGCTCACACATCACACTCACTTCTAAAGAAATCATGATAAGTGCATATCTTCATCAACTGGCTCTGATATTTTCAATCCATGCTTCTGCTATGCTGCTTCAAATATCATGAATCAATAAAGCTTCCGCTACTCTGATGAGAAGATATCATGATCCAAAAGGTGAGCATGTCGGTCCAAAAGTCACAACTTCACATTATGGCGATACATCAAAGGATAAATCAGAGATTTACTGTGGATGATGATCTTAAAGCTGGCTCAAAGAACAAACAATCCGTGGATCAGTTAAAGACCTCCACATAATGCTCAAAACATGCAAAACATGAAGAATCAAAGACTATGAGCTATAGAGCAAAGAACTTATCAAGAATCCAAGAACACCGAAATGTAATATTTGTTTGTAATTGAGGTGACCTCCATTAGCGGGAGATTTTTAGGATTTAGAAAATCCAGTAGTTAAAGAGTTGGTCACCTCAAGTATATGTATTCGTTAGAAAGCTCGTAGTCGTAGTCATTTAGAGATAGTTAGTAGTTTGTTATGTAACACTATGGAGGACGGACGGGTCTTTACCCACTGTATGCCTGATCCACAGCCCGTATGAGGCGTCTCATGTAACTAACTATAAATACCCTTTTCCTAGCAAAGCAAAGGGTTGGAGCTTTCATAATACATTTTCTTTGTCTCACTAAAGTTCCCAACTCTCTTCCACTTTCTCTCTCTAGAACTCATACCATTCGATCCATATTTGTGCTTGATTGTGTGCTTGTGAAAACCAATATGTAACACAAAGTTCTTTGTTTTTCTTTCGTTTTGTGTCGCTTCTTTCGTAACTAGTACGATGCATAGTAGTTGCGGACTAACGTACAATTCATTAAATTCACTAACCATGAATTCTTAAAGGCATGATTGGTTGGAGGTTTTAGATACTAAGAAATGAGTAAAGTAATCAAAAATGATGGTTGGTTAGAGTTAATGCAATCACCCATTACCTCGTGGGTAATCAACCATTACTCAACAATTTGAGAGGTATGAAATAATTTTATTTTTCTCTTTAGCTGCTACATTTTTTTTTCCTCAAGTGTCACATTTTCTTCGTAACTTATCTTTAGGTTTGCAATATTTGGCTCTTATTTACACTCATGTTATCTAACTTTGATTACTTATTCATATCCGTCATTTTTTTCGATTTCTTGATTGTCATATTTGGTTTCACAATATTTCTTAAACGCCAAAATGAATTGTTATCGAATATTCTTGTTTTGTTTTGCTTAGTTCATAATTTTGGGGAGGTGATTTGCACACTCTCATAAATGATTGGGATACTCAAATTTAGTGTTTATACATTTATACCCAGTGGCGGAACTTGAACATTTTTTTCGGGGGGGGGGGGGGGGAATCGGAAATTTGTTTGTAACCTCAACTAAATTTTCCCTAATATTTACACTAGGTGCCACAAATTTTGGGAGGGCCAGGACCCTCCCCTGCCCCTACATAGTTCCGCCCCTGTTTATACTCTTGCAAGATGAACATGACTAAATGTAATGTGAGGATATATATGTTAACACATTCCAAATTTGAGTGTCCCAAACATTTATAACAGTGTGCAAATCACCTGTGGTGCTTGTCTATTAGCTTACGACATTTTTCTAAGCGGGTAGTGGGTGAAATTAAGGAGGTCCACTGATTTCATTATTATCTATTATCTAAGAAAAGTTAATTTGCTTACTCTTATTTTGGTGCTTACTGAAGGACAAATCCTCACCAAATATTTAGTTTGATCTAATGGTGAGGATTAAACCTAAGATTTAATATTTTTAACGTTAATTCTCCAAGCTATATAAAGCCTTTTTTTCTCTTTTTTCATTCACTTCATTTTTTCACACATTTACTGTGTGTTTTTCTCCCAACATGCTCTCATCCCTTTTCCCTCCAAAAATTAGTTATTCCAATCAACTATTACCGTTTGATCATCACCATTTGGATCACCATCACCATCACCATTCCAATCACCATCACCATTCCGATCACCATCACTGTTTCGATCATCATCTCATCATCACCTCCGGATCATTATCATCCTTTTTTATATCTTCTTTTGATTTGAACGAACCGTTTGTTTCAGAAGCTAATTTGATTGATGTTGTTGCGGTTGATAATGTTGTTGAATCGGTTGTTAATTATGTGGATCAAGTTGTTTAACATTCCTTCTGATCAAGTTGCACACCAAGTGTTTGATGAAATGTGTGAGTGAAAAATATTTGATAATCTGTTATCTGCTCCTGTAATTTTGCTTATTAATTAAGTTGTTGGTTAAATTTTTATTTTTAACTGCATTGGAATGCTATTTTTATGTCTGATTGATGTTTTGAATCTGCTCTCCATCATATGTGTAGTATCACCAGTGATATTTGAAGTTGATGATATTATAATTTTGTTGTTTTATGTGCTTCTCAAGATACAATGCTTTTGGTTGTTATGCTTGTGGAGGTCATTGCCTAGGTGTTATCTACCTTTACATCTTCGGTCTCATCTTGAATGGTAAAACATGATTGTTCTAGTATGCACATATCTTTGTGAGTTCACTTCCCAAGAGGATATTTAGTGTACAATTGGCTAAGATTAAAATGATCTTGTCGTAATGTGGCAGTTATTACACAATGGTTGACATCAGTCTTGGTTTTTGAAGGCCGAAATTAAGAGGGAATCAGGTAGGTATAAAAGAGTTACAAATAAACAACGAGCAGTGTACCCGGTCGTGTTATGTCTATGTTTTCTAATTATTACTTCCTATCGCTTCAAGTAGGGTTTAAATTCGCTAGACTCCTTTGGTCAATTCGTCATAGCCTATTAGACATAGGTTCCTACCCGAAATCAAAGGCATTACCCTTTGGGGTGACAAAGATCTTTAGCAACCTATGATAAGAAGTTCACTACATGCAAGATTCAAAACAATGTATGCCAGGGCGCTAGCATCTTAGACACACATCCTTAACTTCTTAAGTTTCGCTTTCTGGAAGGTGATCCTTTGGTCAATGCGCACGAGAGGGATTGATAGTCCTTTGGTCAATTCTTATCAACCCTCGCAACCTACTTCCCTAGGGTCCTTTGGTCAATTCTCCTAGGCAAGCAAATACGACCGCAATTAAAAACTACCAAACTGAGCACCTCACGAAAAAGGAATTGAAATAACACTCTCTCTTACTAATCTATGGTGTTTATTTTTGGGGTGATCACTCAACTGCTCATTCATGGCGAGCATTCTATCATAGGCTTGGAAAAGATACTAATCTCCACCACTAGAGTCTGTAGATGCATCTATTCTAAAAGGCAATGGGTTGACACAACATAACGGCTTACGGGGTTATTTGTTCCGTAAGTCATTGCTAGCGTGCTACGGCGAAGGGGACAAAACTAATGATACATGATCAAATCCATGGTCAAGGCGCCATTGATAGCTCGCTTCCTCACCTAAGTTTGAAGCATGATATTAAAGGACAATAAGGGTAGGTAAAGACATGGGAAAACATTTAATGGGTGAAAATAAAAAGACACGAAACAAATAATTTCTTAATTCCACAATCGCCCCACCAATGACGCCCGAGTTGTTGTTAAGTTTTTGAAAAACTTGTTTTCCCAATTTGGAGCACCTCGTGCAATAATCAGTGATCGCGGTACCCATTTTTGCAATGAGCAATTTGCCAATTTGGAGCACCTCGTGCTATAATTTTGGATATTGGATATTTGGTTGGTGGTTTTTATCAAGGTATTTTTATATTAATTTTTAGATTTTTCTAAATCATCTTTTAGCTGGCTTTAAGTTGGGCTGTTTTCCAAAATTTACCATGTATCAGCATATACTGATCTCAATCAGTGTATGCTGATCTCATTTCAGCTTTTTCAAAAGCTTCTCAGAAGCTCATAAAAGCCCCTTTTTAGCTCATCTTTGGTTTATAAGCTCTCAACCAAGTTGTCTTGAAGTTCCAATTTGAACTTTTCCATAAACTCTTATTTTCAAGCTTGTAGGATAGCTTAAAGTTGGTTTCTTAGGGATAATTGACTATTTGGGTTTTAGACTGAGAAAAATGCTTTTGGGTTTAATCCTTGTGCTTATTTGATTGTCATCATTAGTTTTAAGTTGCTTTTAGTGAGGTTTAGCTTATTTAATCTTGTGGTAGCTATTGGTAGTTTATTTGTGCATATAGCTTATTTCATAAGTGCGTATTTCCAACAGATTTAGCACATAAGTACTTATTTAAACTTCAATAGTTGATTTTCATATTTTTTCTAGATTTATAATAATATTTATAACTTATCTGCAAATTTTCATATTTTCCCAAGTCCATTTGCTATTTTTCTAGAATAAAAACTATTTTTAAGCATTTTTAAATAGTTTTTAATTAAAGAAAATCATAAAAAGGTCACAAAAATATAAAGTTAATTTTTTTAGGTTTAGAAAAATCAAAAAGTCATAAAGAGTATTTTTTCCACATTTTTTGAAATTAGTTTAGTATTTTCTAGACATTTTATTAATTTTGATTAGTTTAAAATTCAAAATAATTTGAGAAAAAGTCAAAAAAATATAATTTCAGTTTGAAAAATCATTTTTAGTTTATTTAGATTCTGGAAAGATAATTTTGTAATTTTCTTGCAAATTTACATATTTTCTTGCTTTTTAAATCAATTTAAAATTACATACATAGTTTTTAATTCAAATAAAATTAAGAAAAACCAAAAAAATTAGTTTTAAATTTTAGATAATTTTTAGCTGTAGAGAAATATTAGTTCACTTTTAGAAGTTAATTTGGTTAAGATCGCATTTTATAGTACGTTTAAGTAATTTCGTAATATACGTTTTTAGCTTAAATTTGCATAATTAGTTGTAATTTCTTGTTTGCACTTTAGCTTTAGAAGTTTTAATTGCCTTTCCTTATTATTCATTGCCCCGTAGTTTAGAAATCACAAATATCTCTTTTAACTATTCAAATCCCGAATAACGCGACGTGAGTTTTAAACTCCATTCATCCTTCGCTAAGAACGATCTGGGGATTCAAACCTAATACGATTGAGTTTCCCTATACTATAATTGATCATCCTAAATCAACTTTCTCTTAGAGATTGTAGATATTGAAGAAGGAGACCCTCTCCCTAGTCTCCGATATAGGAAACCAAAAATGCACAATTGAGTCTAGAGCCAAGAGATCATCAATAAATCTCATTAAGACACAATTAATGAAGACGCACAGCTTCACACAATGTGGAATGTGAGAATATATTTTGAGAGTCCTACGCATTATCCTTGTGGTATTGCCAGAACATCTGAGTGATATGTAAAGTATTCACGATGAAGATGTAAATCCTTCTAGAGCCAACATCAAACAAGCTCTTGGTGGGTGACATGTGAGATCTTTCCAAAAGATCAAGCTTGTGACAACTGGATAGAAACGATGGGGCGATTCACTCTAGAATCAACCTTTGTCCAGGAAATGGATTGACAGATACCTTTGAAAAACCGGTCGTTGTGCTTAAAAATATTTTCTCTAGCACATCGACTGTGTATTAAGTTTTCAAAAATAAAAGGGTATTTATGATTGATAATTGATTTTCAATAAAACCTTCGTTGTATTGCAAAACCCTTTCTATTAAGAAATACACGATTTTTTTTCAAATCATTTTTCATTAATCAGTCAATCTTAATTCGCTGGTTCACTCACTCCGTGCTATCTTCTTTGAGACGTTCCAGTTTGAGAACAGCTTGATTAGCTGCGAAACCCTGTCAAGAAGGTTCTTCGGAATTCTACCTGATCACAGGTAGTACTTGTACTGATCAACGGGGAATCGTGGTTCTTGTAACCCCATTCAACGAAAGTGATCAAAGACACCTTCGTGCACTTTATTGCTAACTGTTGTCTGCAGGGACACCCGACGGTTGCAGCTGATCAGAATTGAGGAGTCAATCCATAACCGCATGCTCACACATCACACTCACTTCTAAAGAAATCATGATAAGTGCATATATTCATCAACTAGCTCTGATATTTTCAATCGATGCTTCTGCTGCGCTGCTTCAAATATCATGAATCAATAAAGCTTCTGCTACTCTGATTAGAAGATATCATGATCCAAAAGGTGAGCATGTCGGTCCAAAAGTCACAACTTCACATTATGGCGATACATCAAAGGATGAGTCAGAGATTTACTGTGGATGATGATCTCAAAGCTGGCTCAAAGAACAAACAATCCGTGGATCAGTTAAAGACCTCCACATAATGATTAAAACATGCAAAACATGAAGAATCAAAGACTATGAGCTATAGAGCAAAGAACTTATCAAGAATCCAAGAACACCGAAATGTAATATTTGTTTGTAATTGAGGTGACCTCCCATGCCGGGAGATTTTTAGGATTTAGAAAATCCAGTAGTTAAAGAGTCGGTCACCTCAAGTATATGTATTCGTTAGAAAGCTCGTAGTCGTAGTCATTTAGTGATAGTTAGTAGTTTGTTATGTAACACCGTGGAGGACGGACGGGTCTTTACCCACTGTATGCCTGATCCACAGCCCGTAGGAGGCGTCTCATGTAACTAACTATAAATACCCTTTGCCTAGCAAAGCAAAGGGTTGGAGCTTTCATAATACATTTTCTTTGTCTCACTAAAGTTCCCAACTCTCTTCCACTTTCTCTCTCTAGAACTCATACCATTCGATCCATATTTGTGCTTGATTATGTGTTTGTGAAAACCAATATGTAACACGAAGTTCTTTGTTTTTCTTTCGTTTTGTGTCGCTTCTTTCGTATCAAGTACGATGCATAGTAGTTGCGGACTAACGTACAATTCATTAAATTCACTAACCATGAATTCTTAAAGGCATGATTGGTTGGAGGTTTTAGATACTAAGAAATGAGTAAAGTTATCAAAAATGATGGTTGGTTAGAGTTAATGCAATCACCCATTACCTCGCGGGTAATCAACCATTACTCAACAATTTGAGAGGTAGGAAATATTTTTTTTTCTCTTTAGCTGCTACATTTTTTTCCTCAAGTGTCACATTTTCTTCGTAACTTATCTTTAGGTTTGCAATATTTGGCTCTTATTTACACTCATGTTATCTAACTTTGATACTTATTCATATCCGTCATATTTTTCGATTTCTTGATTGTCATATTTGGTTTCAAAATATTTCTTAAACGCCAAAATGAATTGTTATCGAATATTCTTGTTTTGTTTTGCTTAGTTCATAATTTTGGGGAGGTGATTTGCACACTCCCATAAATGATTGGGATACTTAAATTTAGAGTGTTTATACATTTATACCCAGTGGCGGAACTTGAACATTTTTTTCGGGGGGGGCGAATCGGATATTTGTTTGTAACCTAAACTAAATTATCCCTAATATTTACACTAGGTGCCGCAACTTTTGGGGGGGTCGGGACCCTTCCCTGCCCCTACATCGTTCCGCCCCTGTTTATACTCTTACAAGATGAACATGACTAAAAGTAATGTGAAGATATATATGTTAACACATTCTAAATTTGAGTGTCCCAAACATTTATAACAGTGTGCAAATCACCTTGTGGTGCTTGTCTTATTAGCTTACGACATTTTTCTAAACTGGTAGTGGGTGAATTAAGGAGGTAACACTATTTCATTATTATCTATTATCTAAGAAAAGTTCATTTGCTTACTCTTATTTTGGTGCTTACTGAAGGACAAATCCTCATCAAATATTTAGTTTGATCTAATGGTGAGGATTAAACCTAAGATTTAATATTTTTAACCTTAATTCTCCAAGCTATATAAAGCCTTTTTTTCTTCTTTTTATACATTTACTTCATTTTTTTCACACATTTACTGTGTGTTTTTCTCCCAACCTGCTCTCATCCCTTTTCCTTCCAAAAATAGTTATTCAATCAACTATTACCTTTTGATCATCACCATTTGGATCACCATCACCATCACCATTCCAATCACCATCACCATTCCGATCACCATCACTGTTCCGATCATCATCTCATCATCACCTCCCGATCATTATCATCCTTTTTTATGTCTTCTTTTGATTTGAACGAACCGTTTGTTTCAGAAGCTAATTTGATTGATGTTGTTGCGGTTGATAATGTTGTTGAATCGGTTGTTAATTATGTGGATCAAGTTGTTTAACATTCCTTCTGATCAAGTTGCAAACCAAGTGTTTGATGAAATGTGTGAGTGAAAAATATTTGATAATCTGTTATCTGCTCCTGTAATTTTGCTTATTAATTAAGTTGTTAGTAAAAAATTTATTTTTAACTGCATTGGAATGCTATTTTTATGTCTGATTGCTATTTTGAATCTGCTCTCCATCATATGTGTAGTATCACCAGTGATATTTGAAGTTGATGATATTATAATTTTGTTGTTTTATGTGCTTCTCAAGATACAATGCTTTTGGTTGGTATGCTTGTGGAGGTCATTGCCTAGGTGTTATCTACCTTTACATCTTCGGTCTCATCTTGAATGGTAAAACATGATTGTTCTAGTATGCACATATCTTTGTGAGTTCACTTCCCAAGAGGATATTTAGTGTACAATTGGCTAAGATTTTAATGCTCTTGTCGTAATGTGGCAGTTATTACACAATGGTTGACATCAGTCTTGGTTTTTAAAGGCTGAAATTAAGAGGGAATCAGGTAGGTATAAAAGAGTTACAAATAAACAAAATGGTTGTGATGCAAGATTTCTGACCAGGTTTTAATATTTATAATGGTCTCGTCTACCTATGGTCTACCTTATGCACTAACGGGCAGTGTACCCGGTCGTGTGTAGTATAGTGTTCGGTAAAGCCGAGGTCATCCCAAGAGCTATATGTATGGATTCTAACTTAAGTCTAATGTCACCTTTTTTTAAAAGAGATTAATATAGAAAGATTAATTAAACTAATAAGCAAGAAATAAATGCGAAATTAACGAGGTTGAAAACAATAAAGAGAAAGTGTGATAACCTAATTAATCATCCTATCATGTTATGTCTATGTTTTCTAATTATTACTTCCTATCGCTTCAAGTAGGGTTTAAATTCGCTAGACTCCTTTGGTCAATTCGTCATAGCCTATTAGACATAGGTTCCTACCCGAAATCAAAGGCATTACCCTTTGGGGTGACAAAGATCTTTAGCAACCTATGATAAGAAGTTCACTACATGCAAGATTCAAAACAATGTATGCCAGGGCGCTAGCATCTTAGACACACATCCTTAACTTCTTAAGTTTCGCTTTTTGGAAGGTGATCCTTTAGTCATTACGCACGGAGGGATTGATAGTCCTTTGGTCAATTCTTATCAACCTCGCACCTACTTCCCTAGGGTCTTTTGTTCAATTCTCCTAGCAAGCAAATACAACCGCATTAAAACTACCAAACCCAACACCTCACAAAAAAGGAATTGAAACACACTCTCTCTTACTAATCTAGGTGTTTATTTTTTGGCGTGACACTCAACTGCTACTGCTCAGTCATGGCAGCATTCTATCATAGGCTTGGAAATGATACTAATCTCTACCACTAGAGTCTGTAGATGCAGCTATTCTAAAAGGCAATGGGTTGACACAACATAACGGCTTACGGGGTTATTTGTTCTGTGAAGATCGTTTATAAGCTCAGCTAGGGATCAATAACAAAGACTATAACATGCACAGCGGAATAAACTAATCAATTCTTTGTTATTGAACAATGTTTTCATTCACTAACACTAACTAATCTTAGACATTTATAGGAACACGTCTAGATAACTAAACTAATAACCTAGGCGTTTACAATAAACTACACGCCCTAGGTTACACACACACACCTTTAATCGAATACATTATGGAAGACAACGTATTAACCTACACCCCATGTCCTCTTTATATACTAGAGGATTAGGGTTTACAAAGCTCTACTAAGGACTAATAAATAAAACTTCTTTTGCAAGCAAGTCCTTCCATCTTTTTGTAGGTTTCCTTCTTATCGTATTAAATCCCTCTTGTTTCATTCTTTTTGTCTTATCAACTCAAATGTATAATTCCCAACAATCTTCCCCTAGTTGATAATGACAAAACCATTCTTGAACGAACTTCCTTAGACGAAGTAGAGAAATTGAGATCAGGGATCTCACCATGAATGAAACAAGTATGTCTTCCTTTGTCTTCCCCTTAATCCATGCCATGCCACTCAAACATCTCTTCCCCTTTTTGTTATTATCCAAATAGGGAACGTATACAAATAATGATCTTGACCACCACAAACCAATATCATACTTCCAATCTAAGCCATCCAATGTTTCAATTTTCCCTCCATGAAGAACACCAAAATGCTTACTAAAAATGAATCCAAAATAGTAGAAAACTCCAACTAGCAGTAGTAATAATGATCACAATTAGTAAAATCAAACACTTCCCCTTGAGTGGTGCATGAACATCAAATGATTCTTCAAATCTATAAGCTCCTTGTAATGATCACTTGTGAAGAAAACCAAATATAACGAATTTGATGAAGAAGTAAAATAACCCAAACTTGTATCTTATATCTTGCACTATATATGACATTGAACGTATACCTATGTATAGGGAGACCTCAATCTCTTGACGATAATCACTGAGCACAATAACATCACTCCTTTAAGTGTTATATCAATTCTTTGTCATAATCATTGAAGCACGAACAAGTCACCTTAAAAGTAGCTATCCTTTTAAGATATGATAAAACACGTATCCAAGTAATTCCACTTCACCTTCAAAGAAATGATAAATAATTGTCTTCGTAATCAATTATGCAATAAATCCAAATATGAGCTAATTAAAACCTTTTAAGAACAAAGTCCAAAATCCTTGTGTGTGTGAACCAATCTCGTATCTTGTGTGTGTAAACCATCTGAACTTCAAACTTATCATGCTCGACTTCCCCTCAAATCCAAAACCATACGAGAATTAAAAACCATGTACCGTCCGATATCGAGTAATGCTAGCAGTACAAACTTGAATTATGCGATCAACATTTAAATAATAGTTACCAATTAACCAATCAAAATTTGATGCTCACCGACCCATTAATGTTGAGCCATTAAATTTATACGAAGTAACAAGTCACTTGCTGAACCCCTTCTTGCGTTTACAGAAACATCCAACGCCAATATACTCCATAACACAACTAATTATCCAAACTAACCAGTACATTAAATAACCTTCATCAAGCCACTTGCATGCATAACACATTGATTCTAAAACTATGGTCAAAGTTGTCATGCTCCAATCCTTAAATCAACTTAATATTAGAAGTCGATCTTAAAAACAATCAATGTACTAACCGACCAACAAATTAATTTGTACGAGGATAATATTCATCAGATCATGACAAATAGTAGGCAATCTTCATTCGACTTTTACTTTCAAACTTTAACCGATACCCACGAACATTTTTAACACGAACTACCAAACATCATTAACTGTCGAGTGCTATCCAAATCATGTAGCCAAATAACCTTTCCCAATGCGACATAAATATGCATCCTCTATCCCAATAACCTGTGTGTGTGTGGCATCCAAACTTCATACCAACTTCGTTTAGCAGTACTTTCGGATAAGCAGCAGTTCTTTAAATGAGAAGCAGTACCTTTAGCGTACTAGCAGTACTTCTCGAAACACACAGCAGTACTTTGAACTCAGAGCAGTACTTTAAGCAGTACTTTGAAAATCTAACTCCCATGCGTGTGTCTTCAAATAAACTCATAAAAACCACTTATCTCAAACTGGTACAAGATTCCAACAATCCATGTAATCTTAGCTTCCCATATGCACGTAGCACCATGTAGAACAGTAGCAGTATATGAGGTCCAACAGCAGGTTAAAATCATGTCGAGTAGCAGCAGTACTTTACAAAGAAGAGTATAAAGTATAAGGTACTTCCAAAAAGATAGCCATGTTCTAGTAACCTCCTGTATGTTATCCTTGCTTCATCGTCGTACATTACTAAGAGTAACTCCGAATGAATTAAAAGCAGCGACTTGCACAATCGAAAATATGAAACCAAAAAAAATAGATCTAGGTTTCCTCTTCTTTGCCGGTTAAACATCCATAGCAGCTTCTTCAATTTATACTACTAGGGTTCATCCTTGAAACTAAATTCAAGTCCCCAAAACCAGTAGTATTATTGATCACAAGGTGATATACTTCAAGACCGATTTGAACAAGAGAAACCCTTATCACGAATCGAGTAAACCACATTCAAAGCTGCTTCTATCCATGAATCATAGACACCATACAATTTATAAACAACTTCCATAAAGAATTAGAACGAGTAAAACAAATTTAAGAAGTTGAATAAGCATGAAAACCCTAAAATTCGTTTTTGAAAACCTCCTTCAGTAGCCAACTTCGACATTAAATAACTTTTCCTTGAGAGCTCAGATCGATGATCCCTTCGGAGAAAAGTTAGTATGGTATATAGAGAACATCCACACAAAATTTCATCCCGATCCAACGGTTAACAAAAAAGTTATCGCTGTTTGAAAACAGCCCTGCAGAAACCTTACGAAAATTTTTCCAAACTCGAATTTTTACCTTTTCTTCTCGAAAACCTTGTAGATCCCTATATCAAGCTCTCCGCTCTGATACCAATTGTGAAGATCGTTTAGAAGCTCAGCTAGGGATCAATAACAAATACTAATAACATGCACAGCAGAATAAACTAATCAATTCTTTGTTATTGAACAAGGTTTTCATTCACTAACACTAACTAATCTTAGACGTTTATAGGAACACGTCTAGATAACTAAACTACTAACTAAACTAATAACCTATGCGTTTACAATAAACTACACACCCTAGGTTACATACACACACCTTTAATCGACTACATTATGGAAGACATACGTATTAAACCTACACCCCATGTCCTCTTTATATACTAGAGGATTAGGGTTTACAAAGCTCTACTAAGGACTAATAAATAAAACTTCTTTTGCAAGCAAGTCCTTCCATCTTTTTGTAGGTTTCCTTCTTGTCGTATTAAGTCCCTCTTGTTTCATTCTTTTTGTCTTATCAACTTAAACGTATAATTCCCAACATGTTCTGTAAGTCATTACTAGCGTGCTACGGCGAAGGGGACAAAACTAATGATCCATGACCAAATCCATGGTCAAGACACCATTGATTGCTCGCTTCCTCACCTAAGTTTGAAGCATGATATTAAAGGACAATAAGGGTAGGTAAAGACATGTGAAAACATTTGATGGGTGAAAATAAAAAGACACAAAACAAATAATTTCTTAAGTCCACAATCGCCCCACCACTAGTCGCATTCAATCCCATAGCAAAAAACGAGGGTCAAGAGTCAAGGGGCTTCAATACACGAGTCAATGCATATAACATATAGTGTAGTGCCTCATAATCTCCATAAATTAGGCAAATAAGATGCATTAACTCGGCCTGCATCATCAAAGAAAAAAAATTATGTGCTCAAAATTTTTTTTAAAATTTGGGTAAAATTAGCACATATTTGACCAAAAACCATATAATCAAACATTTCTATCTCCCTTGCCCCCACTTGAGATGTACAATGCCCCCATTGTACAAATTGAAACTAAAATCGAAAGGTGAGATAGAAATACACGGGCTAAGCTGCGCAAGGCGGGAATACTAACCACATACTACACGGCGCATAAGCTGATTTATATTACAATCAGCTATCCCTTTTCTTTTTTTTCTTTTTTTCACCTTTTTTTTAATGCAAGACAATGTATACATGAATAAAAACTAAAAACAATACGAACAAACAAAGCATCCCCCACTCGAGGTCAACTATCATCTTAACCTGATCTTCTTCCAAAACCCTTTATTTAAAACCTGCGACTTCCACCAATGGAACCAAATTTGACTAACAGCGCCCAGACCATGGACATAAGGAAACTACAAGGTAGGCTAGGCGATAGGTGTAACGAAACAAACATATATTGGGTGAAAAAAATGAAAGGAATGGCTCAGACGGGTATACTAGAGGTATCTTGCACTAATGATGAGTGCAACAAAAAGGGTTTAATAGGGGGATTGATTTATTGATGTGAAAAGTCAATATACACAAACATAAATAATGGGCTATTTGGGTTTAATCCAAAAATTGCCTTATATCCTAGTTGCACCGATTACACTAAGTTACCTAAGTGTAATGCTCATTATAATGGTCTCGAAAAGATATGCAAGGCCAAGTTCTAAGTCTACTACAACCACCGGCACACTCATTTTTATGGTATTATGTATATCGTTTTTCGCACATAAAAATAAATGACAATTTTGAAGTAGTAAGTTAACATGTCATTATTATTAACCTCACACTTACAACTAGTATTAGACTTAATGGAACACATTCCATAAATTTTTACTTATTTTCTTTTAAAAAGAGTGGTTGTGAGGGTCAATAAAGATTTTGAGAATATATCAATTCATTATTCAATTTATGATTAATTTTATTATCGAATCTAATTGACAAGTTTTCGAGTATGAACATGAAATTTGAGTCATTATTTGTCTATCTTCAAGATTACATTAAAATATAATGAAAGATATTATCTTGAAACTACATACTCAATAACACTCGGTTGATATGAAAATAATGAATTCCTTTTCAAGACGAAATGAATATGCATCGGATCATAACTCACACTTGTGTTAACGATGTCATATTGAGTCTACTTGTCCAATGGTTGTATTTCAAATATTAAACTAATATGCATAAAAGATGCATAAAATACATAACTAAATAGGATTGACGACTTGGACGTTTCATCCGAAATATTCAAGCAATTTACTTCGCAATGCAATTGGTAAATGTGTAATTTTTTGAAAACCGAACATGAGTAAACAAATAACATATGTAAACTTCGCTCATGAACGACTCAACACTCGAAATCACATGTCAAATAAAAGTGTCACACATATTAACCATTATGTGCGTCATCAATCTTCAAGAAAATCACTTGTATATTTAAAGACATTTTGAAATTATCATAGTATACATTTCAAATATCCATTTCATTAAAAACAACATTATGTTTTAGAGAACATCATATCTAAGAAACACATATTCTCTTGTTATAAGGATTGATAAAGGATAATATATATCATATGCATTTTTATTTTCATTCGAGCATGCATGGTTATGTACAAAGATAATTACACTTGTTTTTTTTTTAAAATATATGCTAA